>CM031878.1:54718998-54737360 GCA_018697195.1 Certhia americana
TTTCTTTCTTTCTTTTTTTTTTTCTTTCTTTTTTTTTTTTCTTTCTTTCTTTCTTTCTTTCTTCCACACCTTCCTTCCTTTCCTTCCTTTCTTCCTTTCTTTTCTTTTCTTTTATTTTTCTTTTCTTTCTTATCAAAATTCAACCATTTGAGTTACTAATTTATTAGATTGCTTTTTTGTAGTGTAGAATTAAAACATAATGAAATGTTTTAAAGTATGTTTCAATTTTACTCCCCAAGTACAGCAGCAGATGTGTGATTAATGTGAAGGATGATGGAAAATTGAATGTATTTCCTATCTAGCAGGAAGATTTATTGATTGGGTAAAATATCAAGTGACAAACCAATTGTGTAATTGAGATAATAGGAACAAATCATTCTGTGAAATTTGTGAGCTGTTTTTACAAAAGTTGTGTAAATATGTAGTGCTTAATTCACTGTTACCTCTTCAAACTGTGTTTATATGTATCACCAAAATACATTTTCTGCTTCCTTGTTTGGATTGATTGAACCAGCTTTTTTCATTTATATCTATTTCCTCTGTTGTCAGAGAACACGGGAAAAACATTTTCTCATGTGAAGCACAAATTGGCATGGGAAAGGAGTCCCACCAATGAAATGAAAATCTGCAAGCATCAACAACGTTTGCAATTAATTAATAAATTTATTTATTGTTTTTGAATACTTGGCTTTCTTTAAGGGCCATTTTAACTGATGGGCAGTGTGTGAGTACTTGAGAACAGCTAAGCATACTTTTTCCTCTTTTCTTATGAGGCACTAAAGGTTAGTATAAAACCAAAATAGATATATGAAAATGTCTGTCATGTACTCATAATAACAAATGTTATATGCATTTTTAATGTGCACTAATAATAAAAATAGTACAGTGTTCCGTCAGAAATCCACAAGAGGAAGTTGCTATCTCTAGCTGGATTAAATGCAATGAAGCATGCTTACTTTAAGGGAAGAGAATTGGGTTTTTTATGCAAGAGCTCCACTGGAATCTGCAGCTTAATTGCCAAGACCAGAGCCCAAGCCACACCTGTTATGCAATAGGCAATCATTAAATGTTTAATCATAATGGAAAAAGAACTCCATAGATGACTTTTAAATTTGCAACCCATCAGATGTAGCAAAGAGAAGCCAGGGGTGGGGATCATTTTGCCAAACATAGGCATTATTCTTGGCAATAAACCTTCTTATTCAAAGACAGGCATCTAAAATAGGCTCACATAGGACCCACACCCTGAAAGTGCCTATTAATGATGAGGACAGCCTAGGGTGACTGGCTCCTCCCTTGCTTGCCTGGCACTGCCAAAGAGCCTCCCTGGGGTGACTGGCTGTACTTGACTCCCCAGGATGGCTGCAAAGAATTCCGAAGTGGGATTCACCTCTCTGAGCTCCAGTTTATATACAGAAGGGAGAGCATAACAGTCCATCACAGACTTCCAAGCTTTTGAGACTGCAATTTATCACCATCAAAACTCTCTTCTGCCGCTGTGCCTGGGCAAAGACATGACTCAAAAGCTTCCTTACAGCCACATAAACCATTTTCATTACATTATGGACATGGATGTTACTGGTCCACTTTAATTAAGAAATTTTCTTTCTAGGATTGTTTAATTTTTTCCTTTTTCCTTGAATGACTGCATTTTGTGTGATTACAATAGCATCTGCTCATAAAATGGTCACACAAGACTCTGCTGTGAAGAATCAAGGGTGTGGGGATTTGTTCAAAGTGACTGGCTTGCATCCATCTGACAGCTTGCTAATAGGGCACAGCTATTTTACGTGTTCACAATTCCTTTGGCCACTCTCCACAAAGGAGTGGGAGATACAGCATGCACAGCTACAGCATTTCCCATTTGTTTGTTGCCAGCAATTAAAAACCCCAAACCCTCAAATTATGCTTTTCAATATAAATCCTACAAATATGATTGAATATTCAGGTAAAGATTGAAATTGAAGATATGTACGCAGCTATGTGAAATGAATATATTTTATTTCCTGCCATCTTTTATGTTATGTTTTTTACAAAGGCCATGGAGCATGACTTCAACCGCAAAAAGATTTGCAGCATCACTCAGGCAATAATTTTCAAAGATGAACAAAGCAGTAATTCTACTGGTTTTATGAAAATCAGATTTGAAATCTGTTTCATTCTTTTATTTTCAGAAATGACTGTGTGAACACACTAGACAAAAATCTGTTCTTCCCTAAGGAGGGGAATTCATTAGGGTGATCCCACTATGTTGAACACAGTTTAAGTACTTAGATAAAGAAGAAATATTTTGTTAATTTCTATTATAGTATAAATAATTGTAACCACAGAATCCCCTTCCATAGGAGAGATACTTTAAATAATGTGTCTCTTTGAAGTTCATTGTTGATTGAGGTAATGGCCTATTACCTCAAGTTGGTTTTGTTTCGTATGTGCAGTATTTTTAAAATGAGATGGATCAACAGCTTTGGAATTGAAGCTTTCTGGATAAGTACAACAAAGAGTCATATCATTGATGTGCAGGATTGGTTCTTTTTCACAGCAAAATAATACCTGCTTTCCAAACATTTGGGAAGGACATCTTGGGTTTCGCTTTATTCAGTCATGTGGAAGAGTGTAAAATAATTTGATATAAGATCGTGTGGTTTTGGACATCATTGAAATTGAGTGTTGAGAGGGGTGTATTTCTTTGAACAGTGTATTTTATTTATTTCTTCATCTAATGTGGTTTTGAATATATTTAAGAGTATTAGCACTGTCATTTGTTTCAAATAAGAATATTCAAATACTTAATGAAATGTCTCTTGATGGACAAAAATATTTGATAATGTTTCAACTGCTCTACACTTTTTCTGCTTCCTCCATAAAGTCTAAAGGTCTGAAGATGCCAAACAGCAATGGGTACAGTTTAACACCTCCAGTCACTTGTGCTGGTTAGTGTTGATGCCCGTGAAAACCAAATGTGGCATTCTCTTCTGCAAATCTCTTTGCTCTCTTGCCTAATATGAATGTGGCAAAAATTGCATGCAAAGAAAAGCCAGCATTGCATGCAACTTTTCATATAAAAGGAGACTGGAAATCTCTCTCTGCCTGGATTTCTCTCTGTTTTCTGCCAGAGTAGAGGTAGTATTACCCTGTGTCATAATTTTTTTCATCCAGTTACTTGCATACTCAGATGATCTTCTGGAGATAATTAACAGCAAATACGCTATCAAAAAATATTCATTTGCTCTAATTTTAACTACCTTGAAGTGAGATGGACAATTTAAGCAAGCTCTTAAGTTGGCTATGTAGTACTTCAGTGATAAATGATCCCACCTCCTTGAACTTTGTCCTCTGTAGTTGTCTCTGTAACTCATAATGCCTGATTCTTAGGAAATCCAAATTAGTACAGATTTATCCCAGTGTAAGGTGTAAACTCTACTATGTCTACAAATGTGCACTTGGATGGACATTACTCAGACTCTGAAATTAAGAAACAAAAGGTGCATAACTTCTTTATTTCCAATCATAAAATACTGAATTTATATAGCATAAGAACATATGAAACTGTACACACATGCTTTTACTGGCATGCATATACTTGTGAATAAATTTAGCATTTAGTAATACCTACATATACACACGCAGAGATGTGGGGGGATGTAATGCAAAACATAGCAGGTAACTCTCTTCCTTAAAATGATAATTGTAGGACTCCAGCTTCTGTCTGTAAAGCATAATTGGAATTTCCTTCATTTGTCCTTCCAAAGTAGGTAGTGTGTAGCTAAGTGGCTTTCATTTACTTGGAGATATTTATGTCATCAGTTAGCAGTCTGCTCAGCTGGAGTAACAGAAAGGAAAAAGTTGATGCAGAGAATACAGTATTTGCACCAGTGAAGAAAAGACGTTCTTTTTTGGGGGTTGTTTGCTTATTTCTGGTGAGTTTTTAGACCAGTTATAAGACAATATAACCCTTTTTATTTATTCATTTATTTATATTCTGGGGTGAGGTGTTGAGGAGCCCATTCAGTTTTGTTATGCCTCAGCACTGGTTATCAGAGGCATGCAGGGGAGGGTTTGCCATGTGGCACTCGCAGAGGCAGTGCCTGCAAAACCTTTTATTCTGATTGCAAAACAAATGGCATCTGCTCTATATGGAGGTAACTGTCAAAGGCAAATAAAAGGTACTGTTTCAGTGCTGAATTGCAGTTATAAATACTGTTGATTTTCCCAAATTTCCTTTTTCACTCAGGTCTTTAGGAGAAGAGGAAGGAGAGATGATGCCTCATCAAACTCAAACCTTTCACAAGAGAGCACATGAAGTCTAATAGTCCCAAAGGAAGCTTAAGATGGGTTAAGTCTGCTGCTCAAAGGCATAAAGAAAGTATGGGAGCTGGCACATCTCAGAGAGGCTCAAATTTACAAAACTCAGGACAATCAAAAATCAGAAAGAGAAAACTGATAATTTAGTAATTACATTGGATACAGTCACGGACTACAGGAGGCTGGAGATTATTTCTCACAGTCTGTGCTTTGCTATGGTACTTCATAATGAGGAATACTGTGTAATTTAAAAATACCTTTCAGTTATGAACTATCTCAATCAGAGATAAAAAGAAATCCCTCCAGATCTAATAATATACAAGGATGCAGCCTCTTGTTCAGGATGTTCCTCAGCCACAAAATGCTGATAAAAAGTTAAAATACACTCATCCCTGTTCTTACACTATTTCCTAAGTATCTGCTATCAACCTTGGCTGGAGACAGGATAATAGGCCAGATCGACCTTGCATATGACTCACTAGAATCTGCTGTCATGTCCTTAAGGCACAGAGTAACTTCAGATGTCACCAGGGACATAAATGGTGACTGGAAATTGTTCTGTAAGAACAGTAGTACTGAGGCAGATAAAGGGCAGGGTTGTTTTATTGCTCAGAGGATTAAAGGACACACTAACAACACTCCAGCAGAAGAGTTTAATTTGTTTCTCAGTTCCGACTTGACTGAAATTAGTTATGGTGGTTATTCCAGCTACTGTAGGAAAAGAGCAAGTTAGGAAAGATTTAGGCTAATTTACCCCTCCTATGAAAACAGGCTGAGAAGGCTGTGGTTCATGCTGGAAAATGCTTTGGGGAAACCTTTGAACCCCCTCCAGTAACTAAAGGGGCCACAAGAAGGAGTATTGACAAGGATGTAGAGTGATAGGACAAGGAGGAATGGCATCAAACTGATTTAATCTAGATATTGGGAAGAAATTATTTACTGTAAGGGTGGTGAGGCACTGGAACAATTTACCCAGAAAAGCTGTCCCATCCACGGAAGTGTTGAAGGCCAGTCTGGACAGGGATTTGTGCAATCTGGTGGAAGGTATCCTTGTCCAGGGCAGGGGGTTGTTAAGGCCCAAATGATTCTATGACTCTACTTGTTTTTAAAGTCACCAAGGTTGATGAATCTCATCTTTAAGGTACTAGGCTGAAACAATTTATCTCTGATCAAGGAGAACAGATATTGATGACACCTATACAGTTCAAATATCAATTGCCATTTCTGTAACAAAACCTTCAAATCAGAGTAGATGCTGTGATCTTACTGCAGGATCCATCAGGAGATGAAATTGATTAACAACAGAGATCTTAAGTTTTCAAAGCCAAAACAGAAGTGTGGGGGGAGGATAAGTGGAAATCACAGAAGCTGATTTTTTCCATTGTCCTCTTTAAAGTCTGTTCACATTTCTGCCTTCTTCCCTCTAATGAATTTGCCTCCCTCCATTACTCTTCATTACTTAGGATGAACCTCTGTGTTGAGTCCAAGGTAGATTATCCATGCAGCACAATGAGAGGTGTAGGAAAAACAGAACTTTTATTTTTTTATCACTATGGTGGCAAATGTAGCAGAATCTCAAGTAACAATTAAAGAATGGTATAAATTGGAGATTGTTATAATTGTGATCAATAATAATGAATTAGCATCTGGTTTTCATTTAGGATCTCTGATTGATACCTATTGAGATTGACAAAGAGGTTGACACAAAACCAAACTCATTTCAGCAGCACAGTCAATTCCAATGACTTCCAGTTTTTTGTTCTTTCTATAATATTGCCCAAGATTGAATTCTGTACATTGCATGCTGAGATTTTGAAGCTGAGATAAACATTGAACAATGGTAAGCATTGGAGTCCACACATGACATGCAAAGCCACTATAGACAGCTTGCTTCTTTTAAATAAAATCAACATTGAAAGTTGAAATATTGGCACATTATCAGTTTATAAGTACACTCTCCTGTATTTCTATCAGAAGACAAAAGTTTAAGGTGCCAAATGATGGGAGACATGGTTAAATTGCGGCTCTGTGCTATTTAAACATGACGTTGTCATCAGTCTTAAGACTCACTAATTGTTTTAATATGGAAAAGCAGATTCAAGTCTTACCTTATTTATGTTTAGGTTGAAGGAAGCACCATTTTTCTCCGCACTTTACTATGTAAATTGTACAGGAACATTTCCATGATATTAGGTAATTCAGTGCCAGATTTATTTGTAATTCCAAGTGGAACAGTGATGTTTGAACTGAATGCAACTATGACAATCAGTGCTAAATCTGTGTTGATTTATATTTTCCTGCACGATCTATGCAATCAAACAAATCTGCAAATGTAGTCTTCAGAGAGCACATCCAGAATGCCACCTCATGAAACATCTTCTTAGTGCTTGTTATATTCCCCACTTCAAACTGCTGCATTTGCTTGTGAAATCACCTCATGTAGGAGTGGAATTTTATTAACTCTTCAACCCAATGGCATGGAGATGAAAATAACAGTGAAAAGGGAAACACAAAAATGTATGGCTTTGGACTGGCTCATATGGTACAATGTCAGAAGTTCTCTAGCTAAGTGATTGCATATTGTTTGATGTTGCTGACATAGCTTTCACCCACCTAGGACGTTGTAGGTCCATACACATTTCTATTTTGCTTTCTGTTAAGCAAAGCGGGACTAATTTTGTCCTCAGGTATGCTTGTGCTACACCCAATGTCCAAATTTTATGCTTTTTGCCTTTTTGCTTTCTATTGTGTTATATTCCTTACAAATCAGGAGCCAGATTTACATATCCATTAATTATTCACAACCAAGCAGGGTTGAGTTCCCATGTATGGCAAGAGACTATGTGTTAGGATGAGAGACTATGCGTTACAGTCTGTGATTTTGTCACAGTCCAGGCTTTGATTTTGTCTCTTCTGAAGTGGAAGTGAGACTCAGCAGCCCTTCAGCAAGGAATCAGGTCATTCCTTGTTTAGTGCTGTGTTGGCATTAGTGCAAGTGTTAAGAGGGCAGGGAAAAGACTCAGAGTTAATGGACAGTAGGATGGTTGTCCATGGGCAGATTTTCCACTTTTTTGGGTGGATACCTGGAGTTTGTCTGATACCAACACTGCCTTGCATGGAAATATAGCTGGACCTGCAGCTAAATGCACCAACTTCTAACTCCACTCTATTCATTTAGAGGAAGAAGCAAAGCTGTCAGGATTGGTACCCACTGAAAGTCTAGGCTGCCTCACTGTTCCCTCTAATGATCACTGAGCAGTTCAGCTCCACCTGGGCTGGGAAGAAGCAATGCCAGATACCTTGCCACCATGCAGATTTAAGCACTCTTTCCAGAACAGTTGTGATACACTGAAGTAAATTCACAGCTCTCAAAGCTGTGATGGACATAATATGGTCCTTTATCATGTAGCTCCAAATGCTTAAAAACACTATTGAATAATGTAGTGCTGTCCTATTTTAACTTTTCTATCGCTATAGGATGGTGATGTGCAGAGTCTTAGACTTTAGCCATCACCATAACATCCAGATTAAAAGAGATCAAAATCAAAAAGAGGAGCCTAAAAGGTTTAGAAATAGCAATTTTAGGTAATTTAAATATTTTAATCAGAAATCCAACCAGAGAGATGTATTTAAGCAATATGAATTGTTTATTTTATTAGAAAATTAGGAAAAACATACACATTAATTACATCAAAAGTTAAGTTGTATTGGTGGAAAAAATGTTCTGAGTACATAGAATAATATGACATGAAAAATCATCAGGAGCTGTGTTACACACACACAAAACTAATTTCAGAAGTCTATTTTACAATCAAGCCATATCAACAAAGATTTTGTCTGCAAAGGATTTACAGGATTTCTAAAAGACTAAACTCTGTAAGATGAATGCAAAATAGCTACAAAAGTACTATTTTTTGGTAATTAGAGAGCTAAAATTGGTTAAAGGTTCTTTTTCACTGAATTTTAATTTTTCTCTAATATACTCCTGAGCACATGAACAGTGAGAAAAAAAATCTTTGAAAAAGCAGTAGTTTAACAGGGAATTAGAAGATAGATAATTCTCTTAAGAAACCTTTAAAGAATTAAATATGCATAACTGCATTTCATAGAGACAAGCTGGTTTTTAAGATATAATTTTAAAATATTATATAAAAAATAATACAAAATAGACAAAATCATTCCTTAAGTACTAATCATAGCTCTTCCCTGTTGACTTCCATTGCAAAATTATGACTGACTGTAAACAGCCTATTTCTGAAGTATATATGTTTAAAAAAATACATCATTTGCCTGTTAGGGTCCTTGGTAGTGAAAGCAAGAAAGCAAGTGGGTAGGAATCTAACAGAAGAACTGCATTTCTGGTGTATGTTGCAATAGGTAAATAATGAAAAAGACCAAGTAATTTTTATATTCTGGTGGTACCTTCTCTCAAGGATTTTTCATATGTCACATGCTGTCCAAAAGCAGAATTGCCCCTGCCCCCAAAACAGTGCCAACTGCACATTTTACTACACAGTGTTGCCAAAATTATTGCCTTCAGAGTATTTCACAATGCAGGTAAAGACCAAATTTTCTTTTTATTGCTAGCATATGTTGTTTCCAAGATATTCAGAATTACAGATGAATTTTTCAGCAATCAGTAATCCATCTTAATAGTACACAGCTAAAATATATCATCTGCAAAACAAAATAAAACAAACAAAAACCCACCCAAGTTGGCATTAACTCTTTATTTCAAGATAAATACTGAACTTGAGAAAAGTTTTGACTTTCTAACACTGGACTCTAAAGCAATAGTTCCCATTCTTACATAGGCTTACTCTTAAACATACTTACAAGCATAATTTTTATCACACTATGGAAAGTAAGCATTTACTTCCCAGCAATTAGAATGCCATTACAGGTTGTATCTAAATTTATACATTACATAAAGAATAATTATGTTCATATAAAGTGATGATGATGATGATGACGACAAAGATGATGGTGATAAGATAAAGAAGTATTGAGTTATTTTATTAACTCAATATATGTAATTCTTTACAATTTATTCTAGTTTGCAGATAAAGTATATCACAGTCAAATGTTCTTCACAATATTGATACTATAGCAGTACTGATGTCGTCACTTTATAGGTAACCAATTAAGGACACATTAGGTAGGATGTCTTTTAAAATGAGAAAACAAAGGAACATATGAAATTTGGTGGGTCTCATCCAGCCTTGTAGGTACTCACCTTGTCTGTCCTCAGCAGAGTCAACTCTGTTGCAGCACAGTAGACTTCAATGTTTTAGTACTTAAAGAGGGCTTAAATGTTTGGACAGACTTTTTAGTGGGGCCTGTAGTGATAGGATGGAGAAATGGTTTTAAGCTATAAAAGGATAAATTTTGGACTGGACGTGACAAAGACATTTTCTTAAGAAGTGGGTGGTGAAGCCCTGGCAGAGATTTCCCAGACAGCTGCTAGGTGCCCCATCCCTGGAAACATTCAAGGTCAGTTTGAGTAGGGCTTTGGAAGATGTGCCTGCTCATTTCAGAGGGGTTGTACTAGCTGACCTTTAAAAGTCCCAACCAAAACATTCTACGGTCTGCAGCCCCTGGGGCTTTCTCAGCTTTGCCCAACTCATGAGATCTTTAAGCAAGCAATAGTCTGGACAGGACAGGGTGTGGACATGACACAAAACCCAGTTGTAGTTAGAGATATCTCCCACCTGTTCTTTGCTGTGTTGTCTTTGGCAATTCATTTACCAAATCTGGAATTTGGGAATTTCAATTTGGGAGCACAGGAAACACAGCTGTATGTCACACCTTTACCTCACTGAGCTTTATTCCTTCCTGCAGCCATCCAGGACATGGCTCAACCACCTGATGCCCCAGGGTAGGAGACTCCCTCAGCCCACAGCATTGGTACTCTGTGTAAAGTATTTATTTAAGATTTGCTGGGCTGGGAAGGGAGTGGCTGCAGGCTGGGCAATAGATGAGGAAGAAGGAAGGACAGTGAAGTTATGTCAGAGGTGAGGTTAAACCTCAGTTGCTGTGACTCCTTCATATGAAACACCTAAAATGTGTGAGAGTAGGGAAGAGGTGGAGTACCACCAGGGCCTGTCTATACAATGCACAGGAAGACAATTCACAGTGTTTGGCACCAGCTCTGCAAGGCACAGCTGAAGGTCAAGCTTTGCATGCTGAGACCCAAAGCCACTTTGGAGATGTGGATTGATGGGACTGTGGCATCCCAGTGTATATCAGGGCAAGAAATGGTACCTGTTGTTTCAGAAAAGACACAAAAGAATTTGTAGACAACAGCAGGCTCTTGAACAGGGTCTGTAGGTCTTTATTATCCTCTGTCCTCTGTCACAAGCCTTCCTCCCATTTTGGCTCTGAAATATGCAGGAAGAGCAGTTTCTCCATCCAGGCTGTGATGGATAGACCTAGTTGAAAACAGCTACAACAGTTATATCATAAAATCATTTAAATTTTTTAAGAAGATCAAGGATTTTGTTCCACTGCTCTTTGCCAATTACTTGATATTCAATCATATTAAGTCATGTTATCTCTTGTATTTGGCATTTTGTTCTAGATATTGATGCTGATCTGTTTTGGCATCCTGCCAAATGTGCATTGTTAGTTCTAAACTCCATCTCCTCTATAAAAAACGAGGAGAGATAATTATATTTGAGAGCACTGTATAGAAAAGATGTAGTTGTAGCTTCCTCCTGTGTTCAGGTATAGAGCAAAACCACATCTTTAATCATGTGAGGTGTTCAACCAGAACATGTAAATAACATTTTCACACATGCCTCACACATATGAGACATAAAGACAGTATCAATAACCTTCAAGCTGTGAGCCTAAGTGACAAATCTGTATACTTTTCATGTTTTAGTAAATATTTGTTTTCAGACTAATTCCCATAACATCCTCATGTCATGTAACTATGAAGCCTTGTGTCAGAGGAAAGTAAATCAAGGAAAACTCCACTGAACTTAGACCAAATCATAGCTATAAGAATAGAAGTGTGCTTGCGTGTTCACATCATTACAACATCATTAATTACTCCACTGAGTTTCTTCTAGGGGCAGTGTTGGGTCTCACAGTCCTCAAGTGATGGATTGACTCCTTAGAAGTTAATCAGCAAGTTGGATGTATTCTGCAAGATTTGTAATTCACTGTGCTTGGGACTTACTACTGTAAAATAGTGTCACATATATAGTATTACAGTATTCAGAATACATTCATAAAACATGTAGATAAAACAATTGGAGTTTTAAAATTGGCATCTTGGTGAAAGTATACATATTAATTAAACTGATGAAGAACACACGGAATCTAGTAAGAGGGCCATGTCAACTTAATTTTTCTCATGAGAATATAGTAGGTAAGTCACACAGTCAGACAATATTGATACTAATTGATTAATATGTTCTGCAACTGCACTGGGAATGTGAGGAATCCGCTTGCTTTTAAATTAGATTGGTGAAAAATGATGTAAGACAGTTTAACTTGCCTATTTTTAGGCAATTCAAACACTTTGTCCTATCACTTCCAACTAATACAATTAGAATGTCCAAACTAATTAAAAATTCCTATAGCCTAATTGTCTTAGTCACATTCTTATTTGTTTGTACCAGATGGTTCTGTAGAACCATCAGACTAGTTAAAAACATAACAAAACACTTTAAAATTTTTCTTTTATCTGTCTCTATAAAATGTAACCTTAGTATAACAAAAATATCTGTTGAAATAAAAAAATATTACTTACAAAATTAAAAACTGCTTTTCTTGAAATTCTGTGTATTACATGATCAAAACGAGAATATGAACAGAGCAGAAATTTAAAAAAAACTGTAAGAAAAGAAATGTAAATTAAAATCCCACATAGTTTACATTTAGGGGTTTGAAAAAGGAAAAATAACATTCTGAATTAATACAGATAATTTTAGACCTTATGAAACTTTTTGAAATACTGAAACCTAGTTTTTTCGGGGGGTTTTGTGCTTTGCTTAGGTTTGACTTTTTTAATGTGAAACTTACATGGCTATCCTGCATCTTTGAAAATGGATCACTAACTCTGCCTAGCAGATTCAATTACATCATTCAAAAAAAAAGTATAAGCTGAAAAATCACCAGTTTACGTTTTTCCATATTACTATGAGATTATATAGTTGTTCTTGATCTGCAACTGCATAATTGTGAGTATTAAGCCAAGTTTTAGAATTCTTTGTTATCTTCTTGCCATGTAAATGTAAGGCTGTGCATACAACAACCAGCAAAATTAACTCCTAAACACTGGTAGAAAAATTTGTTCTGTTCCCTTGCTTTTTGCATACATAACATCAGCTGAGGTATTTATCTAATGGGATGTTATCAAACAAAATCTTATGCACCATTTACCACATTTTGTTTATTAACTATATTTTTCAGTGAGTAACAAATGCTCATACTGAGTTGTCATTAGGATGTGTCTAAACAGAACTTTCTTAAATTGTCCTAACATTACTGATAGGAGTGAGAAATTCCAATATTTACAATTTCCATGCTTTTGTTATCATTCAAATCACTATCAGGAACACAAGTAATGACTTCCTCGATCCTTCAAGTAAAAAGGAACAATATTGACAGGAATAGGCAGACACATGAAGTCAATGTGTGCCTCAGAGGTGAGTATAATTGGAAAAATTTGGGTTTTTTTTTTTTACCCTGAGAGGACCCACTCAGCATCTGGTCTACTGACATCTGACAAGATGCACCTGTCTCAGAGGGGAAAAAGAGCTCTAGCACAGGAGGTAGTAAGGCTCATTTACAGAGCTTTTAACTAGCTTAGCAGGAGGAAAGGGACAAACCCATGCTCACCAGTGAAGGGCAATGGGATGCTGAACCAAAACTTAAGGAAATGAGCTTTAATGGGATCCCTCAATCTGCTCCAGGAGGTGTTGGCTACAATGCATCACACCTGGAATGTTTCTACACTGATGCACAGGGCATGAGGAGCACACAAAGAGGAGCTAAAGGCTTTTGCTGTGTCCCAGAGATTTGACATCCCTGGTATTAGTGAACCCTGTTGGGATGAGTGCTGTGACTGGAGTGCCCTGTTGGATGGTTCCAGGCTCTGCAGGAGGGATGGGCAGGGCAGAAGAGGCTGGGGGGTGGCACTGTGTGGAATGGGAGGGATAGAATGTGTGGAGCAAACAAACAAATTGTTCTTTGAGGAAGTAAGGGACACTTCCAAGTCAACCGCCCTTGTCCTTATGGGGGACTTCAGCTTGGCAGAAATTAACTGAGAGTTGACAGAAATTAACTGAGAGTATCACACAAATGGCAAAAACCAGGACACAAGACTCCTGACACACCTGGATGACAACTTTATGGAACAGATCCTAAGGGAGACAACTTGGAAAGATGCCCTCCTTGATCTGCTGACTGTCAAAGGATCTTTTGAGCAAAGTGGAGATTGGCAGCTGTCTTTGCCACAGCAACCATTAAGTGATCAAGTTTAAAATCTCTGTTGACAGGAAGAAAAGTGCCAGCAAAACTTCAACCCTGGAAGTGAGGGAAGCAGGCTTCAGGCTGCTCAGGAAACTACTGAGTAAAGCATCCTGGGAATATGTCTCTGCAGAGCTGTTCATTTTTTAAATGTTGCCTCTTAAGGGCACAGCAGCAGGAAATTCCAAAATATCAGAGGTCAAGCAGATGAGGCAGAAGGCTGATTTGGCTGAACGGGAATTTTATTTTGTAGACAGGCAAGACCAGAAGGTCTATACCCAGCGAAAGCAAGGTCAGGTCACTGAAAACCACACAATAAACTCTCCAATCAATCTGTGAGGTTGAGAGTTGACACTTCTTTATTAGCAGTGCTAGAGGCATGTGGAATTCTCCTGACAGCATGGATGCTAAGTAACCTAAAAGACCAGGCTATATTCCTGAAACTAATACACATTTATCAAATTTCCAGAATACATGCATATTTGTTAATTTTTTTCTATGGACTTGCTTGAGTATGGTTCCAGATGTTCTGATGAACCTTTTCTCCTTGAGAGTATCTCAAATATGTTATCAAGTCATAATGTACTTCCATTATCATTCTTTGCTCTGACGCACAATGCTTGTTCTCAAAACTAAAATGTCAGCTAGTATATATTAAACACTGATAGAATTAAACAAAGAAGAATTAGCTACAACAAGACTTAATAGTCACAGATGTAGGGATTATCACAAAGCCACATTAATCTCTGGCATTTGTACTAAGTACTACGTGGTACAGAACTAAGAATTAACCATGAATATAGGGATCATACAGTATCTTGCTAATGTTTAAGGGATTTTCCAATGTCTTAGTGGAGTAGAGACTTTTTACAGAAATATAAACTGTTCAGTAACAAAGTGACATGGGAAGAACACAGAAATGCTGCTGCAACTGTACAGAAAAAATTTGTGTGGCCAAACAAGTACTGTGGGGGACAATAAAGAGTGCTCTTTTCAAATATGTCAATTACAGAAGGCAGTGCAAAAATAACATCGGTCCATTGTAGGATGAGGTCTCACAAATAGAGACAAGGCAGAGCCATTGAATGCATTCTTTGCCTCTGTCTTCAACACATTTGATGAACCAAGGAGGTATCTGTGCGCTGAGCTGGAGTACCATGAATTTTAACAAGGGAAAGTGCCAGATTCTGCTCCTGGGATGGGGCAGCCCTGGATGGATGGACAGGCTGGGGAATGAGATGCTGGAGAGCAGCACCATGGAAAGGGACCTGGGGGTTCTGGTCAGTGGCAAACTGAACATGATCCAGCAGTGCCCTGGCAGCCAGGAGGGACAAGTGTGTCCTGGGGGGCAGCCAGGCAAGGGAGGGGATTGTCCTGCTCTGCTCTGCACTGGGGCAGCCTCAGCTCCACTGCTGGGGACAGGTCTGAGCACTGCAATATAAGAAAGACATCAAACAATTAGAGAGCATCCAAAGGTCAGTCATGAGGATGGTGAGAGCCTTGAGGGGAAGCCAAATGAGGAGCCTGTCAGACTGAGGGGAGAGCTCCTTGGGGTCTTCAACATCCTCATGAGAGGAAATGGAGGGACAGGTACTGATCTCTGCAATATCTTGAGCAGTGACAGGACTCAGCAAAATGGCATGAAACTGAGTCAGGAAAGTTTAGAGTGGATACTACGAAAAGGTTTTGCACGAACAGGCTGATGGGACACTGGAACAGGATCCCCAGGGAAGTGGTCACATCACCATCCCTGAGAGATTTGTGTGTTTGGACAGTGCTCTCAGGCCCATGGTGTGATTCTTGGGGTGTCCTGTGCAGGAACTGGACTCAATGATCCTGAAGGGTTCATTCAAACTCAACATATTCTATGATTCCATCATTTTTACCTATGAATCACCCTGGTGGCTGGCACACTGTGAGGAAACAAGCAGTTAAAAATATTTTGATGAGAACTGTAGGCCATGCCTACACGTTTTCCATAATTATTATTTTCTGAACTTGGATGAAGGTTTATTACCCACTTGTCTTTTTTGTTGCTCACACTACACTACCTCACTTTAAAACAATACAAAGAAAATTCATGGGATTTTATGTACAGATCAACTGAACTTTCCCCTGTTCCTAGATTTGTATAGTAATTCCTAAAACTTCTGTATCTTTATGTGTCTCTATGACTAGAAATGAGTTGAAAATAAGGATGTCTTATAATTTATTCTTAAAATGTATTTAATTTTCAAAAATTGGTTTTGATGCTTCACTTCTACTTTGTGACTTTTTCACACCCTCCTAATTTACTGCCTGCTTTCTGATGGATTTTCTGCCAGCATTTCTAATCTAATCTTGTAAAGAAATATTTACAAACTATCATTTACTATCCTTGTGCAAGCACACTAGAGATACCTGATTTCAGGATGCATAAATATAGCTGAAAGAATCACCAAATCTTGCAGAAGTGGTTGCTAAACAATTAAGTATTTTTAGAAAAACGTCAGTAGAAATGTATCTGTAGCATGCACAAAAGACTTCTGGGAAATTTATTCATGACGTAACAGATTTTCAAATATTCCAGCTCAGCTGAAGGAAAGAAACAATTCCAAAATGCTAATCATGGAGTCACAGAATAGTTTTGGGTTGCAACAAACCTGGAAGATCACCTGTTTCTACCCCTGTCGCCATGGGCAGAGGCACCATCCACAGGACCATGTTGTTGAAAGCATCCTCAAACCTAGCCTTGAACATTCCCAGATGTTCCATGCATTGGAACTGCACAATACACCAAATAAAAGTGAGATAACCATGTCTATTAAAGTGAAAACAAAACTAGGAAAGCAGAAGTTAACATAGCCACTTCTTGGAAACCTGCTGCTTCTTTAGTTAACAAATTCTGTCTGGTTCAGATGTCTTACCCACAAATTAAAAAGTAATCCTTTAATCTCTTTTAACTAGACTCTCAAACCCACTGCACCCAAAAGACAGATTTTCTCAGATTAGATGAAAAAATATCTGGAAGCCAACTGTCCAGGGCTGAGGATCCCCATGGCCAAACTATTTCTGGCCATTCCTGAATGTTTTAACTCATCTCTGCATGCAGAGCCAAAATAATGTATGTGCTCAGAGGATTAATCTGCATTTTACACAGTCCGAACAAATTCCAGTAGGGGATCTTACTAAAGTATCAAGTGAGACAAACTGTCTCCAGCTACACCCCTCACAGGTTGTAATATTCTCAACCTGCCTGTAAGTGGCAATAGGAAAAGTGTCCTCCCCTCTAAAAGGCAAACTTCTCTCTAAAACTGTAAAAATTGCATGCATCTCTGTGTCTCTACCATCTGGCTAAATTCTGGTCAATCAGCATGAAGGAGGGAAAAATCCTGACAAGATTGTCAGGGTGCCCTTAAACCAAGTCAGGTTAATCAATTAACAATTGATAACAATTTCTGATTGTTAATCAGAAATTAACAATCAGTGAGATTACTTGTCTGGGAAATTCGTGCTGCTGTATAAATATTTATATGCTAATACCAGAATGACCAACACTGTCCGAAGGGGACTAATCCCATTGCTCACTCTTTGTGTTATGGGAACAACAGAGCTCTCTGCTTTCAACAGGTCTTAATTTTTACATTTTTTAAAGAGTTTTCTCTGACATTTCTGTACGATAGCATCTCAGAATTATTTGAGGGTGGCAGAAAAGTAATAGTTTGCAAAGTCTAAACTGAAAAAAGAGAAGGATATTGCAAAGAGGAGTCTGTACATTAGGTGGATGGAAATTTGGCACCAATATCAAAGATAGAATCCTGAAAAATACTGTTTTTCTAACAGCAAAAATGTCACATTGTTAAGTTAGCCTGAAAATAACTTCTTTTCACTTCTTCCACTTCCTTTTGAGCTGAAAATGCAAAGCACTGTCACTTAGATGGGTGCCAGTATCACACAGCTCTTTCTGACCTCACAGATTGAGTAAACACTAACCCAGACAGCAAGGATCCCCGACCAAATCCACGGCTTCATTTGTGTAGGCACACACCTGGACAGCAGGTACATAAGCCATCTCCTGACACCCTACATGACATTCAAAAATCACTCAACAGATGACTGAAACCTGTTTGCTAGCTGAGGAGCACCTTCAGAAGCAGCTATTTACTAAAGCAACTGCTGTTTTGTTTATTCGAGAGTCAGTCAATGTTGGTGTGTTCAGTATGGGATAGAAAATGAGAAAAAAACACTGTCTTTATTAACTTTTAAAAATTCCTAATTTTTGCTGTTTTTCTGGAAGTCAGTTTTCCATGCAGTTCAATCGGTGTTTTCTGTATAATTTCCACACCCTGACTGTCCATTTTTTTAACACAGAGTGATGGGCAGGTGCAAGGAGCCAATTTAGTTTTGGTTTGTCTCAACAGTGTCTGTCAGAGGTGTGTGTGGGATGGGGTGCACATTCCAAAGGAGGCAGCTAGAAGGTGAGTGAAAGCCTTGTCTGGTGTTTGCCTGATTACACCTCACCCGGGACAGGCAGGCAGCAGGGACACTGAGCCCTCCAGAGGGGCTCTCCAAACAGACTGGAAAAGGTCTCCAGC
>CM031878.1:54738121-54784249 GCA_018697195.1 Certhia americana
GTGCCCGTGGAGCCGTGTCCGTGGAGCCGTGTCCGTGGAGCCGTGCCTCTCCGGCCGCTGCACGGGCTGCAGAGGGTGCAGCGCAGCCCCCGCCCGCACTGCCCAGTCCCGCTGCTGGTGACGCCCACTTTCTCTGCGTCTCCCCTCCCTCTCTCTCCCCTCTTTTTCCTTTTCCGTTTCTCCTCTTCCTGCTCTGTCTTTTCTAGCCCTCTTTGGTCGAGTAACTCCTTTTTTTTTTCTTTTTCCTTGTTTTGTTTTTCATTGTCAATCAGTGGTTCTCAGACACAATGCTTGTCTCAGCTGACTTAGTTTCTTAGTTTCGTTCCTGACCATCTATTTTTAAAAGAGATCCTCACAGTTCCCCGCAGTGGAACGCGACAAAAGTTTAATTGGTGGCCGCGGTGGGACAGTCTTGAATAAAACCCTTGGATCTATGTTAATAATTTAGTGTGTGTTTTGGGGAGAGATTTCGTTTGAGCATTAAAAAAAAAAAGTAAAAAGGTGCGACCCTCTCTGAAACCTAGTGCCCGCAACTGATCTAAAGTGTGTCCTCTCGGAAAATGTTTTTTCTGTCTGGCAACTTGGAACTCGTTACAGCGTGTCCCTTTATAAGAAGCATTTCTCCCTGTTTTCTTTAACTGCTGTGGGATTTTAAGGTGTGTCCTCTCAGAAAGTATTTTTCCTTGCGGCAGTTTGGGACTTCTATGGTGCAGCCCTTTCTGAGAAGCTCTCCTTTCTGTAACTCTGTGCAACTGCCTTTGTGATTTAAAGTGTGTTCTCTCAGGAAGATTTGGGGCATTTTGAGGGATTTTTACGGTATGGTCCTTCCTGGGAGGTATGATACCCCATCCCTGGAGCCAGTGGGCTTGTTGCTGTAAGGTGTGTCCTCCCGGGCGGTGCTATTCAGGGCGTCTGGAATTTTCTGTGGTGTGACCATCTTCATGAAGTTGTCTCGCCCCTTCTCTCACAGTGTGTGCTTTATTTTTTTTAAAATAACAAACCAAAACAGAAACCCCACAACCTTTTGTGTGATTTTGGGGGGTGCTTAGTTCGGACACTTAAGAGATGAAAAGTATGACCCTCCCCGAAAGTTGTTTGCCTCAGAAAACAGTAGCAATTAATGTCAATAAATGTAAGTCCTGTATCAGAGGAGTGGGGCAGAGACCCATCCGCCCCCTTATTGGGGAAGGTTTGGAAGGTTTTAGAGCAAGACACTCTGTGTCTGGATTGGAGTGGGCTAGGGACCACTGGCACAGCGTCCAAAGTGTTATAGACCAGGTTTTGGCTCTGCGGGCAAAAGCAAAACCCAGGCTTGGGAAGAGGAAAGCAGCAGTGTGCTTGGTGTTGGGGGTGCTCTGACGGCCACTGCACCGGAGAGGACTGCCCGGTGCTGCCAGGAGACGACAGCGGTGGAATCGCTACAAACGCTAGCGCAGTCGCAGCAAATCCGTATCGTGAACTTGCAGAGAAATTTGGAGGAGAAAAAAAATGCCGAATGACAGCTTGTGGCGGGTTTGGGGGAACGTTTTAGCAAGGGATGCCGCCGGTCCATGCACTGCTGGTCTGGACAACCTCGGTCTGGGGGCTGCTGGTCCCAGAGCCTCCGGTCCCGGAGCGGCCGATCCCACAGCTGCCGGGCACAGATCCGCCGATCCCACAGCTGCCGGGCACAGATCCGCCGATCCCACAGCTGCCGATCCCGGAGCCTCCGCAGCTCTCCCGAATGATGGCATGGCCAGAGCCGTCAGTCCCTCAGAGCCCAGGAGGGAGCCCGCAGCAGCGGGCCAAGCTGGGCTGACGCCGCGGTCTGCACTCGCCCTTAATAAAAATGGAATACACCTATGAACACGATCGCTCCTCCGCCTAACAAATACACAGCTGCCTTTCACAGCTCTGCAACTGTCTGAAGAGGGACTGCCGCCCTGGCAAAACTGAAGGTGATTATATCTTTTGTTGTTTCCTTAATCAGAGGAGGCCAAGTACCGCTTGCTGGGAAGGAGGCGGGGGTCCGGGTGTTTTCCTCACCGCTTGTCACGATCCGCTCGTACAAGCAGGGGTCGTGATGGTTCGTTTTCCCGATCTCGGAGTGCAAAAGACACACAGCAAAGGGGACTTTCAGTTTAATCACAGCAATCCTCTTTATTGAGTGCCAACATCAATTATGCGAGAGAGAGAGAGAGAGAGAGAGAGTGTCAGAGTTAAGGAAAATACAGAAAGAGGGGTACTACGATGTCCTCGAAGCCTTCTGCCTATAGAGGTGTCTTCCTTCTGTGGGGAGATATCAAAAATCCTTTGCAGAAAAGTCACTCTTTATAGGTTTTTGCCAAAGCAAGTGGCATCTGGCAAAAGCGATAAGCTGAGCAGTGTTATCGTGTGGAGGGGAACCATTGTCCCGGGAAGCAGGTGTAAACGTGCAGGAGATACCATTACAAACCAGCACCTGCCTGGAGCAGCATACCGTGGGATACAACAAGCACACCTGCAAACAATCACTTGGCAAGTGTCTGCCTTGACCAGGCCAGAGCCCCGGTCCGAAGGGAATGGTGTCCTCGGGGTCTGAGTCTCTGTCCTTGAGACACAATTTGTGAGGCAAATGAGGGAAACTTGGGCCCGTCTCCTAGAGCACTGGAGGCTGTGGGCACTGCGGTCTCTGACCCAGAGGGTGCACACTGGGCTGGTGGTCTAGGCTCCTTGGAGAGAGGTGATCCCCTCACCACAGAAAGGACTACGGACCAATTACTGGAGACAGGCAGCCTGTCTGTAAATCACGTACAATCGCAAACTAATCCCCCTTCAAGAATCTCCGGTTGTGCTCTCAGGAGATGCTGAGAGACTGACTTTCCTAATTCAGGGGCTTCCCGGTTCTCTAAAACTGATGGCAATTCAATTGCAGGGAAAGTTACAGGCTTTGGCCCCTTAAAGAGGGTAATTGCTGCTTTGAGAGGTACCACCTCCTCCCTTGCAGGGGATACCCTGGCCTGAGAAGAAAAGGGGTGGGCCTGGGGAGACATCGCCTGGGAATTAATCAATTTTGATCAAAAATACGGTCCTGTAAAAACAACAGTAACCCAACCAGAGACTTGTGTGATAAGACATACCTGGCATAGCCCTAGACTGTCAGGATTCTTCCCCACTCCAGGATTCCTCCCCACTTCCTCTTCGGTGGAAGAGAGCACCAACTGACAAGAGAAGCTATATGCAAGGTTGAGAGAAGGGAATCCCCAAAAAGCGATGGATGGTCTCCCCACAGACAGATTGGAAAATGTGGTGCCTGAATGGCCAGAGAACACTCCCAAAAAGACCAGGCATGGGGGAGTGAGCAAGAGCACACTCCCCTCTAATTGATCTTTGTGGGGGAGGAGGTGTGCTAGTGAAAATAAAGTGAGTAAACCAAAACCCCTGTCTTCTTTTGGTGGGTGGGGAACAGAGGACAGTTTAGAAAATGTAGAATCCAGTAAAACATCTCAGGGTGGACCAGGGACCTGTAATATTTAAAGTATGCTCTGAGACGACTTCGGTGGTGTAATGTGTTTGTTAAGGTATACTGTTGATTTGGCAAAAGTTTGATTTGTACTCACATGCTGATTTGATCCAGAATAATTTTATTGGCTTGAGGAATTTAATAAGTTTAAGAGAGAATGGCAAGCCCATAAAGTTCTAAAGCAGAAGAAAACCTGGGAGCACCTTTGATATGTGAAACTCATCTAAGAGATCTTGTTTCTTAGCAGTCTTCAAATAGTGAAATATCACCATGAGTGCCTGTATTGACATGGATGTTTGATATCTGTGTTTTCAACATAAGTAAAAGGTGCATCTTTTTGCCATTGTAAATTAAGGTTTCAGACAAATACTTATTGGTGAAACTGAAAAACAATCATTAAAAAAAATGAAAGTAATGCCTGGGGAAAAGAATATTGTGTACTTTTCCTCAGTACTTGCAGTTTGTGAAATTGTTGCTTGTGTAATATCTGTACCACCTTGTAAATGTGGTTAAATGAATATCAGAAAAAAGAAAACATAGGTGTTCAGAAACAAAAGTGAAAAACATGGACATTTTTCTCTCCAAAAATTTGGGAAGAAAAAAAGAGGCAGTGTTGAGTATGAAGGTGTTGAATAATAGTTATTGTTGTTGTTACTATTGTTATGTTCTGAGGATTGGACAGCATGCTGGACTGCAGTGTGAAGCCTAAATAACTCCCTTTTACAAATTGGTGGGATAAAAGTCACCCACAGTATTACCAAAGATCAACTGGTGAACCTAACACAGAAGTCCAGCAGACTTCCACAATGACCCTATATTCATGGTATATGACAGTGACCAACCTGAGGCTGGTGAGAAGAGATACAGTGTGGACCTGTAAGTAAGTGGGGAAGTTCTGATGTTACAGGTAAGAAATCCAAATTGGTTTACCCTTTTTATTCTCTTTCTCTCCCCCTCTTTCCTTTTTGATTTTTCTTCCTCCAGTTCTTTTCTAGCTCTCTTTAGTAGAATGACTCCTTTTTTTCTTGTTTTGTTTTTCATTATCAATAAACAGTTCTCAGATACAATATTTATCTCAGTTGACTTAATTTCATTCCTGACCATCTATTTTTAAAAGAACTCCTTGCAGTTCACCACACTGGAATGTGACAGCTGGTCTCAGCTAATCTCGGGTTTTTACACGATGTTGTTCTTCCTGAGAGTGTAAAAGTCTTTTGCCCAGCACCAAGATCGAAGGAAAAAACCGAGAGCCGTCTCCTCTGCTTCTTCAAGGCTGTTTATTTTTCTCTTATCAGCACAATTTCTTCTCTGACCCACAGAGATCTGTTCAGCAGGTCAGCTCACAGGGAAAAGACCCAGCCCCAAAGGTGACGATTATCTTTATACTACAAACTACGTAATCAATATGTATAATTCTTCACCAATAACTATTATCTATGTTAGAAGGTTAGATTCTATTCTAAGCCAACTATAATGTGCCACCTCACTGCAGAACATGGAGGCAAGGAAGAAGAAGGAAGAAACCCAAAAGCCATGTGCTTCCTCCATCTTGTCATCACCTGCTTACCATCCTAAAATCCCCATATATCTAAAATTCTCACCCTGTGATAAAACTATGCACTATTCTACTATTTAATACACACTCCTAAATACCCTGCTTCATTTCAGAGCTTAAAAGCCCTTTTTCCATGAACAAAGGTTAAAAACACTGTTTCAGAGATTCTAAAATCTCTCAAACATGCAAAGAGAAATTTGTCATATTTCCAGACTCCGACAAGCTAAGGCTTTACTAATTTTTTCAGGGAATCATCTCCAATTTTAGTGAATCAACTGACAGATTCAAGTAACACACTTAATATTAAACTAGAAAATTTTATCTTGTGAACAGAATATAGGTAACATATTAGTCTTGTGTAGGGAGAGACATAATAGAGTGGAGCTGCAGGCTGTGGGATGTGCCTGCAGAAGGCTGTGGCAGCACCGAGAGGCTTGTCCCTGCCTGGCCTTGGGGAAGGAGATGCTGTGTGGCAGATGCCCTGAGCAGAGAGGAGCCTGCTGGAAGCTGCCACAGCCCTGAACAGCGCGGGGTCACCCACACAGGGACATTGAGACAGCGTGCTGCTGGTGTGGCAATGTCAGATGGGGGAGAATTACCCTGTCAGGAAATGGCTGTGTCCTGAAGAAGTGTGTAAAACCAGCTGGTTTCTCTCAATAAACATCTCAGGGTCCCTGCCGGTCTGAGGCTGAGCCGCGGTCACTCACGGTCTTGTACTTTGAATTTTAGCCTAACTTCTGGTGTTTCTGGAAAATACAATATACTTGGAGGACATCTGATGTTTTAAATCAAAATCTTGTGTCATCTAAATCCATGAATACTGAGAAAACTGTGCTAGATTTTAGCCATATTATTTATCAAGGTATTAGAGGAAGATAAATTTACTTCTGGACCCTGTTGCTATCTAAGAAATTCCTCCTTTATTGTAGATATTTTCATGCACAGAATTATTTTTATTTAACTTTTCAAAGTGCATTTCTAAACCTTAAAAGTAAAAACCTTTCTCAAGGCAATGGTAATGTAATAAGAATATAAATGGCCTATAAAGAATTGAATTTTCTTTTTATGCCTGAATTCCACCACATGCACATAATTTGCATCTCAGGCATATCAGTCTAACATATCAACACCACTGCTAACACAAATACATTGGGAGAAGGCACGTATTTATAAATATAAATAGGCAATTGCATTACTAGTCCACTATATCATATAACATTCTTAATTAAAGCATTTGGCATTAGAACAAAAAATATAAATAAACAGGTAACACCTTTCAAGAAAAACATTATAGCATTTGAGACAGATATTCTTAACAGTTTAGTCTTGACACTGATGATCTGCAAAGTTTTATCTTTCCTCTTATGTTCACATGAAGCACTCTTTTATAATCAAATGTGGGAACTAATGAAAGTGTTGAAATAGCACAATTATATTAGTATGAACAGCTATGATACAGACCCATAAACGCTGTTTTATCTTGTGAGAAACTTCTGCTGCTTAATAAGATTTAGCCTCTTACTTTTAATCTTATACTGCAGGAGCAAGAAAAGACCTACCCCTGCTCTTGTTGCAGTGTTGTCATGGATACACAAGCATGGTCCATCACTTCCACCAATAAATAAACCAGATTTTCAAAGAGTGCTTGGCAGGATTTACTAGCTCTGTAGCATTGTTATCTGCATAAATCTTTAAAAAAGCAAATTCTTTTGAGCTTTAGAATAATATTCAGGGCTGCATTGGGCATGCATATGTGGTATCACAGAATAGTCAGGTTTGGAATGGACATATCTTCCATTAAAAAAAAAAATCGAAGGGCAGGTACTATGCTGCAAAACTTTACTCTCACCACTTTTTAAACCAGTTCATAATTTCATCTTCTTTTTCAAAGGGCATTTGTAAATTACACAAGGGATCATTCTCTTATGTAGTAAAGAACTTGATATGGTCACCTGCTAAACGCTTCAACTAATGAGTAACTTCATTACATACATGAGAAATAAAATGAAATTTGTCTTTTAATTAGAATAGAGGTTATTTTAATGTGAGACCTTGGTGTTTGGTGATATTATCAAAGTCATTAACTGAAACGAAGTCCTCTCTCAGCACAGAGACTGCAAAGATGAAATTAAGCCTGAATTACCTGAAGTACACCTGTCAACAGCTACAAAATTCTTGATTCTAAAAAATCATCATCTTATATTGATGAAGAGATATAGATTAGTAGCTCTGATCTTCTATTTCAAGGCATAAAAGCACCGATAATTAGGAATGCTCTATTTAGCACTTTCTTTTCCGTGCTCAGCGACTTCATTACCAATGTTCAAGACTTGCACTGAATTCATCAGTTGTCTTTGGCTAGAGAAGTCATAAACTGCTGTAGCTGTTCTTTTACTTTTGGAGTTCAAAGGTGTTTGATTTCAGTAAGGGCTAGAGAACATCTCAAGGATCTGGCCCAAAGTACATTTACCATCAAGCACAAGTATATTCCTGCTGAGTTCAGGACTGTCCAACACCTCCACCAAGGATGGGCCCCAAGTTTCTAGCAAGCAGACTTCTTTTCAGTATGTGAAATTTGATTTTCACAAATATTTTGCCATTGGCACTCAACTGTTAAGCATTTACTGAAAGCAAGTAGCAGTATAACATGGGCCCAGTGAAAGCAGATTGCTATGATGAATGGCTGTTTGTGGTTCTGGGTGCTTGTTTTTATTGGTTGCCCTTTGCTACTTAAGAGATGGCATCTCAAGTCCCACGTCTTGTGTCTGACAGCCATATGAGCTCCTAGGGGCATGGACGTCTTTCCTTTTCTTGGAAAGCACTTGGCACACTGGAATGCTCAAGGAAGTAAATAAAAAGTTATAACAATTAGTGCCATCAGTAACTCTTGAATATGAGAGAAGTCACCCTGCAGTTACACCTGTAAGGATTACCAGTGCAAGTAAAAGCTATGGGGTCAAACTCAACTGTTGCAGACCAGGGGTCTGAAAAATACAAATAACCTGGGTTGCTAATCTATGTGTTTAAATATTTGAAGCTCCATTTTAGGGAAAGAAAAAAAAAAAAAAAAAAGAGTGAAGGCAGCCAGAATGTGCTTGCAGAAGAAACAGCAGCAAATATATTGATTTGCTAATATTTTCCCAAATTAAAGCTGAAATCATTATGGTAATTTTGAAAGAGGAAGAAAAGAACAGAAGAAAAGAGGTCACTGTGCCTTCTAAGAGGGAACAAAGTATAAAGATTTACCTCAGAAATCACCCTTTTAAAAGATTACTGGTTTTCAGGCCTAAACACAGGTAAGATTTCCATCCTTTGCAAAATAACAGTACAGTTGGTGAGTAGGCACCACTCCTTCTCCCTCAGGCAGCATGTTATGGTCTGCAAAGCCATGCTATGTACCCAGTGCTGAGAGAGTTAATTTAAATTTGATAACAAATGGCTCTGCTTTTGGAATGAATGTAGCCTGGCAACTTCAACTGAGAACCCTTCAGAGGGCCTCAATTATGTATGCAGCCTCTTTGAGAAATAGTTTCACACATCTGACCCAAGGCCTGTGATGCTGTTGCCATGAAATAAAACTGTACATAGGCAATGGTTTATTTCTGTACGACCTTCTTGTCTCTCTCTTCCCCTGCCCCAGGTGCACACATAAAAAGACCTCACAAAATTGCTTATTCTGGACTGGTATTTTGTATTTCTTTCATTATCTCGTCCACTCCCCTCTGAACACAAATTTAACGCATCTTATTTTTGTATCAACATTTAACCTGCCTTCTCATGTTTTATTTTTTTAGGAATTGCCAGCCAATCTGCCCTGATCAAAACTGCTATATGAAACCAGAGAGGCAAACAATGGTTTAACACCCACACCATTTAATTTTTTTTCCCTCTCTCTCCCAAAATGGCTGCTTTGTCTGTGTGCATACACCAAGCAAATGTCCCTCTATTATTGTAAAACCAATTTTATGTGACAAGTATTCATATGCTAATGAGGGTACAGTTTCTCACTTTTTCACAGATAAATTGCAAGAATTGCTACAGACAGTGAAACACAAGAATAAACAGCTTTTATTTCAGATGTGATAAATTACTTTCCATTGAAATAACATGCAACACATGCTACTGATCATTATTGTTTCTATTCATTGCAAGTTAGCCTTCTGTTTTTCTCTCAGAATGGTTAGAAAATATTTAGCAGATGTAGCCAGAGTTGATGAAAATAATTTAATTTCCTTATTTTGCTTTGAATCTTCATGATGCAAAGATAATTTTTCTTCAGTGTTCACCGGTAATGAAGGTTCTGTAATGGGCATAATCATTGTACCTTATGAAGGAAATATAATTTTTTAAAGCAGTGGATGAGATTTGGAAACTTGGCTATTTCTCTTTATGTGTTAACAAAATATGCTACAGTATGCTTGCCCAGAATCCACTGCTTAGGAATAATCTTGGCAAAAGATTCCCTACACATAGCACAAAGTATGAAGAAAGAAAATGATACCCAATATCTTTTTGTTCTGTTGAAAGATCAATACCTATTCAGAACCCAAAAAAATTAGGAGTTAAGAATTATAATTTGTATTTTATACCTGTTTTCAGAGGCTGTATTTTATAAATATGGAAAAAGTATTTGGCATGAAAAAACCCAAACATGTTTGTTAAGCCAAGACTATTATTTAAAAACATAAAAATAGGTTTGCATTTTTACTGATTAAATACGTGTGGTTTTATGTAACATAGTGAAGGATTACATCTGTGTCCTTGATTTGGAAATGAAAACACATTTATATAATTATGTTGTTCCACAGTCAATCAGTCAAATGTAAGGAAATTCTGAGTTAAACCCATAAGTCCAGATAAACAGCCTTAAGTTAATTAGCCACTGGCAGATACCTGTGCCACCCCACTGAAGTAAATTTTAAGTCAGTGCACCCTGCCCCTGTCAAGGGACAAGAGTAAGGTCAGCTGCAAATAGATGACATGCCTAGGAGCTGAATATGTTGTGACTTTTCCTTGCCTAGGAGCTTTGTATGTTGGGAGGTGAAAGATAAAATACCAATTCCAGCTAAATGTTCAAACATCAGGTCACTGAAGACATACAATAAGAAATTAGGCAATGCAGAAAAATAAGATCCTCTTATGTGCCGTCAGGTCATTTATAACATGTCACCCTGCATATTTATAGAATAATTTTAACCAAAGACTAACTCTACATTGGATAATTTCTTTGAAATACAAAACACTGTGAAATCCTACCAATACATAACAAACAACTGTTTGCTGTGAGTTTGTGCAGCAAAACTTGATTTAAAAAATGGACGGACTTTCTTATTTTAAATATGTCTCAATAATATTGTACTGATCTTGGAGATCAGGTATTTCATAAGGGAACTTTTGGAGAGGAGTTGGTCAGTGTGGTAACTGAAGAGAGATATTTCATGTCATACTTCAGGCAAAAGCATTAAACTGACAGTCATGAAAACTACAAAAGTTACGAGAGAAATGAGAATGAAAGCCTTTGCTGATCAGCTGACACGTGAGCCACTTCTTTTCTACTTCAGAGCAAAGCAAGTATCATCCTCTCGAAAGATCAGTGCCCAGACAGAATCCCCAAAATTAAATGTGTATTTATGGAGAGATACGCCCATGCATCTTTAGCCCTCCAGAAGTAGAGACTCTCAGAGTAGACTCTCCTGTTCTGCATGCCCACAACAGTAAACTCTATTTTTTTGTGTTCCCACATCTGTACATTTTATAAATACTCTAGTGCTGCTGATGTCCTCCAGGTGCTATCCAAAAAGAGTAATTATTCAGCAACTTCCCTTTACAAAGCAATTCTGCCGATGTCAATGTTGCTGATAAAAAACTAATTAACCGGACCACCCACCATTTCTTCTGAGAAATTTTGCAGGTATCTGAAATCACAATGGTCAGAGCAAAAAGAAATGTCACAATGTACTCTTCTCAGAAGAAGAGGGAGGATACTGAAGAGAAAAGGACATGTACAATTTTGGTGTCTGACCATGTTCCACAGTGGCAGCCACAGAGCTCATCTACACTGCCTTCAGAGGGCTGATGACTCTTTTTTTCATCCCATGCTCTTGCAGTCAAGTGTACAGTTGCTTATTAAAGGACCTAGTTCTGCAAACACTTCTGCACTTACTTGACTTTGAGTATGCAAGTAATTTTATTTGGGGGAATTACAGGTAACTAATTCTGAGAGCAACAAGATTGCCAACATTTCAAGATTAATACAAGAGTCAAGAATTAAAATCCTAGTGCCTTAAAGGCTGATGAAAAGCAGTTTTCACAGTAGTTTTTTCTTGTTTATTCTTAGAAATCTTTCACAACTTAGTTCATTTTTTGTGTAGCTGATTTTGCAGTTATAGGGGGCAGGAGAGTGTGAGGAATAGACAGTCATGTTTCTATTTTTAGAATAGTTACAGAATGATCAAGAAAATTTGCAACTCAGTTCTTCTAAAATGAGCAAAGAATTGGATGTTAAAACTGTAGTTCTAAGCATGTTAAGGGATGTCTTGGGGTTTCTGCATCCCTGTCAGGAAGGAAAGAAAACTGCAGTAGGGATAACAACAATGTAGACCTTTTCCTGCAACACAGAAAAGATGCTCCAAGGAAGCTGAGGAGTAAAACTAGGATTTCTCCAATTGTGATTCGATGTCCACTCCACAGCTTTGGGTAACTTATCCCTACAAAAGCCTCATTGAAGATATTTTCTTTGCCCCAGTCTTGAAACTACATGACAGGTGCATTCAAATTCATAATAATTGTAATTATAAAAGGTTCATCTCCTCACAGCTGTTTTCAGGATACAAGGAATTAAATTTAGAAACATTTATGACATGTTTAAGAAATATTAAACAGTGGATGCTAATTAGACAAAAGGTGATAGGCAGGTCAAAGAGAAGAGGACATACAGAAGATTACATCTAGTGTAATTCTGAGAAATTTTCATCTCAAGCATTGCAGACTTTTTTTTTTTTTTCCCTTTACAGATAAAGTGCCATAGTTGATCAAGTTATTGACTAAGGACATGAAGTAATGGATCTGCCCATCTGGAGGATGCACAAAGGCCCCACCTGCAAGTACAGGTGCAGGTGCTGAGATTCCACGGAAATAGTGTACTTGAGAAAAGTGAGGTCCTATTCCAGGGTCTATGGGAGTAGCACCACACCATGAGATGTCAGGGAATCATATGTGACAAAAATACTTCATATCAATTGCCTCCTAAACTCAATCCAGTCCTGAAGCAGAAGCCGTGGAGGACCTTGGAACAATATACAGATAATTTTTGTGGGCGAAAATTTTGTATCTCTTCCCCATAGGATAATCTGCTTTCCTAGGCTTTGTCTCTCCCTCAAATTTCAGACATAACATAAAACTCAAAAAGTATATTACTACCTCAATTGCAACTGCAAATTAGATAACAAGTATGTTTACCTTTATTGACTCATAAAGTCCCCAAGCTTAAGTCTGGGAGCACTGCAACCTTCGGAGCACCAGAGGAAACTATGTTTCATGTCCTGCACTGAGCTCAAGGGCTCTGCTCTTTGACTAAATTCTTACCTGTGTTTAGCTGAAACACATCTCCCAAAAGTCACCTACCTGGTCTTCATCTCAGAGATGGAGATCCTACAGCCTACCTTGTTAATTTGTCAGATTGATCAGCCTCCCTGGAAACAGATGGTGTTTAATTTCTCATTTTAATCTGTTTGACTTCAGTTTCCAGCCTCTTGTCCATCCTATGCTTTTCTTTGTTGGATGAAAGAGCCCTTCAGCACCCAGCCGTTTTTTCCAAGGACAGTTACATAGTCTAGTCAAGTCCCCACTCAATTTGTCATTTGATAAACTGAACAGATAGATTCTTTAAGCATTCTACTTTAAAGCATTATTTTCTATATAAAAATATTTTTGAGAGCTGTTTTCTATTCCAGTTCTGACTTTGCAAGTTCTTCTTTAACAGTACCCACAACTAAACTATATTGATGTGGTTTAACACTCTATGATGCTATAGCTGCAGGGATAGCACAACCTGCTCCTTGTCACAGAGTGGCTATGGTCTGGTCCCATATTTTGCAGACAATGCAACTTTCATCTGCATTCAACATCAGAACTGATCCCTCTTATTAAATGAAGCAGAGTGCTTTATTTGATTCCTCATCAGTGTTTTTTGTCACCAGAAATTTTTGAGCTGAATTTAGTTGATGAAAATGTTGACAAGCACACTTCTTTCTCCCTTCAGGTTCTAGCAGAAAATCCCTATTTTCATATTTCTTTTTTTAACAACTACCCACTAGTCATTTACCATTTATTCACTCAGGCTTGTTAGCTGAAGTGAGAACAGTTTAATAATAGTATTTTTTTTCAGAAATTAGATCTGCTTGAAGAAATTAATTTCCTTAATCTCTAATAACCCATGAGCTGTTCTTTAATTCCCTATGGACCGGTTCCCAAAGCAATTATTTTCCTCCCTGGCTCAAGTTACTTTAGTAGAACCCTTTGCCCTTCCTGAATATTGGCCCAGCAATATTCTCACAGTTTTCTGGTATTTCCCTGATATATCAAAGTTTATTAAAAGTTAACATCAGTGGCAGAGTGCTTGCACCTGCTAAGTCTTTTATGGCTCTTGGGCTTAAGTTCTTTAGGCCTACTGACAGATGTTATTTAATTCTAATAATAATAATTGACAGTTTAATGTCTAATAATTGATTCATTAACCTCATTAAAGGGTATTCTTATATAATAAAAATTTTCTTACTGTTTCCAAATGGAGAACAGACATTATTTTGGCTGCTTCTGGGGTATCTGTCTACTACTAGGTTTATCACAACTCTTTGCTAATAGAATTCCACTTTTTGTAGGGTGTACTTTTAACAAAAATTTGATTTAAGAATTTAAAAGATCATTTTATCTGTTTATTTCTGTCAAGAAATCATAAATCTCTTATTGATATCTTAAACTTTTCAGTGACCTACACAAAAATTCTCTTTCATATTTATTGTAATCAATTTTGTTTGCTAACCTACTTTAACATATCTTTAATTTTGGTATGATGTAAGCACATCTCTGCTTAGTATCCAAAAAATAATGTTGCCTGCTCTTCTTGTGTAATGAGATTTTTTTTTTTTTTTTTTTTTGCTGCTCTATGGATTCTATGTAAATATAGACCACTTAACTTTCATTCACACTTTTAATTCTAAATATTAATCTCCAACTTATCCTTACATTTTTGTCTACCCATCAGACTTTCAGTTTGAAAACGTGATGTATATATTGTATTTGCGCTTGAACTTTTCCTCCTTTTATTTACACTGAATGCAATCACATCCAAATCACAGATTCTTTGGCAGCAATCAACTTGCAATGAATATACCTTTCTTCTGTCCCTAACACTGAGATATGAAGTAGGGCTATTTATTATTGGAGGCTTAACCTTTGGAGACAGGGAATGATTGTTTTTATTTTTTAGCAGAACAGTCGGTATACTGCTGAGGCATTTACGTTTTGTGGCCCATGTCAAGTTGTAAAGGAACTTACATATTTTTCACAGTCAGCTTTACCATTTGTCACTTTTACAAGTTATCATCCTGGTTGTAATGGAAAGGAGCAGAGTTTAGCATGGTGTGGGTGTGACCAGGTTTCTTATTCTGGGCACGCCTGGACACATGGTTTCAGCAGGAAAAGCTGGTGTGCTGGAACCTCAAGGCCCCTATCTTGCCTGGCTTCTTCCAGTGGAAGGACTGACACCTCTAGCCCTGCCAAACTTGTCCCTCTGCCACCCACTGGAAAGGGTTTTGGGCTCTGCCCATTGGTTTTGGGCTGGGCAAGGCAATGTTAGCCATGGCTGCTCCACTCCCCATGTTGCCTTTGTCTGGGGATCGTGGGGTGCAATCTATGGGAAGTGTTCACCAGCCTGTGTTCTTTTTTTCCAGTGGTGAATATCCTTTTTTTAGGTAAAAACACCTTCTCTTTTTTAGAATTTTGCTATTAATACTGATGTTGTTACCATGCGTGTTTTATCCTATGGCTTTCTGCTTTTAGTAAATTGTTATTTCAAACCCATAGCCTCTTCCTTGTTGTCCCTCTGCCCCTTACTGGAAGGGGCAAGGAGAGAGAGTGGCTTATCTGGAGTTTGGTTCCCAGCTGGTGTTAGAAGAAGAACAGTTACAAATGGATTTTTAAACTCATGTTGAAACTTTTAATTTTATTAAGATGGAAGCATTAACAGTAATGCATACAGTGAAAGCAGTAACTAGTGATAGGAATACCATGGACAATATATTTTTCTGGAACAGGGCAGGAATCAGCTCTATTTGTTGGGTAACAGTTAAATAAACTAGAAAATACAAGAAAATATTTTAAAATCATCAAATTTTAGTTAAAACTTCAAGTAGCTATTGCACAACAACATGGAATGCCATAAATTCAAATTTCCCAATTTATTATGTAAGATGGAATTAACAGCTTCCATTTTTCTTAACTTTTTTTTTTTGCTAGTAACTTTGTGTTATCTATTCAAATGCAATTTCACACTGTCCATAGTTTTGAGCTTTCAGTTCTGTGTTTTCAAATTCCTACTTCATTGCAATTAGCCCCCTATTGAAAATACTATTTATAATAATAATATAATAAAAATGATATTTATTTGCAAATACACTAGTTATCCTCTATTCTAAATTTTTTGTCTCGTAACATTCAAGGAAACATTTGTTGGCTGTTGGGACTGCCTTTTAAAAGGAATAGTTTAGTATGTTATATTGAGCCTGAAACAGTGACTATGAGGTATCTTGAGTCATCTCTGTGACTTATTTGATCTCCCATAATTTTTAATATCTATGAAAACCAAGCAAAGTGATCTGTGTTCATTTACCAACTCTGACCTCAGCAACAATACTTTTTATAAAAATAAGGTCTCAATTAAAAGGAAATAAACTGAGAACAAAGTGTACCAAGAGACAGGGAATGGACTGAAGCCTTTAGGCCTTTATTCTTCTTTCAAAAAGGTGCAAGTTCTGTGTGTCAATTGCAAAACATGAGAAACTTACCTTAGAAGTAAGAGTTTCCACTCATTGCTAAATACAAAAAAGGAAAAATACAAGAAAGAGATATGGTGTTGGATGGCCTTAGAGATTCTTTCAGCTGAATACAGATTTTATAAACTGTACACCTCATAAAACAAGAAACAAAGTTTTCAGCTGACTTCAGACAGAATAACGCTACGTGTGACAAGAGAAAAAAAAGAAATGGGATGGTGGAGTGGGAAATGAGAAATACTGAACTTCTGGGTGTCTCCAGGAGAAAGAATTCTTCTTGAAATGTGACCACTGTTAACATCTCCCTCACTGCCCCGTAGCAGCTAAAGATTCTACCTGAATGATAAGTAACCTCTGTTAGATTATTTGTATTCACCTTTAATTTTGTAAGTGAAGATCTTTGACGTACTTAAAAACCTAAAAAACACAAGAAACCTGCAGTGCATTATGTTCCTGAAGGCCAGACATGAAAGGTGTCTCATGATTGTAGACTTTTAATATTGCTTTTTCCTGTGCTAAATTGTCCTTCTCAGTATTTCACTAGACTGTAAAACCATCTGTGTAATAATTATACATTACTGGCAAAATTATTACCTTGGTTTTTCCTAGAAAAATATCAATGATCTAAAGTAATTTCCCTTAATTTCTTCTAAAGTGTATTTATACTGTTTGGCTTTAGACAATTAGTTTGGATGCTTAAATCAACCATATAGATATTTAACTCTTTTAATTGCAGAATCAAAATACTGCCATGGTTGGTGTGTTGATTTATGCCTCATGCTGTATGAGACCTTTTCTCCACAATCTACCAGCAGTGTACCCCAAGATTTCTGCTTCTCTCGCTCTTTTTTTTTTTTTTTTTTTTTTTTTAATTTTGTAGCTTTAAATCCAAAATTTAGATGGACACAACAAGCAGGATACATAGTACCTACCTGAGTAGGTACACTGAGATACACTGAGGATGTAGAGCTTGACTCTAGGGTGGGAAGACCTAGTTTGCCATAAGGATTAGGTTGTTTTGGGACCCATTCCAAACCCCTCTCACAACCCACTGTGGCTCTTTTGTACTCTAGTCATCTCTTGGCACCACTGTGAAGGCTTGTGGTATGCAGCTGCTGCAACCTACCAGGAAAATGTTGTTTTCCTGGGAACCATTTGGTGAGACTCAAAATAATTAGAGTTTCACTTTCTGTTTGCTCTTGTAATGTGGCTGCTGGAAGAATGGTAACACAGCTTAGCTATGACTGGGACTAGCTACCAACACTTGCTTGGCAAGTGCTCTTACTACAGATAGTAATAGGTTGTTTTTCAACCAATTAACAGAGTCTTGCTATTGGAGATGAGCTAATAAAAATGTGTATGTAGCATGTTCATATGGGAAGATCAATATTCCTTTTTTTAATTACTGTAGGTGAAACTGGGTTTTGTGTGTATCTAATTTAGCTCATTGATTATTCTAAAATGTGCTTTATTGTGTTTCCATAATGCTGGTCTTTTTAAAAAAGAAAAATAGTCTCCTTGCTTGATGATTTACAATTTTATCTTCTTTTGCTTAGAAGCTGTTGCTGCTGTTGGAGTACTCATGTCCTAGAAGGGGACTGTTACAGATCATCCTCAAATAAATGAAGGTTGGGACTGTGCAAGGTATATCTTGCAATAGCAGTATACTTGCCAGGTCACTTCTCAGAAGAGTCCTCATTTATTTGCCCAATGCAAGTAACATTTTTGCACAAGATGTCTCAATATTTGCTGTATGTATTATGAAAAGTTTTGCCAAACTCATCTGTTTTGTCACATTATCAAATCGCTCTCCTCTCAGCCAAAATGATGATTATATTTCCAACTTATCACATAGCTGTGGATATCCTCCTGGGAGGAAGCAGACACTGCAATGTGCAATTAATTCTGTTGACATGAAAAAGGCCATAATTAAGCAACAAAGTCAGAATTCTATTAAAATTATTGCAGAACCTCTCTCCTTTTATAGTAGTGTAGTGACAATTCTGGTATAGGAAATATATCCAATACAATGTGAGTACATAATTTTATTTTGTAAAGATTAATTTCAAGGAAGAAAACCAGAACTTTTTTTTCCCCAAGTCTTCTCCTAAGTTTCATCGTATGATATTTCCTGCATTGTATTCATACCAGAATTTAATTATTTCTGTATTTTGATCCATTTCTTTGTTTTTGTTCATGGGTGGCAATGGAAGGCCATAAGGTGAATATTTTGAAATACTCATTTTCCCCATTGCTGACAAGTAGAGTCTTTAGCAGACTGCAATATGATGTAATTTCATGAACCAAATTGTCCCATCAACTGGTTTGAATCTAGCCTAATCTAAGCTAAAGCACCCCACATAGCTTTATTTGTTCTCTGCTGGCAGAAAGCCTTCATGCTTACAAGCAGAGTCAATGTACAATAACCTGCAAAAAAACCCATGGTTACTATGATAGTTAACATAATGGTTAGCATAATGTAATCTCTACGCACGAAACTGTAAGCAGGGATATTAAAACATTTATGAAATGGATGTCATTGTTCATCTGTCTATAATTTTCTGGCCCAAATTGTTCCCAGACACTGGAGTACTGTAGAGGGAGGAGAAGGAAAGAAAGAAGGAAAATAAAGTAATTTTGGTCTATTTATCCTCATCTGCTCTTATTTTTCTTATACATACAGAGTGTATATTTTCCTAGCTGAAGAATATCAACTCCTCAGCAAATTCTGGATGGAAAAATAATTTCCCATTTCTGTGTAGTTCCCATATAATGACATTGAATGTAATAGGTCTGGAGCTGAGACCAAAACATTCAGAAGCTGTGGAGAGACCAGAAAGGTAGATGGAGAAAATCCTTTCTAGCAGCAGCTCCCTGACATTTTTCGTCCCCACTATGTTCAGCCTCTGAGAACAGAGAATAGTACATATAGTGCATTGATATCACACTGGATACTTGCAGATGAAAAATAAAGAGGAGACTTTCAGCATTGTCATCCTTGTTATGAGCCCCTTCCATGAAAAAGGAACCAGGATAAACAAGCAATAAAGGGAATTAGTAATTTTCACAGAAAGTCTTTGCATGTTTTTAATCTTATTTCTTCAGCTTCAGGAAACCATGTAGTTTATTGTTCTTCATGTATCTATAAAACTGCATGGTTGTCTTTAAAAAAATCCTTTTGAAATTGAATCTTCATTTTCATTGGAAGTCTTGATTCTGCTGCTCACTATGCAATTGTTATGGTTAAGTGACAGAAGGAACTACCTGGGAAAATGGAGTGATTCTTTTCCTCTGCTGACAGCACACCTTTGCTATAGAAAATCTAGATTTTATATTTCTGAAAAAAATCACATTTTTCTACCACAGACAATGTAGAAATGAAGCTCTTGAATCTACCCTTGTGGAATGCTTCTATTATACAGTCAATGGGTTAGATTTGATTTGCTAAGTTTCTCTACAGTTACATTTTATTTGCCTTTAAATCCTTTCTTTATCTAGCTGGTGTACATACGATATTAAATTAATATAGAAAATTATGTTGCTATCTCTGCTACTTTGTATATCTATGTTCAAAGAAAGTAATGCATCACTACTGAACAAAACACCTGCAAAGTCCCTCAAAAATCCAAGTTTCTCCAGAAAAGTTCTCCTGGTCCCTGGCATTTTGTGGGGATACACTGCACCTTTTAGGTGGCATTGGAGAAAGGAATTAAAAATATATGTTATATATTTGCGGGGCAAAAAGATAACTCTTTTCTTACAAGAAGATTCACAATTATTCCAGGTTTCATGTTTCATACTTCACTTTATTCTCTGGTTAAAACACCCCTCCATCTTGCTGTATTAAATTTCAGAGATTTGTTTACCTACTGATATCTCTGCTCCACGGGCTCAATAGGAATAGAAACACTTGATGTGAGAGGAGAGTTGTGGATGTGCTGGGGATGGGGACAACATGCATTCCCCAGACTTTTGGACTGCATCTGGAGCTAAGTGACTTTTATTGTTTTCTTCAGTGTGGCCAACTGATGTTAAATGTTTCCAGAAACCTGACACTACTGTAAGTGCAATTATCCCATGGGAGTAGGATTTATCACCTGGTCTGTACATGGCCAGGAATGCAAGCTGATCTCTGTGCAGCACTTGATCTGTGATTTAGCTGAAGATTACAATGTGTAATCTATCCATATTGATCATATTCATATAGATTTTAACTTAGAGCCTGGTATGTGATGTGTCTGTCTCCCATGACTGGCTGGCTTTTGACAATATTTCAGGCACCATAGAAAGAAGTAAAATTCTGGAAACCAGTTGATTATATGAAAATAAGAACTCTGGAAATTACCAGGAAAGACAACCCTGTTTTTATGTAAAAAAAATTTGGTTTCTAGTCTTCAAGGCTGCAAGGAAAATCTGGATAATGTGCCCCAGATACAGTCTAATAGCTTGAACTGTACAGAGAAAATAAATTAACTTACATTTTTAATTTTAAATTAATCTTTAAAATAAGATCTGATAACAAGGAATTAAGAGGGAACCAATTCCTGAATTTCAAAGTAACTACTAGCATTACTAGCATGTCTTCTCCGCTCCACAATTTCCCAGAGATTTCAAGAAGATTTGAAGAATCTGCTTTAGACTTTCAACAAAAACTTCTCCAGTTGGTGGAGAAAGATGACTCAGTTTTAAGTGTGTCCTTGCTTTGAAGCACCTCCCACATCCAGGGAGCAGCCAAAAATAAGAAAGGCCACATAACAAACAAACAAACAAACAGCAACACACACCCCCCTTCCAAATAAACATAAAAGTTATCATTCTGAAAAGAGTGGGAAAACCCAACATTTCAAACCGGGTTTACTTGTTTTAAAGCACATTTATGCACATATTGTCATGGGTGAACCAGCAGAAGACAGATATATCTTTATAGCCTCCAGGGAGAGGATGGTATTGACTCTTAAGAATTAAGTGTGAAGGACTGGATCTCCTTTGCCTGATGGCCTGGCCTGACTCACAGTTTCAGGAGGCTTGCCAAGGTTGTGCTGTTGGTGAGGAGAACTAACTAGGACTGAACATAAGCAGTCTCCATGAAACAAAATTACACCTAGATTTCTCAATCACTGGGGGAAAAAACTACATCACCTTGTGACAGCCCCAGATCAAATAAAAGCATGCAGCCATGGCATGGCTCATTAGAGACCTGAAATTGCTCTCCAGAAAAGACAAGGACTGTTATTTTTGTCTCCTCAGTATCAGTACTGATGATCCTCAAGGACTAGACTCTTATTCACAGAAGCAGTGGATATCCTGGCTTTTCAGGACATGGGGACCAGCAAAGCCAGCAGAGGAGGCTGCCATTTGCTCCTCCAGCAGCCTCCTACATGTTTCTCCCGTAGTTAGTGAGGGCTGATCACATCCACGTTCTCAGAGATCATCAGGAGATTTTCAGAAACTTCAAGGACACAGACAGTCTTGGGTAGGCAATCAGAAACTTCTCAGTCTTTAATGCCCAGAAGAAACTCAACCTTCTAGACAGCATTCTGCCTGGGTATTGCATAAGGATAAATGCTTTCATAAATGCTTTTATAAATGCTTTTCTCTGCTGATGGTAGACTTGAACTGAAGATTGAGATTGACTCTAGGTCAGAAGAGTCTGACCATTCATTCTGCTGCACTGCTGCACAACCTGTGGAGCTCATGCAAACAGAATAGCAGACTTAAAGCTAACAAGAAGGGAAAATAAAAAGAAAACAAAAACCTTAAATTTATTGGTTGTGAAAGAAAACATGGTGTTTATGAGCCCCTAGACAGCTTTGCTAGACATCAGATTGGAAGCTTGATGAAATCAAGCAAAAAAATATTTTTGTTGGTTCTAGTGGGATTGGGATCATTACCGAACGGTTTAAGGCATCTTGAAGAGGAGATGGATTAATACATATATATTACACATAGATGCATAACAAATATAACTAACTAACATGGTTACAGCAGTTAAAATACACATAGCATGCATATTTGGAATTTAATCACTACCAGGGAGCACACTTATAATAGCAAGTGACCATATTTTGCTTGGAAAAATGTGGAAGAAACACACCTTGTTTTAACAATGTTTATGACACTCTCTAACAGAAAAGAATAAAAGCAAAAACACCAGCAAAACATGTTACTCTTAAGAGTAGCATGTGAACACAAGCGTTGCTAAACCATTAGTATTATCTACCTTCAGATTTTGTCGTATGATACAACAAATAGCAATTATTCTAACTCAATCTTGACTAATATAATTCAGACCTAGTGCCATAAAGGCGATTTTTACACACATAAGCCTATGTAAACAATGTTTAGGTCTTTATAAAATTCTGCTTGTTGACTACAGCAATACTCTACAAAGTAATGGAGGATAAAGGGATATATAAGGGCTTAGGACTGAACTGACCAGTTGTACTGGGTTTGTATGGACAGATTTTGGGAGCAGAGGAGGCTACAGGGATAGTTTCTCTGAGAAGTTGTTGGAAGCTTCCCATGTCTAATGGAGCCAATGCCAGACAGCTCTAGGATAAACCCATTGCTGGCCAAGGCCAAGCCAATCAGAAATTGTGGTAATGTCTCTGTGATAATGTATTTTATAAAAGGAAAAAAAATTACTTGAGCAGTTATAAATATACTCAGATAAGAGTGAGAATATGTGAGAGGAATAACTCTGGAGACACAAAGGTCACTGAAGAAGGAGTGGGAGGAGGAGCTCCAAGTGCTGAAGGTGGGAGTTCTCTGCAGCCCATGGTACAGGCCATGGTGAAGAACCTGTGCACCTGCAGCCCATGGAGATCCATGGGAACGCAGAGATCCACCTGCAGCCTGTGGAGGAACCCCACACTGGAGCAGGTGGATGCCTGAGAAGAGGCTGTGAGCCTCTGGGATGTCTATGCTGGAGCAGGTTCCTGGCAAGGACCTGCAGACCTGAGGAGACAGGATCCCACGCTGGAGCAGGTTTCCTGGTAGGACTTGTGATTACATGGGGAGCCCAAGCTGGGGCAGGCTGTGACTGAAGGAGTGCACACTGTGGAAAGGGACCCACACTGGAGCAGTTCATGAAGGACTGTAGCCCATGGGAAAGACTCACACTGGAGAAATTCGTGAAGATCTCTTGTGGGAAGGATCCCATGCTGGTGGAGGGAAATGACTCCTCTCCCTGACCAGAGTCAGGAACAACCTATGATGAACTGAACATAACTCCCATTCCTGTCTCCCTGTGCCACTGTGGGGGGTGGAAGTGAGCCCAGGAAGGAGGAAAGGGTTGAGGGGGCAGAGGGGAAGGTGGTTTTGAGATTTGGCTTACTTCTCATTTCCTGTTCTGATTTTGATTGGTAATCAATTTAGTTAGTATCCCCAAGTCAAGTCGGTGGCGAGAATCAGTGTGTGAATCTCTCCCTGTCCTTAGCTCAAGTCATGAACACATCATTGCATTTCCTCTCTCCTGTCCACTTTCAGAGGGGAGGGCAGAGTGGCTTTGGTGGGTACCTGGCATCCAGCCAGGCTCAGCTGGCTGACCACACCAGTGCAATTACATCCTCACAAAACAAAATCCCCATTTGTGAGTTTCTCCCTTGCATTGGATTTCAGAAGGTCCAACTTTCAGTGAAAGACATTTAAACCTGAAACTAGCTCCAGGTTCAGCATAATTCCTCTGTGGGTAGTTAGATATCTCAAAAACATGTACCCAGATTACTTCCTCACTTCATAATTCAACAGCATGCCTTTCCTCTGACCTTGCTTTATCTGTGGTTTAAAAAGAGCTTTTCACTGTAACACAGGGTATCGAGTATTATAGTTAAGCATCTGGTTACTTTCTTAACAATAGTGTATTGTAGCTAATTCTCAACACAGACATGGCCCAATCACCTTCCCCCCTTTTCCTTTATAAAAATCTAGAGAACAGTAAATATTTGGAAAAATAAAGAACTATACACAAACTGAGGAGAAGGAGAGGAAGTAACAACAAAAGCGAAATACGTTTCATGTAATTAACAAAGTTATCCTCCTGAAAGGCTTTTAACTAGCTAAAGATACATCTTTCCTCTTAAATGCTACTTTTATTTTTGACTGAGTAGTAACTCGTTTCCAGTAATACAGAAAATTGTACTCACATCCATCATCTGACAATGTTTTCTAACAAAAAAATAAAGAAAATAAATTGCTTTTTGATGTGCATGATCATTCATAATACCTCTAAAATAAGTTCATATGAACTACAACACGAAAAAGCAAATATAAACAATTTATAAGATTATAAAAATAACAAAGATTATCCCATTCAGATGAATTTCAATTAAAATCTGTTTGAATAGAAAGGAAAATTGTGATTTCTGTATATTTTGCATAATAAAGAAATGCTATTATATAAAGAAAAAAAGGTGCAGTTCATATGGAATAAACAGGTGGTTTTTATAAGTTTATTAATTCAGCAGAAAGTATACAAAGCTTTAAATTTTGCAACTAAAAATTTCACCCAGAAACAATTATGTTAAAGAGGTACAGAGACCTCACTGTATACCCTGGCATGTATAGATTACCTTGCAAGAAATTGAGTAGTCTACTGTGTAGGTGATACTTCAGTTGCTTTCTTTTAGTTTTAACAACTGCTTGGAGGATGGTGACAGAAAGGTTAAAACTACCCTGTTCTAAACAGCTCAAGGATTTACTTGAGCAAATGAAGCGTTATTTAAAGAAATTATCAAAAGCATGAAAAAAATTCAAGATTTTTGTTGGTTTTGAGTTTGCTGTATTTTCATGGGGAAATATGAAATCATAGAGGAAATACCTAAATATAGGCAATTTTTTGAGATTTAGGAGTAGCACCTGTTACAGTTTTAATGTGTTCATTGGCATAAGTTTCCCAGGATTTCCAATGAAAGGTTGTCTTTTCAAAGATTCTTTGATCAGAAGTACTACTGGATTTGTAGCATGTCATGGACATGATATATTATAGCACCTTTGTAGGTTATAGTGTTGTTAGCTATATATTGAAAGTTTGATTTCTTTTTGATATTTTGACAGTGATACTACATTTTTTATATTATTCCCAGTATTTCACAGAATTCTTTTTCCTGGAGCTGCCTAAATGCAAACAATTCAAATCATTGGATCAGAGCAAAATTTTTCACGCTAAAAAGCTAAGATGCTCAGACATGATTTCAAGATTTATTTTTCAATTATAAAGCAGAAAATGCACACAAAATGAGCGCAGAAACTGCAGGAAATGTTTCACTTTCATAAACCTTTTTCAAATCCCATCACAATTTAGATTGGTTCATGTCTTGCAACCATGAACTAGCACTTCAGAAATTCAAATAAATTTTGCTTGTGATCCTTAAAAGCTTTCTACTCTGTTTCCTACAGGCTTTTTTTTTGTCTTCCTATTAGGCTTTTCTGTGTATTTCAGGCTCAGACCTGGTTCACTAAGGCAAATGGTAGAGTCAGTCACATGGAAGCTGTTGCACAGTAGTTCCCTTATTTCCCTCACTGCTTGAGCTAGGCTGGCTCAAAAAGGGAGTGCACCTTAGCTTTTCAGAAAAAGAAAAATTGAAGCTCATCTGATTTCTTTAATATAGCTAGACCCACCCCAGCTTTTCATTTTATACCATCTTAAAAAGGCACTTACAGTGTAATTTCCACGTGAGAAGATGAAAATAGTAATTTTCTCTCATGTCACATTTATTAATATTTTTGTGCTGTTTTCCATGAGAGTATGCTGTAATTGTATTGTTATTGATACCAGTTAATAGAAAAGATTCTTTTTCACATATTGTAGATCAATTAGCATGCTGTCAGGGCTAAGTAAGCAAACAAAAAGTTACATAACTGTGAGAAAACAGGTTTTCATGGGTCTCTGATCCCTAAATTAAATTCCTTCTTGATGCAAAGCTATCCTCATCCATTCTGCTGGTGGATTTTTTGTTGCACAGACAGCCTGTATAACATCCTGAGCACTTACATACTCCTTATTTTCCTCAGTAATATGTTTATTTATATTTTTTATTTGATGTGACCTAAGTTTCTCTAGTCATTTTTCCAGGTGAGATTGCTTGTGATGTTTCATGGCTAGATCACTGAAGCCTTGTGAGTCAAGAACTGCTCCTCTCCAACTTGGCCACTGAAGGAATACTGTCATCCTCAGCAGGCTGGATTAATAAAACCATTTTTTTTTCACCTACATTTTAATTTAGGTTTCACAATTTCTTCTTCCCTTCTCAAAAAGAAGATTCCCAGCAGCCCACCATCTTCTGTTCATTCTTCTCTTCCTCGCATGAAGAAGCCTTAATTCCCAGGCCATTCCCAAACTGGGTCTATGAATTTTAACAGAACTACTTTCTGTCCTCAGCATTTGCCGGAGTCAACTGATGTAAGAAAGCTGAGACTCATACAGAAAACCTGAGTTACATGTGCATCTTTGTTCTGGTAGGATGCTGAAATTATGAGGTCATGGTTTTACCAACTGCATTTACGGCAATATGTTCATAACTGAGCAGAAATATTACTCAGAGAGTCATGTCTCAAAAGTCTGGCTGCAGTGGTTTTGTGTGTGTTGGGGTTTGACACTGGCTGGAAGTTAGGGACCCACAAAAAACCGTTCACTCATTCTCCTCTGCTCTAGTTCACCAGAGGAGGGGGAAAGAAGAACCAAAAGGCTCAAAGGGTGAGATCAGTATTAGGAGAAAACACTCTAAGGGCAAAACAGGCTCAAAAAGGTATGAATAAAACTTTATTAATTGCATAAAAAGAGGATAGTGGAACACCTCTCCCGTACCACCAACCCCCCCACCCCCTCCCAGCCCTTCTTTCCTTCCCACCGACAGTGCAAAGAGACAAAATACGGTGGGTTTTTAGTCAGTTTGTCACTTCTAAAATCTTCAGTTTGCCTAGGAGTCTCTTCTGGTATATCATGGGGTCATTCCCACAGGAGACAGTTCTCTGTGAACTTCTCCAATGTGGCTCTAATTTTCGGGAGTAGCAGTTCTGCCCAACCTGCTGTTATGTGAGTCCCTTCCACGGGCAAAACGGCCTTCCTAAATTATATGGCATGGGTCATTTTAGTTCATGGTTTCATAGTCTTTTATGGATGAGTTGTTTTGGTCTGAAAGGGTTCTCTATCTTCTCCCTCTCTCTCTGAGTTTCCCACCAGATTACAGCTTTTCAGCATCCACGTGCTGCAGGAGGAACAGCTTTTCTCACAGGCTGCAAGTGGATCTCTGCATCCCTACATGCACTTCATGGATTACAGGGAACAGTTTGTTTAATTCTAGTCCTCACCACAGCTGGCAGAAGAATCTCAGCTCTGATGCCCTGAGCACCTCCTGCCCCCCCTCCTTTCACCAGCCCTGGTGTCACCCTGTTGTTCTCCTCACGTGTCCTCACCTTTTCCTTTTCTCTGACTTGGGAGAGAATTGGTGTCCATAGGCCCCTTTGTTCTCAAGTTCTATCCATTGGAAAGTTCTTACAGGGTTTAGCAGTGCTGAAAGGTTGATCCTGTCTGGGCTCCTCACGGGGGAATCTCTCCCCATGTCCCACACGGTCCCCGCTGGCACCGCACGCATGGTGGGAAGGGCCCCAGTAGCTGCCTCAGCACCCCTGGGAGGAGAGGAAGAAAGAGGAATTGCATGCGTTTTTTCCTTAAATATGTTATTGCAGAGTTGTTACCAATTACTTTAATTGACTTAGCAGCACATCTATTCTCATCTATTCAGCCCATGACTGGCTTTGCCAGGCATGGAGGAAGCTTCCCACAGGAAAAATCACTTCCATGGCTGGTTTCTTCCCTCCTTACCAAAAAATCAAGCTATGTAAAACAAACACAGTGTGCTACACCAACATTTGCTATTTCACATTGTAGGAGTGGTTGGTTAGGGAGAAATCATAACCAGATAGGTAAGGCAGGACAAAATATGTAAGTATTTCCTTGATCTTTACCCAATGCAGGGGTTCCATTGCACAGACAGAGGTCATGCAGATCATCTTCATGCTGATCCAAGTCTTACCAAAACTATTACAATCCTCAGACAGTTTGTAGCTGAGGTTGTGCCCGGCTGTCTCATATTTTATTTTAAATTTGCAATTGCTGCCCTTGTGGAGATCACACCAAATTGTTTTGTTTGAAGAAAAGCTGAAATAGGAAGTGCCATTCAAAAGTCTGGCTTTGAAAGAGTAACTGTGCAGGTAGTAAAACAGCACTCACTACTCAATGAATTAGGGAAAAGGATTGGAGAACTCAAGTCTATTCCAGGACAGGAACTGACAGAACATAAGCATTTGGATGTCTTCCTCTTCAATTTTTCTTGAGTAAACAGAGGAGTTCATCCCAGAGAGAGTTAATTAGATGTTGAAGTGCTGTGTACCAAGGTAAGAATCATGGCCTGCAGAGCAGCACAAGAGGATGTTATGAACAACTGAGACAGTCCTCCAGAAGCTCCATTCATCTTGTCCAATGGCTCTCCCCAGCCTCCTCTTCATTGAGGCTCCATATCATGGGCCTGAAGACAGAAACAGGATAAGAGCAAAGGTTTTAGCAGAGCAAAGATTTTAGTGAAGAAGACAAGAGTATAGCAACAGACTGGGCATGATGGAAAAGTGGAGAAGAACCCCCGGTGGCAGCAGGTTTATAACTAGACACTCTTTAAGGTTCCTTCCAATTCTACTCATTCTATGATTCCATGATTCTAAGAATTTGATGAATCCTCAAGTGGAGTCAACAAGAATGACATGAAGCTGCAGATAAGGAAGAGAAGACTGTAGAATTAGCACTTGAACAGGGAATAGAAGCACAGTTATTCTACAGATATAACAAGCATAACATTTGAAAAGACATACAGGAGAGAAAAATCACTTGGCCTTCATAATTCCATGGCAAAAGTACGTGAGACTTCAGAGACAGAAGATAGTGTTTGTGATCTCACTGAAGGCAAAATCTAATGATGAAATGATCAAGAGTTTTCAATATAAAAGACCCTATAAGTGTAGACAATAACACAAATAAACTTTACACTGCCAGAAGTAAACAGCAGATGCACTGCAGAATTGAGACACCCTGTTGAATTGTAAGTCTTGGGAAAGGCACACAGTTGAGGGCTGGAGATAAACAGAGAAAAGAGATTTGGCGTAGAAGATCACAGAGGAGGATCAGTACCAAGTAGAGGTGAGGTTGACAGAACATCCCTGGAGTAAGATGTGAGAACCAATGAATTATTTTAGGACAAATGATAATATAAGGAGTAGGAAATAAGAGGTAGAAAAATGGAAGTGCTAGCTGACTTGATGACTAAAACTAAGGGAGGAGATATTAGAGGACTAAAAATTAAAGGAGGTGTGAGCAGTTAGAATCAAAGGGGAGGCACAACAAAAGAAGTGTAGTGACACCAGCCACAGTGGAATACAATCAAAAGAATTAAAATTGAGTTTTTACCAAATTATATTTTCTGATTGCTTCTGCAATAAACATTTTAATCCAAGCCACTCTTTTACATTAACTGAAGATCACAGCATCTTATTATTGATTGACAGATAGACATCTGAGACACGTTATCATAGCTACTTAGAAGGCAGAGGGGCTTGAGGTGAGAGTGGGGAATTGCTGGCTGAAGAACTGAGCACATTGGCCTGGAACTCTCCTTTTTAAAAAAAATTCCAGTTTACCCTTGTTAAAAGGAAATAATTTAAATATATATGTTTTGTTTTGAAATGTACGCTAATTTTTAACGTAGCCTTTAAAATTAGCCTTATTCTAGGATTTAACCCTATGCTAAACTCAGATCTAGTATGAGGCACAGAGTAATAGAGAAGTCTAGGCTGAAAGAGACCTTTAGAAATCATCTGATCCAACCTCTTGGTCTTTAGATTAGAATATCCAGCTCCTTGTTAAACTAAGACATGAATATTTTCAACAAGATAGACTCTACCACATCCCATTCCAATATTTTAGAGTGCTCTTAGTGTTGTTTTTCTTCTATCCAGGTAGTAGTTAGTTAGTACCCTTTCCCTCTTGTCCCAGCACCATGCATCACTGTGAAGCAAGAACAACTTTTACTCTGTAAGTACCGTTTAGATAAAAGATTCTTTGATCCTCTTAACTTCATCATCTCCTGGCAGAGTAAACACAATTCCTTCAACTTTTCACCATATGCCAAGTTCCCTGGCACTGTGATCATCTTTTTCCCCCAAAATTTTTCCAATTGTGCCTCTCAAAACTTTAAAAAATCCCTTTGAATGTGAAAATGAATGTGAAAATGTGAACAGATTGTCTCCTCTGAGTTAATGAAGAATGCCTTTGTATCCTAATCCTAGTAATTCTTTTTGGTATCTCCAGTAGCCATCTGCTTTATCTTCATTCTTACCATCAGCTGTGAAACTCCATAGCCTCTCCATATCCTTTCTGAGTCTCTTCTCCTCCACTAGCCCAATACACACCCATGTTTCCTGGCACTGAGGTCCCCTCAATGTTTGCTCACATCGTCGTACCCCATTCTTTACTCAGCTTTGTTTCACATGATGTCAGCCAAGAGGCAGCATGTGCTGAGTCTAATGAACAACGTGTTAGCTTTCGTATTTCCTAAGGGGTACAAAGGACTTATTTTCTTTGCAGAGGACTGTTTGCTTTAAGAGTTTGGAGAAATAAATTCTGTTACACTTGGGAGAAGATTCCTTCCTCAGAAGGTTCTTTTTTGGAGAAACATTCAAATGTTGGTGATCCATGAGAGTCAAAAAGTAAAAGGTTACAGGTGAAAGTAAGAGAAGACATGAATAGTTGAATTCTAGGCAGAAAGCACCATCTGCTTTCATAGCAACTAAGAGAAATTGTCAGCAAGAATCAAAAAATATAGTTTAACAAATATGATATCATGGGAAACTTGTGTCTAAGATATTAATCATTATCTATTGCTCTTACTGATGACCTTAAGAATATGCAGAAACCAGGGCAAAAATAAAAATAGAAAAAAATGGAAGATGGGGACTTATTCTAGATTAACCTTCAGCAAGACTTTTTTATCTCTCATTGTTTTCAGAGCTGAGATTTAGAAGTAAAAAGATGTGCACTGGGTACTTGAGTGGACTTTGAATAGAAACAGGTTTTCTTTACAGCTTTTGGGCATCTTTGCTTAAGAAGGGCTGTTGCAGCTGCGATTAAGCACAAAATGTAATGCCAATGTATTCACAAGACTATTTCTCAAGGCAATTGAATGCATTTGTTCCCCATATTTGGCACAATTTTAATACAAATATGAAATCTATGTTCAATCAACACAAGGTTGTCAGCCCCCTGAGGAAACAAGAAGTCATCTGGAATTGGATAAGAAGACAGACTAACTTGGAAATGTAGAACTGTGTATACCTGGAATGAGAAGATGTAATTTAAGATAGGAAGAACTGAACAATACAGAGTTTCTTCTTCCTGATAAACGTGTGATCTTACAGGGAGAGCTACGCCACTTTAGTAAGCACACCAGGTCAGAGATCTTCAATGCACAGACAGAGTGACTCTGTTATCTAATACTGTCATCTTATAAGGAGTGACTAAAGGCTGCTGAAAATAGGCAAACCCATATGCTGCCACCAAACTCAAAAAATAGACAATGATGTGGAGGGCAGCTGCAGAGCCAAAGAAGGACTTACAGACAGACCTCTGATGTCCTAAAACTCAGCAGAAGAGTTTGCAAGGAGTGTAGAAAAAGGCAGTCAAGGTTACTGCCCAGGGAACAAGAATGACGTTGGGTTTTTTTTTCCCTAAACTCTAGGGAAAAAACATAACAAAAGGAGAATAATCATATGAGAGAACCAGGTTCTATGGCAGAAGAATTCCCAGAACTTCTGTTTTCTGTGGGCTCTCAGCTTTGTGATGAACCTACATTACATATCTGTACTAAAATTGTGCCAAAGCAGAAAAAATTAATAAGGCTGAAGTTGGAGACGTGAATGGGATCTATTTAGTGTAAACTAAAGTGAAAAAGAAATAAAATGACCACTTTTTACCTCCCAAAACCAGGAAGCAGTAGATTCTGCCCCCTATTCCTGATGCTAGTTGCTTACAGTAGGTTTTCCATTTAAGTTACCATGCAGTGTGAGTAAAGATGGCAAAATTAGACCATACTGCAGTATTTTCCTAGATTTAACCTGCAATCCTGCAACTGCTTTACTCATTCAGGTATATATACCAGTGTAGGAATGAATAGAGCTGTGCTGGTGAACCCATGGAAAGATGTGGTGCATATGAATTGTTGGTAGAATAGGAATGAACAATCTTCAAATTGAGGGAAGATAGCTGAAGTCTGTGGCCTAAAGTTGACGTGTATAGCAGAAGATGGAGCATAAGGTGCTCTGCATATACAAGCCTGAAATCCTAAATTAGACTTCTGCAAGATTTAAGAATATTTGTCTGTGCCCTCGGGTCATATCCATTTAATATTTTTAGCAAGCTAGGTAACTGTTTTGGTTTGAAAGACAGGTGTCTGCTAAGGCAGGCAGGAGTGGAACGGAAGCTGTAACGGCCTTGCCTGTGAATTATTCTAATTTTGCAGTTGATGGTCTGTGAGGCAGAGAGCTGCGAACAGCAGCAGCAGTTCTTTCCCGCAGTGCCCGGCGCACACACGGCACCAGCGCCGCCGGGACCGGCGCCAGAACCGGGACCGGGACCGCCGCCCCGGCTGCAGTTCCGGACACGGCCGCCAGGGGCGCTGCTGGCTGCCGGGCCGGGCGGGGATTCCCCCGCGCCGGCAGGGGGCGCTGTGGCGCGGTGATGGCGGCTGTGCCCGGGCGGGCAGGGAGGGCAGCGAGGCTTGGCTTGGCAGAGCCCGGGACAGCCGATCCCGCTGCCCCGGCGGGACTGTGAGGAACACCGAGCTGAGCGGCAGAGATCCCGGGATGGCGGACCATGTGTGCCGGAAGCTCGTCAGCTGCAGCGGGAAGCGCGGGCCGTGTCGGCAGGCCGGGGTGCGGGGCTGCGGTGCAGCCAAAGCTCCGAGCGGGGCAGAAGGAGGGCGGGCACCCCGCTGCCAGCAGGGCAGCGAGAGGCCAGCTCGGCATCCCGGGGTTTGCACCCGAGCAGATGGTGGAAAGGCCCTCTTCTAGGGAGGGAGGGGTTAATAAGGCCCCAGCCCAGTGGCTGCTCTCACGGGCAGAGCTCCACTGGCGGTACAAAAGCATCAAGAGAGAGAACCCCGCAGTGGTGATGAATTCTCTCCACAGCATCCGACCGCAGTCGCTCTTCCCGCTGAAAGCTGAGAGCACAAGAGGGCCGGGGCTGCGCTCAACCCCTTATTCCCAGTCCAAATCTCACAGCATCTCTGCCATTCACGAGAAACCCATGTTAAGAGGGAGAGTAGCCAGCTGCATCCTCCCCTGCACTGTGACACCTTCTTTTGTCTCTGTTAAGTGTCCAGTCGTTACTGTCTCCTAGCAATGTGTATGAGGGAAAATTCCCTAAGAGGCAAAAAAACACCAAAAACCCAAAAGGACAACTCCTAAAACCGAACAGTAGTGTAACCTATTACCACAAATAATTAGAGACTGCTTGAGAGAGTAGTTTTCCCATCTAGCACTACAGTTAACCTACAGCTTGCCTCTGTGGAACTTCTACACACACAGCCCCAAACACTAGAACAAATGCGGTGAAACCCTAGCTGTGCTGGGATTCCGCTGCCCTCCAAAACATGGGTTAGCATGCATCAACACGTTGGCATGTTTAATGAGCTTGTGCTGACGACACGCCCAGAAAAGGGTGTGACAGCTGTGATTTTAGCCCTCCGTGCCAGTTACTTGCATACCATTGTCGGAAGCCATCAGGAGTATGCATGAATTCTGTATATTTGCCGAAATAAACAGCACACTTAAAACTTCTCAGATGCACAAGGGGGAGTTCACTGTCCACACAAGATTTTACATATTTTGTAGCAGTTTCAGAGTTTCAAATAAAAAACACTGAATCAAATTGTGACTACAACTGAGGAACCTAGGATCCATAAACCAATTAATGGATCTCCCTCATTCCATATGCAGGCTTAGATTTCCACTTTTCCAGGTGTATTTCCAATGATGGTCCCTCTTAAATAACAACAATGCAAGTATTATCCAATACAGGTCACTAATAGCTACTAGTGACCTATTTATTTATATAAAAATAATTTGCATTATTTTTAACTCTTTTAATTAAATGTTGAGTAATTTCAATTAAAAGCCAGAATTGGAATTGCTAGGAGAAAACAATGCAAGTTTTATGTTTAAAGCAGTGTATCTTTCAATTAAGAGGAAAGAATGTCACACACTGATAGAGGAGAGGAATCCCAGGTCAGCAATGCAACCTCTAGTTCACTGAGCATTTATAATACTTGGCAAAAATCCTGTGAGTCTGATTCAAGTTTTGCGTCCTGTGTATTAAATCTTCCATAATTCTGCTAAGTTCCACCATGGTAAAATTTTGAATTTTTTCAGAAGGAGCAAACATGTTACAAAGGGCAGAAACATAAAGAAATTGAGTAGAAATCCAATCTCGTGAGAGATTTTGATATGCAATATTTCCTAAGGAATCGTAAGAAAATTCTGATGAAAATCTGCCATACCATTCATCTCACTACAAAATTTCATCCCTGAAGCAAACCAAATAACAATTTTCTATGAATAAAGAAATTTGAAATTGTTGACAGATATTTTGCATTCTTTCAAAATAACTTATTATGAAAAAAATTAAGATTTTAACTTCTTCTGGACAACAAATCCACCAAATTAACAGACAGCTTGACCACAGTGTTATCTTAAAATGCATGTAAAAGAAGATTGGTGATGAATTATTTCTTCGTCTCACATGCTGTATGAAATAATGTCAGCAAACAGTACTTATTCCTAGATATTGTTACTTTCAAAGTCAATTTTACATCTATATGCAGTATATGCAGTATTATATCTAATATGCAAGGGGCAAGGAATTTTTTTCTTGGGTTGGACAGATCAAATCGTCAGTTCATGACAGGATAACAACATACCAATAATATGCAAAGTCTAACAGTGTGTGTGGTACATACATGGAGTTATAAAATGTGTAGGTTCCTCCAGACGGTCAACAAAACTGACATTCTTCATAAATTTTAGCTTTTTTTGCACTGGTGAAATTTTCCTTTCTCTTTAAAAAGTGTTTTCCCTAATAAAAACCTAAAATTGTGTCCTGCTGCTCTGCCCTATACTTATTCTAATGTAAATCAAGTGTTATTCCCTCCAAGTTTAGTTTTTCCACAGTATAAGTGTTGAAAGGAACACTGAAACTTCCTTAAACTTATTTTTCTCCATCAGTGTGGCAAGGACATTTGTGAAAAAATGATCATATCAGTGAGTGAAACATTAATAGAAAAAATAATATATTCCTAGGTGTTTCTAAATAAATCGGATAAAATATGTCTATTCAAAGTCTTATCTTTGAAATAATTCTGCAAGGAAAAGTGAATTAATTCCAGTGTCAACTAAAAGTTTCTCGTGGGAATGGAAATTGATACAATAAATTGAGGCAGCTTATTGTTGTTGCTCTCCAGTCTTTGACTTACACAACCAGAACTGTTTCCTGAGCTCATCTCTCAGTGCTTGTTCTTTTAATAATCTTTCAATGAAGAGAAAGTTAAGGCTTCCTTTTCAGTTTTTTGTGTCTTTTTAATATGCATTAACTCAACTAACTGAGAAAAGTCTCAAAATATATTTTAGAGGGACAAACAAAGCAAAATCATTTTTTACTGAAATTATTTCCTCACTCCACCCAGTAAAAAGTAGAGTCTCAGGCTCAGTGAAAGATGAAAGAAAAATGCACATGAATCAATTATGAAAAAGAGAAAGTTTCTTTGAGTGAGGAAAAGCTGATTGGAATTAAGATAGGCTTTGTTCATATCTGCAAGTTACATGGAGAGTACTTTTCAGTGGAACAGAAAAGGGGGATTTGGGAGTGTTTGGCTGCTTAATGCTATAGTGTTTCAGAGCCCATGTGAAAATTTGCTGCTAGCTATTAATCATCATTGTGTCTCTGCAAAGAAGCTGTTACAATGATGACTATATATCATTATATTCCCACTGTAAGCAACGAATCAGAGCGCTGGGAAAGTTGGATCAGAGTGGCTGGTGAACTTTTAAGCTGTGGAATCTATTTAAATAAATTTACATCACATTTGCTATTTTTGCTGGTATGGGAATCATACTTTAACATGAAACAATATGCTATGTTCATGGGTGCTGGTCTTTTATTCTCCTGTCTCTGAGCCTACTTTCCAGGTCAGCTTTTGCCAGTGCTGACAGCACGCTTTTCTCATAGCCTCTCCTTCTCATAGCCTTTGGTTGCTTTCAAGTTCAATTTAGCACAATGAAGTTGTTATGCATGACAGTTTGGAAAGCAGAATAGGTGGTGTCTGAGCCTGCTGTGTGGCTACAAAGTGGGCTCATTCTCTGCAAGCCAGCTCAGTTACTGAAGCCTTGCTGGTGGGACACTGCAGTGGACTTCCAGATGTTCCCATCCTGACGAAAACAATTAGCTTCAAACTGCAAGAAGCCGCAGGGTCACCCTTTCTTTCAGTGAGACTGCACCATTTAATGTGCTGCAGTGGATTTCAAATTCACGTTGATTTATCCTGTTGTGCTCTTCTTTTATGGTCTTTATTTATAGATGTGTAAAGCAACTGGGAAAGTTTGAGTCTCATACGGTTCAGAGGTTGTATTAGATATCTAAACCATTGTTTTATGTTTATTTTACAAAGTACTAGACTTGAAACATGTCAGGCTTAATTCTGTTAGGCTGAACTGCCTAAAACAGAGCCCTGAGGTTCCTCAAACAGAACCTGAAAGTGTCTCTTCTGCTAACCATCAGCAGCAAGCCAACAATAAACAACCCCAAAATGTTCAAGATGCCAGCTCAGATATCTGTTACAAGAATACTGAAAAGAACTGAAAACCATTTACAAATGGGAAATTATGCAGCTATTAAAAATAAGTTCCTTTTGAGCCTGTATAGAGGTGCTGCAAGCTGCCTGTTCTTGCTAGGCACAGCTGGTTGTGTTCATTGCTAAGAACCTTGTAGGCCACTGAATTCAATGGTACAACACAGCTGCTGCTCCTACTGAATAAATATTATTTTATTTGCATTCACTTAGCTATTAACAGAATTATAGGTTTCTTATTTTTCCATGTCAGGCTCTGCTATCACTGCCATGACAGAACAAGCCAGTTGCACACTACTTGACTTTACACTGCTAACAGCCAGTACCTGTTTTTTTAGATTCCCCAGTAAAAAAGATTCTGTTGTCTTGATTATATATTTTGGTATTTACTGGATAAACCCATCAAATGATTCTCATTCTAGATTAAAACTTATAGCAACATATTATAGTGACGAGTGTATAGAATAATAAGATGCTTCCATCCTCTTTGTCTATTGCCTCCCTCTCTTTTCCCCTCCTATTTTCTTTATTTTTTTTCTGTTTCTATTCTGCAGGAAAAAAACTAGTCAAAATTCCTCTTTTGTAAACTGTTTGGTGTAGCTTTGTCTTTTTGAAAGGTAAAATTAACTTATACCATCAAGTCTTTTATGTCATAAAATTATTTCTATTTATCAATGAACCAGATAATGTATTTATAATATCTAGTTTTGAGCAATATAAAATGCATTTATTACAGATACAAAAAACATTACAAAAAATCTGGACTAATTGCAGTTTGAGTTCCAGAAGTCTATTTTTTCCCTGCTGTTTATTAACCTTCCTTCAGTAATGCATGAGTACAACTTGGTACATTTAGCAGGCTGCAACAAAAATTAAAATAATTAGTACTACATCTAAGGCCAGATATAGATTTCTTGGTCAAAAGATGACGAGAGAATAAGAATATTTGAGTTCTGGATATAATTTATTCAAATGTGTCAGACAAACAGAGCTATTCCTAACTATTGGATACAGAATTTTTTCACTGTCACTCATTCACAAAAAGACCAGAAATTATTTTTGCAATATTGCTACAGTTAGACTTTTCCATTATCCATGAGTGATTTCATGTGAAGAAGGTGAAAGAAAGTGATTATGGTGTTTACTCCTTATTTAAGTAGAGGATTGTAATGAGTTATGTAAGTGAGGAGGCAAGTTACTGTGTTGAAGAAAAAGTTGCATGAACCAGCCATTAAAATCACAAGAAGAACCTTTGCTTGATGTATTTTAACCAAGAAATATGGCTTTGTTGTACTTCAACCACCAGTGATACAGGTCTCACAGATTTTTTCAGTAAAAGATTTAAGTCTACAAAATGGAAAAAAGCCACTGAAATAAAACGTTTCTCAGGACAAAATGGAATACAAAAAGAAAATAAAATAGGAAGAACTAGAAGAGCAACACAGCCTTGAAACCAGTTTAGTTCTAATACATGACCACTATAGTGTAGGTGGTTGTGCCAAAAACCGAAGACCCTAATTTTAGGTCTATAAAAATAAAATATTTAAATTCTGTCAGTTTTACAATAATTTTGTTGTGGTCATCATGGCCTCAGTGCAAGAGACGAAGTTTGCAGAAAAGTTTGTATCTCTTAGGTTAAAAAGTGTTCACAAATTTGAAAGCTTCCTTTTTCTTTTATCCTCTCAATTGAGTTAACAGAAGATTTTGCATCTCCCATAAAGCTGGTTAGGGGGTTCAGAAAACGTTTTACTCCTAATTATCCTGTTTTTATAAAAATTGACTCTTGCAGAACCTACTGATGCCAGTAGGGATTGCTGGCTTCACAACACATCCAAACCAGGCAAAATCAGACTCAGAATCTTGAGAGTTTTGGTATTTACTAGTGTGGTCTTGTAAATCATCCAGTAATACAGACACTGATGTTAGAATATCCATAATTACCATAGCTAAGTAATATAGCAGTGTTGTAGTACATTTGTGTTTGCATGCACAAAGTGGTGGAAAGTTTTTTTATGCAGAAAGCCTTACTGTACTACACTGATGCTCTTTGCTGTTGTTGTGCTGTTATTTCATAGTCGTTTAGCATTTCTTTTTCTTTTCTTAACTTCCCAAGAAACGTAGCACGAAGTGTAGTGGGAGCAGATTTATCGGAGTCCAAGCCCACTGCTGTCCAAGCATTTCTTGGAGTAGAGTCACGATGTTGCCTAAACCTTCTGTAAGCAAAGCCAAATACACAACGTGGCTAGTGTTTTCATCTTCTTGGGACTCAGAGGGGTGTTCTTGTAATGAGATGGATATTTTAATTTTCTGTTGTCTATTTTTGTTGTCTATTGTAGTCTGTCTGTTGGAAGTGAGGAAGCATAAAACATCTCCTTGGCAATGTATTAGTATCCTCACAAGAATATATGATTTATACCTAGACCTTTAAGGACAGAGGTTGCATTGAAATCTGTGAAATTGGAAACTACCCAGAAAACACATACCATTCATATTAAACCCAAATATCTGGTGAGGCTGAGTTGAAGTTGACTAACTCTTCTGGAATAATGAGAACTCAGTCAATGCCTAAATTCAGATATTGAGTTTCTTGCAACCTGCAGGACATCATTGGCTAAATCTATACAGAAAAATATATTGGCTTTAAAAGAACTGGAAGAAGTGGAGGAAAGGTTCATTTAAAACAAGCTGCACTGGTGTACTGTGATGTGAAGTCAAGTGCTTATGCACTTGTAAACACGTGGAAACAAACTTGGAAGCCTTTGGATGCATGACCATCATTGATTACAGTAACTCTTTCACTGCCCTTGACATATAAGAGAAAGATTCCACAAAAGTGGAATGGAATCATTTACTACTAGATACTGTATCTCTAAGAAATAGGTGGTTTATCTTCCGTCTGTATATTTTTTGACAAGTTAAAGCTGGATGTCTGTCTGAGCCATAATATTTTTATGAATTAGGCCTCTGGTTACCAAGTCTGTCCTATGATGGCTGTGACAGAGATAAAAAGACTGTCAGCCAGAGCTGGATCTTTCTGGCCATCCCTCAGGTCTCTCCTGACCTCCTGCAGGACACTTCGCCAGGTGTCTGATCTGGTAATTTTAAAAGCGGCTAACTGACCCAGTGACAACAGAGAGATTGGGATTGTACTTTTCACTGGAGATGCAGATTAAATGATTGAGACCTGGGTAAGGTCTGGTTGATAAAGTGTAAAGCCAGCTGGAGGTAGATGGAACTCTCAGTAGAGAGTAAGTCTCACCTGGAGACTAACATTGCCCTCCAGGGCTCCTTCATATCATCAGAACATCTGTTGTTATCTGTATTACAGTGTATATGTCTTTATGGTCTGAATACAGCACTTCATCATTGCCAGCAAGACCTAATGAATCCTTTGCCAGGCTGGTTCTGATAGCTGGGATGTAACTAAAGACTGTTGTCAGCTGCTGCCTATTCATTGTTTTTTGTCAAACTACTTGGAGTTCTTGGGCTGGTTCCCAATGGACAGGTGTCCATATCAGAGAATGACAGCAACATTTCACGCTGACTGGCACCCATGTCAGCTGCCTCAGCTGCTTTCAGCCTCTAAATGTGGTCCTTCCACATCACATGAGGCCTGCTGGTGGTTAAGTTTGCTCTCTTGCAGCCCCTCCTGCAGGAGCACTGTGGAAAGTAGTTCAGGCAGACAGGAAAAAAACCTTAAGGAAATAGTATGGTAAACCCTGTATTTTTGAGCAGAGCATTTAGCAGCCAATGGCTTTTGATATGTAACTAGTGCAATGGCAAAAGTTTACAGTGGTCTTGAGGTCTGGCTGTACACACTTCAAGCCCTTGATCAAGCATCAGAACATATATCAAAATAAATATATTCTGAGCAAGTTCAAGCAAAACAAACTTTCTTCTGACCTCATTGTTGAAAGAGCAATAAAATAATAAATAATAAAATAAGTTTTGAAGGTTCCTGTAGCACATAACACCAGAAATCACTCATTTTATACTTTCTTTGCTATTCACTCCTTTCCCAAACCCCAAAATGTTCAGTTTATGCAGCTGTACTTACAGGTAAAGCATATTTTCTGAATGTGCAATCATCAGCAATTTCTGCAGGACTAGTGTAGGAAAGCACTTAATAGAGACATACATTTGCTGTTTTCTGTACAAACACACTTTAATATCATGACTCAGATAAGCACCACAACTTAAGTTGTCTTCCAAAGTTTGGCAGGCTTCAATAGATTCATTAGTGGATTTTTCTTTAGGATCAATGAATCTCAAAGAGCCCAAAACAATAAAGCTGATCACAATCTCTTTCTCTGACTCAAACTGTATTCACTGCAGACTCTGTTTCTTAGTGATTGTATTTAAAAGCAGGTAAATATCTGCTTTGTTTCCCCTTTGTACATCTTTTATGTTATGGGGTTTTTTTATCTGCAGATGCTTTTATTTAAACTGGCATGGTAAATGGCAGGGTCTTCAGGTAATCTTTAATTGGATGAAATGGCAGGTAATCTTTCATTGGACACAAAGCATTAAAATTAAGATAAAATAATCTCAATTAAGGAACAAAGCTTTTAAAAGACATGGTTAAATGGGTGTACCAAACACCCATTGTGTTGGATCAGAGGTGGGCAAGCCACAATCCCAATGGTTCATCCAGTGAATAAACCTTGGGCTGTATCAGCAGTCCTGAGCAAGCGCCCGAGGGAGTGCAATGGTAGGAGTTGGCTGGCTCTTTGCTGTGCCTGTGAAGTACCCTGGAACGTGTCAGTGGAGGGAAGGCTTTCAGACAATGAAGCCACGGCAGCTAAGTGTCAGCCACGACCTGGAACATCAGCCAGTCCCACCATCCCACCATCATCTACAGTGTGGACGTGCAGGGACAGATGGATAGACCTTCAGCACCTCTCGTCAATTCCCAGGATCTGGGCTCCCTGTGTTGAAATGACAATTACATCATGAGGAGAGACTCTGCTTCTAAGTGAAGCGGAATGCTCACTTACTAACCATGCTGCTAACAATATGTACATCCTAATCAGACCCTCATCAGCATTTTCACAGCAGAAAACAAAGCAAAAATAAAACCATCTGCTGCTGATCAAATGTCAGCATCTACAGATGAAGGAGGCACAAGAAGCTTGCATGAGAAGCAAGGGTTTTTCTTCTTGATTTGAGTGCTGCATTTTGGAGACCATCCTTTTACTGATGTAAACAGCGCATGATTGGTTAAATCACTGCAAGAAAGGAACAACTGGCATCTGGCATGCAATATTTTCTAATGAAAACCACAGAATGTTCAAAAAAATCAGCCTTTTGGATTACATGGTGGTAGCGTGCTGTTCTTAAGACACACAGAGGACACAGTAGAGACCTGCAAATATCCCTGTGGAAAAGCACATCAGTATAGACCAGCAACATCAAGGCAAACTGAGGAAGGCAGTCCACACTGAGGAAGGCAGCGTCCTCCCATGGCTCCTCATTCCCATCTCATAGTTGTGCTGATGATATGATAAATTATTTTCTGGGTGGGTTAATACATAAACAGCAATACTTTTCTCTCTGTGTAATTAGTTTGTTGATAAACTATTATCAGGAATAAACGTTCATGGCATAGAACTAAGAATTTCCCCTTTCTCAAGCACCTGACCCATCACACCAAGCCTACTGACCAGTCTCACAGCATGTTTGTAAGTTGCCCATGAGTTGAAAACCAAGTATGGTTTTGGCTAACAATGCTGTCTCACAGATGTCATGGTATCATCCTTCACATATGGCAGGCAGGAACAGGGGATAGTAGTTGAATATAAATGAACACTATTCAAGATAAACCACATGTCATGAAAAAATTCTGGCTCAGACCACATCTTCCATAAAGTAGGAACTAATGGGGGAATTTTTGTTGTCTGCTATAGGAAATAATTCAATCTCCTTTTCAGCTCTGGACATGGAAGGGAAAGGAAAAAAGAAACTATACCAAAAATCAGACTTGTTTTAAAAGAAGACCTGTTCAACATTGGTATGTTTTTTCCTTAGTTTCCCATTGTATTACTTATTTTTTCATTGAAGCATCAAAGCAAAAAAAAGAAAATCTCTGTTGTTATTTTATTGGGGTTTTCCCCCCTGGAAACAACTTCTGCATTAAGAATGGAAAAAACTCACTCAATAAGCATTACTGGTCTTCATTCTCAGTGATGGACTCTGGAAAAATGGAATAACACTTTTATTTTAAAAATACTTTCAGTGTTTGAAAAATAATACTTTAACATTACAGTAAATCATAAAGAGAGCCAATAAGAAATCTGGAGAGAAACAGTTTACAGAGCATGTAGTTATAGGACAAGGGATAGTGCCTTCAAAAAGCAACAGTAGGTTTAGACTGGGTACTAGTAGGAATATTTTTCCTGTGAGGGTGGTGAGACACGGGAACAGGTTGTTGAGAGAAGTTGATTCCTGAATGGTGTTTAGAGCCGACTGGTCTAGTTGAGGATATTCCCATGTGGACCATGGCAGGGAGGTTGTAACCAGATGATCTGTCAGGTCTCTTCCAACCCAAACCATTCTATGATTCTCTGGATACGTAATGTTTTTGATTTGAGAGAAAAATTTCCTTTATGGGGAGATAAATACATCAATGTCTGATTTTCCTCTCCTGATCATTAGAAGCACAAAATGGCGGCTGTTTTACTAAATCTACAACAGTACTATTGTTATGAAAAAGATAGTTTATTAAACAAGGATGTTGTGAACACCTCAATTGAAGACTAAACTTCAAGGAAAAGAATTCACAGATATTTCAGAATAAGCCACTAGTAGGAAAATGTCAAGCAGTGATCAGGACAAACATTTAGTCATAATGAAATCAAAGTATAATGAGCCATTGTGTTTCTAAATGTGTGAACTAACAGATCAGCCTGGTGCTTTTCCCTGTTACATAAATACCAAAAAAGTATGATGGCAGTGAACAGGATTAGAAGATGACCACACAAAAGGAGAGTCAGAATGCTAGAGGGTGGTTGAAAAATAGGGTTGTGGGAGAAAATGCAGTGGGAGGAAAAGGAAAGGGGAAAGGAAACCAATTGAAGAAACAGAAGGCAAGGAATGAAGGTAATACTTCTGAAGGTAGATGGACAAGAAAACCCCAGGAATGGTGAGCTAAGAGTGAAAAACAGTCATAGGAAATAGCAAATTATATCTTGGAAAACTAATAGAAACTTAAAAGGACTTAATAAAAAGCAGAATACTACACACAAAGCTGTAGGGATGGACAAGTCTGTATCATGGCCCAGTACTTAGCACTAATGTTTCTGTAAGAAGGTTGAACAAGATACTTGAAGTCTCTGCAGGAAAACAGAAGGTATAGAGGCAGACCACGCAGCTGCTTAGAGTTCTATACTGGTGCCAAATTTGAAAGGGTTTGATAGGAAGTTACTGTGCCTTCCAGTATTTCATGCCCACTTCTGTAAATTTCCAAATACTGACAGGGTTGACTTTTATTCTTAGCTCTTAAAGAGTAATTGTTTTACCTGATGAATGCACTACAAAGCAGGTATTTCCAAAATATCCCTCATTGAAGGCACACTGAATTTCTTTAGGGAACTACAAAATCTCTCTGCTTTGGGCAGCAATTATTACAGTCCTTGCTCTGTAAAACACATAGCTGATGCTTTTTGAATTTGCCACTTCGTTGTGCTTGAGCAGAGCTCACTGGATGTGGATAGATAACAACTGAGAGTAGTTTTAGATTGTGTATTGGGAAGAAATTCTTCTCTAGGAGGGTGGTGAAGCACTAGAAGAAGTTGCCAAGAGAAATTGTGCATGTCCTGGGTGGATTCAGGGCCTGGTTGGATAGGGCTTGAACCAACCTGGCCTAGTGGAAGGTGTCCCTGCCTATGGCAGAGGAGTTGGAACAAGATGATCTTTAAGGTGCCTTCCACCCCAAGCCGTTCTATGATCCTATGATCAATCTGCCCAGTGCCTGTTTTCCCTCCTTTACCAAGTGTTTCACTTACTCTATGCAGTCAGTTGGACTGGTGAGCTCCTCTGGACAATATCAGTATTGTTCTGTTCGGGGTTGTGAGAGACTGGAATGTTAGTAGCTAATGACTCAAAATGTTCTGCCATATGTGGAGGCAGGAGGGTGCTTTGCTGAGGCCAAATTTGCACTCACCACTCAACTGCAGGGAAGGCAGAGAGTTTTTTGTGTGCTGGGGTTTGAGCCAGGTAAGGGAGAGGGCTGATAAGAAGCAGACATGCAGAGAAAGGATAGTGTTTTTCATCATGCCATCATGCCAATACCCTTACAAAATTGGTTCAGTTGTAAAGCCATTCCCCTTCCCCTTCCCCTTCCCTTTCCCCTTCCCCTTCCCTTCCCCTTCCCCTTCCCCTTCCCCTTCCCCTTCCCCTTCCCCTTCCCCTACCCCTTCCCCTTCCCCTTCCCCTTCCCCTTCCCCTTCCCCTTTCCTGAACTTCCCTGAACTTCCCTGAACTTCCCTTCCCTGAACTTCCCTGAACTTCCCTGAGCTTCCCTTCCCTGAACTTCCCTTCCCTGAACTTCCCTAAACTTCCCTGAACTTCCCTGAACTTCCCTGAACTTCCCTTCCCTAAACTTCCCTTCCCTGAACTTCCCTAAACTTCCCTGAACTTCCCTGGACTTCCCTGAACTTCCCTGAACTTCACTTCCCTGAACTTCCCTGAACTTCCCTTCCCTGAACTTCCCTGAACTTCCCTGAACTTCACTTCCCTGAACTTCCCTGAACTTCCCTTCCCTGAACTTCCCTGAACTTCCCTGAACTTCACTTCCCTGAACTTCACTTCCCTGAACTTCCCTGAACTTCCCTGAGCTTCCCTTCCCTGAACTTCCCTAAACTTCCCTGAACTTCCCTGAATTTCCCTGAACTTCACTTCCCTGAACTTCCCTGAGCTTCCCTTCCCTGAACTTCCCTTCCCTGAACTTTCCTTCCCTAAACTTCCCTTCCCTGAACTTCCCTAAACTTCCCTGAACTCCCCTGGACTTCCCTGAACTTCCCTTCCTTGAACTTGCCTTCCCTTCCCTGAACTTCTCTTCCCTGAACTTCCCTGAACTGAACTTCCCTGGACTTCCCTGAACTT
>CM031878.1:54784259-54856936 GCA_018697195.1 Certhia americana
TGAACTTCCCTGAATTTCCCTGAACTTCCCTGAACTGAACTTCCCTGAACTTCCCTTCCCCTCTAGAGCTGAGGTCAATTCATCCCTGGCTCAACTTACACTGATGAGAGAGGCAGCTGTCATCTCTTAGAAAGGCTCATAAGTCATCAATGACCCCCAAAGTGCCCCCCAGACTTTCCTCCTGAGGCCATCCACCAGAGGACTGCACACGATTCACCATGTCACAACAGAAACACAGTGCTGAAATAGTGTGGTACTCCTTCCTCCCACCCAGGGGAGGTGCATTCCACCTAAACCTGCATTAACCAATGGATCTTTGTGCTTCATGGGCTTTTCCCAGGCCCTGACAGATCAAGGCTGTGACCATCACCTCTACAAATGGACACTGAAATTACAACAATCAAGGCTGGATCTATGGGTGGTGATACCTTTCTGCACTTATCCTTTCTTTCACTTCCTTTTTTTTCTTTATACATTTTCTTAAGTGCTGTTTTTATGCTTTTATATTGCTATATTACAATAGATAATGATAAGAAAAATGGCTACATATCAGCTTTCCACGGTGACCGATTTGTTCTAAAATAAACCCATATGTATATATTTATTATACACATCATCATGATCATTCAGTGCCATCTTACTTATTCTGCCCCAAGGGATCTTTTAACAAACATCTGGGTTACCTTTACCTTCTGGGGCAGGTAATAAAGAAGAGTCCACCCAGGACATCCTTACAGCCACTCTCTGGTCTCACCAGTTCTCTGCTGTTACTCACTTGAGGGCTTTTATTGCAATGCCCAAATAGTAACCAATTGAATACTTCTACTGTTTTACAAAAACCAGAAAGAAATGTTACTGTTTATTTCAGTGGGCATGAATCTACTTAATCAGAATGAAGTTGTCCTCATGAGGCAGACCTTACTCAAAAATATAAGTACTATATATTTGTTGAATAATTTTCCTTATTCTAAGAAACTATTCTCAACACAGAAAAATACTGTTCAAAAAGCTACCAAAACCCAGGATAAACATTCTATTCATTTTCTCTCCCCTTCAGCAAAGCAGAAACCTCTGCATATCTTTTAGCTTTAAGAATGCAGTTTAAGTTTATCCTGGTTGGTCCTGAGTCCACAGCAGATTAGCTTCAGGGTACTTAGTATCTTGCAGAGTTGCTCTGGTGATTTTGTTGGGATAATTAATATTCCTTTCAAAGTCTAATTGTGCAATTTTCATCCACCTTGTGTGTCATTGACTAACTAAGTAGTGCTGGTGAAAACTATTCACAGGACTATTACAGAATTATATAAAAAATGGCATATTCAAAACTTTGTTAACATATTTGTTGCAAACAACACAGCAATATTTCATCTTAGTAGTTTTTATTCTCCTTTATTCATTAAATTTCCTAGTAAAGGAGAAATGAAAACAAACTATAAATTGTTGCTGGGTGCGTTTCTCCTTAAGCTATGTAAGAATGAATCTGTTCTATATTATACATGGTATTTTTGTATTATACTTGATACATTCATTTTTTATAGTAGTAGTGTAGTAATACATGAAAAGCATGAAAATTTACTCATAGAAATGAAAAATTTGATACATACTCCATATATTTATATGCATACTTATATACAGGTGTGTACACTGAAATAAGCATGTATGTATGTATATATGTATTATACATGTACGAATATATATATATATATAAATATAAAATACACATGGATTTTATATATTTATACTGAAATTTTAACATGATGTGATCACAGTATGTAATATAAATTATCTATAATATGCAATATGTATTTTAGTGTATGTGTTTATATATGTATATGTATATGCATTCTACATGTTCTACATGTACATATTGGACACTGCAAGCATTTGTATATAGAGGTATGTATATATGTGGTTATATATAAATACGTCCACAAAAAAACCCAAACAATTTTCTGATATTTAAAACACTTTGCAACATACCTTTTTGCCCTCAAATAGAGTAGAGGGAGGCATTATCAAAATATTTATTTTGAAAAATGTCAAAATCTTCCCACAGGATTATGTTTATGCAGTCTAATTTTGCTCAAGAGTTGTTTAAAGCATAGAATACAAAGAAATATCAAATTCTCCCTGGCATTTGAAGGCTGCAGTACTGTTGACTGGCCAGCCATAGATTTTTCAAAAGAGTGGTTATATTAATATTCTCTATATAGATGTAGCACCAACAATCAAATATTTAAATGAATGAGATAAAAGCTCTGTATACAGGAACCACAGAGGATATTTAATTTCTGTACGATACTGACATGTGTTAGGACCTCATGACATACCTGTAGTAGTTAGCATAAGCTAAACAACACTTCCATATACTGTTTTCATTTACTTTATAAGTGTATATTTTACTAGAAACTCTTACAAGGACAAATAATTACCCAGGAGACAGTGCAGGTGTACTTTGCATAATTTTCACACATACTTGATTGCACTAGCTACATGTCTAAAAATATATTTAAATGATTTGTAATGGATAACAAACTTAGATTCTGTTATTAAAAATTTCACTTGTTTGTGTAAAGAAAAATATGATCTTGTACTTGCAAACTATATGATAATTTGCCTTATAAACAGACGTTTAACTATTTTGCCTTACCTTGAAAATGGTGCTGCTCAGTTGAAAAACAACCATGTTTATGGTACTGAATAAGCAGCCTCAAAAAATAGCACAAATTTTTCTAGTGATACAAATTCAACAAGTGGCTGTGTGTTTTCTTCCAGTTTGTTGTTTTGGGGAGCATTCAAGCACACAAGTTCTCACAGGTTTAGGTGTATCTTTACCTTTGAACGTGCCCAGTGCAGGGCCAGATCCCGAGTCTTTGCTGAGGAGGTCTTCTACAAGCCACATTAAACATATTTCCATTGTTTAATTCCAGCCTTTCCCTGCAGACAGTGTAGTTTACACAGCTGCAGACCAGGGCTTTAATCCTTCAAACTGCAAACACACAACTTCATTGTCTCTGCTACAAATAGGATATGCAAAAGGTTCTTGTGTTAATTAGGTCACTTTGCTCTGAACACAGCATGAAGTGGAACTGGAGAACTAGAATCACGAAATATCCTGAGTTGGAAGAAACCCACAAGATTAAGTCTAACTCTTTAGACTTTCTGATTCCTGTTCTCATGGTGAGCAGCATTTGGCCCCAAAAGAAACAGTGGTAGATCAGTGGAGTGGTTCATGAAGGAGTGCATCATTCAGGGAGAAGATCTTGAAACCTGGTAGAGCTTCTGGTCATCATGTGTTCTTATTGATCCCGAAGAGTAGATTGAGTTTAGAAACACAAAATGGTGCACACAATTGTTCATCCAAAAGATGCAATCATATTAGTAGAGTGTGTAAGAGAACTTTGGATGGAAGCCGTGCAGTATCTACAGTATCAGTGTTTTGAAGGCACAGGTCTGAGCACTGTGAATGTAGACAGAGTTGTTGAGAGTGTAGTTGTAGAGAACTGCAGTTTGCTGGGTTACATGGTCATGGTATGATGTCTGAAAAAGCCACATAAAACACCAACTTGCTCATGTTGTGCTCTGTAAAAAATCCAATAAAATCCCAACCACCACCACCAGCAACAATCCCCTACAAATGAAGCATCATATGCAGTGGTCCCTTTCTGGTGGGATCTCAAGGAGGGGAAATCCTGCTTGTGTTAAAGAGGCCTCATCTTTGCTTTTGTGTTTGTTTGGCCCTAGTGGCGCCTCTGTGCCCACACTGAAGTCTTGATGAGAAGATGGTATTACAGGTTTGGCTTCTCCCCATGCATCTGGCACCCCTGATAAAAAAGCCAGATCCTGCAGCAGGATCAGGAGAGGCTCCTATGGACTAGCATCTGACTGTCAGTTTCCCACCAGCAATTAACGCCCTTTCCAAAGGCGCTCAGTGAACTGGAGGACAATTCCAATTGTTGTTCCTATTAGGGAACTGGTGGAAAGAACAACCACTGTTTGCCTAAGAATCCATGCTGGCCAAATGCTGCCAGTAATTACTTCTAGAGCCTCTGGTTAACTTTGCTCTCCATTTTCATCATAAAATGCTATTAAGCCAGAGGCAGAAAAAGCTTGCTGTCTTTTCTGGACTTTTCAGAGTTTCCTTGAATGTTTTCGTGGCCTCCTCTTGGGAGCAGAAGTGAGGATGCACTTGAATCTGTGATGGGCTCACCGGGGTCAGGTGAACATTTGCTGGAAATGCAACCCTTCTGCCTCTGACAAATAAGGCGATTTTGTAAAAGCATACATCTGCTTTCTCATTCTTGGATTTCTTTACAGCTGTCAGTAATAGGAAAAGGTGTTTCTTTCATGGGTATCCCTCAGAAACTTACCTGACCTAAATTTTTCCAGCTAAGTACAGAGCACAAAACTACCAGCAAATTGGAAGCATCTTGGGAGTGGTGCAAGGAAATTTTTTTTTTTTTTTTTTTTTTTTTATTTGTAAATTTGAATCGTAAAACAAGAAAAACAAAACTGTTGCTGAGACTGTTTCTGGGATGCTGGTAATAAATTTAGTGCTCTAGACCATTCAGTTTTCACCCATCCACCCCCCTTCACAGCTCCCCCATGCAAACTGCTACTAGTGCTATGCAAAATACCATCATAAATATGAATAATTCTAGAGATTTATGGTAATTTTTCAGGATTATCCAATGTGACATTTATAGGACAGGAGCATACATCAATTTAAATGAGAGTGACAAATATCCTTTTTATTTCTCTAGTATTTTTCATATTTCCATGAAACCTCCTGAGAACAGTGTGAGCTGATAGGAATTTGAACAAAATATTTTAAAATTCAAATACTTTACTAGCAAATGACTTGTTAAAGCTTCAGGTTTTTAATGCATATCTGGTAGGTATGTTTGTATGCATGTAAGACTGCATTATCTTAATGCAGATTATTTATGTGCAATGAGAAAAAGTGTCTCTGTAGGTATTTTATATGTTATTGTCCTACAGATAACAATCGACAGTAAAAGAGCTCATGTATTGGGCTAATTTCTGAAAACGAGTTTGATCTGTCTAATTACTTCAATAATGATTACCCACCCGATAGAACAAGCGAGCAAGATTTCTTCTCATTTTCACTTTAACCACAGTGACACAGCTTTGCTGCTATGGCAAACTGCAATTATGTTCCAGATCTGTGGTATGTCATATAGGTTTGATTACATTTTTATTAGAGAAACTAACTGAGACATAGTCTAAAAACCTACTGCTTAGTTACTCATTATGAGCATTTTTGTTCTTGGTATTGTGAGTGGCCAGCATACCAGCTAGATCTTCAAATTCATGGTTTCAGTAAGAATGAGGAAATCCAATTTTTTTTAAAAACTATTTGAATTGCCTGTTGCAGTGCAAATAGCAGTGTTATTGGATATTGTTGTAGAATTAATTAATTGGAAAACAAAATCTTTTTTATTTACACTGCTACATATCTCAAAATATTCACCAGTAAAACATGCAGCTTCATTATTCTATGAATCCTTCAATCTTAATAGAAATTATTCTATTTTCATATGTTTAAACAGAAGAAATGTTTCTGACCACTTAAAAGGGAGAACACAATTTTAATTGTATATGTTCTTAGTAGAACTTATTTACTCAAGAATATGATTCATTGTGTTCTTAAATACATAAATACACCACTGCATTTGTACTTTGAAAAATAGATGTACTTTTTGTTTCATTAATTAATTTTTCTAAGCTATTTTTTATAGTATTTTTAATGGACACAAACACAATCCTGTCCTCCTTGTGGAACAATGTAGTGATACCTGAGTTCACTGAAAGTCTTGTCTTTCATTATTGTGCAAGGTTTAATTGGGGAAATTAGCCAGAAGGTAATAAAACAATGTGGGAAGTTTTCACTTTGCATTACACAGGGGTGCCAAATCAGGCAGTTTACATTTATTTGTGACCACAGTATAAACCTGACTGTGACACACTGCCAGTATAACTTACAGCTGTGTTACTGCATATGAAAGAAGGGAAAATTTTACACCCAAGCTCAGGCTCATGGATGTGCTCACATGTCTGCACATGTGCATCAGTACCCAGTGCCTCCCAGCTGCATAGACCAATGTGGTCCCCCCAAACACTACATTTTCAAGGTGGCTAAAATTTATAAATATGCCAGAGGATCCATAAAGATCAAATGAACGTCTTAAACATATTTTTCCAAAAATGTGGATGTGCATTGATGTAAGCACAGGAATTCTCTCTGCTTGAGTAAATATTGAGCTTTTATCAGCCACAGCATGAGCGACCAAGGTTTATCACCACCTGCTCCCTGTTCACAAAGGTTCTACCCCCAGAGACCTCCATATAGTCACCAGAAATGGCCCTCCAAAAACATTTAGTGCCTTAGAGACATGGGGCCAAAATGAATATCAGGGTATGGCTTCTGGAGAATCTATATCATCACAAACTCGTTGAATAAAACATAATAGGAAAACACTAAGGCTGTGTCTCTGTGTGCTCTCGGCACTTTTTTTTTTTTTTTTTTTTTTTTTTTTTTTTTTTTTTTTTTTTTTTCTGTTAGCATACACTAACTCTTTCAGGAGCAGCTTGGAGACTGGGCTGGTGTTTGTCCTCTGTTCTCACTCTTCAGATCAAGCTAAGTTTCAGGAGCTGTTGTTCAGCAAAAAGTGAAGATTTGGAAGCCACATTTAAGTGGATATGCCTGCTAATGTCCTGATCCTGAAAAGCCACTAAACAGATCACAGAAGATACTGTCATCAGAGTTACTGTGAGAGCCTTTTGGAAAGCAGCACTGGGGAAAACTGTAATATGTTACTTTAAATTAGTAAGACATTAAAAGCATTGTACTATCAATAAAAAAATGAAGGTCTGGTTCATTTAAAATTTTCTTAAAATATTGGATTATGGGTTTTTATCACTACCAGCTATTAAGACAGGAGTGCTAAGCATTATTTTATGAAGTTATTAGCTGACAAAAAACAGATAGTTCCCTGTTATAAATTCACTACCTGCATACTCACAAGTAAGAGTTACTTGTATCTTTCATTCTGCATGGAAAACACTAATTGATGCATAGAGCAGGCAGGGAATTGCATCTCCCTACATAAAGATAGAAATATGTAGTACCTTTGTTACATATCTTTTTGAGATTGTTTTTATTTCCCTCTAAAACCATGATTTATAATTTTATTTATGGCAAGTAAACTTCTGGAATTAAACAGAGACATTTCTCAACTGGAACATGGAACACTGGAATTTAGAGTGGAGGATTTTTTAGACTACATTCACTGAAAGAGGGGGAGGGAGGCAGTGAAGTAAGATGTTGATAGATACTTCTTTTGAATTGCTGAGGAGCAAAATACAATAATTTGGTGGCAACAATCTGTCTGGTAATCACATAAGATAAATTTGTAAGGAATATAACAAAGATATTTATTTACTGCTGCTGCTAAACCAGCTTTATCTTAGAAGATTTTTCCATCTATGAATGGGAAACAAACTTTCCTTCGAGAGGCCTGTTAACCAAATAAAAAATGTCAAGTCTAATTGCCATATGGAAATCAGTTGGATTTTATCCTGGATAGTCTTCAGGATGTAAGTGAGAATGGGAAGTTTCCCTAGTTCTGCTGTCACACAGACAGCTAATTTACAGGCATGGGCACACGCTGTATATCCTGTACTTCCCCCTCACCCCAAGACTTGGTCTCATCTGCCTACCGTTCAAAGAAAACCACAAACCAAGGAAAACATATCAGTAATAGTGATAACAAGTAAGTTAACTTCTCATTTGATGCAGGGAAAAAAACAAAAATCAAATGCTAAAAGCTTACAAAAGACAAAAAAAGGGCAAAACAAAAGCCACTCAGGACATGCACTACATATAGTGTGGATTTAAGAGCCCAGGAAGGTGTTTATTCTCTTGCAAGCAACATACTCAGTCCTCTACTCTTTGTTAAGAAAACTCAAGTCACTCCATGTTAAAGCCCCAGCATCCACCAAATAAAGAAAAAAAAATACCCTATACTTTCACAAAACAGCTTCCATGGAGCCAAATAACACTAAGGAACTGCTAGCTCTGGGCTCATCTTCATCTTATGTCCCTAAAACTGTAATTTCTTGAAATATGCTGTTGTTAAAAGATAAATTGCAATTACTGAAAAATTGTCATTAATCCACTCCTAATAATCCATATTAAGTAACTAAGATGCATATTTTACGGTGGGTAAGCAGCCCGTGAAAATAATAATAATAATAAGAGGCACTGCTGTATCTTGAAAGTTAGATTTAAGTAAACATTTAATTTTTCCTTGTACTTGCAGTTACTTTTTTTCCCCCCCTTTGTCAAAGAGCACTTGGATTAAGAACAAGCAATTGATGGACTGTCACCTGCTTCTGTGACCCTGCTTACAGCAGTCAGGATGTAGAGAGACAGAACAGACACAGGAATGTTATGATGCTTTATTGTGTCTACACATCCCCACTTCTTTTACTCTCGCCTGCACTTCTCCCTTCTTCCTCCTGCCTTACACACATACACACACACACACACACACAAACACACACACACACACACACACACACACACTCCCCTCTGCAGAGCTGGCAGTATTGCATCTCACAACTTCCTACCTTACAGCTAGCAAACAAAGGAGTGTACTCGTAAAATTCATTATCTTAACATCCCTGCTTCTTGCTATTCACGATTAAGTCCCTGTGTTCTGCTTTTTTCCTGTTACTACAGTTTGTATCACTGGTAAACCTATATCCTTGCAGGAATTTTGATTAAAAATCAATATATATCTGGCAAATATTCTGTATTTCCATAATTTAGCTGTCTGGGTTTTTAAAGACACAATTTTAAGAGGTTTATGGATTTACAGATATGTGAAAAATATATTGATGGGCTTTTTTAGTACTTCAATTACTTAAGGTTCTGTTTGTGTAAAAATAGCTTGAATAAAATTAATTTATATACATATATATGTGGGTATGTAAATGCAATTGAAATGAAAATGTTCATAAATCCTTGTCAATTGTGGAGATTACACCCCACACTGGGCAGTGATAAGATTTTTTTGCAAAAGAGTTAAAGTGTTAGAGAAAAAGTTAATAATTTTAATTTTTCTTTTGGTAGAGAGTAAAGAAAAGATTTAATTAGTTCAAAGGAAGCAATTTATATTTCACTAATTTTCACTTTTTAAGAAAGCCTTTCATTAGTACCTTTTACAATTGCCAAATGAATATTTCATTTTTGTGAAGAAAAGGATTTCATGAATGACTTATTTTCTAAATATTTACAGACTTGGGCTTTCTTCTGCAAGTTCTTGCAACAGTTATCTGAGTAAACCTCTTAATACCAATAAATTACTGATCTGAGTAGTTTCTTTTAAGGAAATTTGCTGAATCTGGCTTTAAACTTTAAAATCATTTTAATAGTAATTCCAGGTACTAGTTGTGTATTTTTCTCCTCCCACTTTTTTTCTTTGAGATCCACTGGAGGACAAATAATTGATAGTGCTTTTTTAGAAGCCAATATAAATTACTTTTACTGAGCTACAACAATAAAAGAATCTCATGACTTGTACATATGCAGCATCTACTTCCCCCCCCCCCATTTTTATTTGAAGCAACAAGATTTTCCTCATAAATTCTCTGTAAGTAAAAGACTATTGTTCTAAATGTCGGCATGCATGCCGCATCATTAAGTGAGAGCAATATATTTCAAAAAGATAGTTAATTTTCAGTCAAATGCAGAACAGTTCACATTAATGTTATTCTGTCTGAGGCTTAAAGTTTATCCATTCTGGGGCGTGAGGCTTTATTTTTCTCTGTAAATAACCATAGTGCTTTTACAAGGCATTGCCTCAGCAGTAAAGCAATTTAGAGTGGAGGATATTTTTAGAGTACATTCACTGAAAGAGAGGGAGGGAGGCAGTGAAGTAAGATATGCATGTATTTGTAATTCATATTTGTACTCTGCTTCTGTTGTACTCGGAGCTTCCATCATGGCTGAAATTGGGAGCTGGCATCTAGGCAGTACAGCATGGCTGTAAAAAAACACTCACCAAAAGACAGAGCAGGGATTCTCTCTCTCCTCCATTACTGCTGCTAACTATTACCATGCTGATTCCATTTTAAAAAATAAAAGTAAATAACTGTGGGTCAGGGAGATATATCTGGACAGTCAGTTAAATGACACTATCTGGTCCAGAACAGAGATCTTTTCATTCTGGTCTTTCAAAAGCCTCAGTCTACACATTCAAAAATATCACAGAAAAATAAATTGAAATGAGCTGGGACTAAACATTTCAATTCTCTACTGCTTGGTCGTTACGGCCATGTTTTAGATCGGCCCCTCCCCCATCATACTTTTGCTGATTTCACCTCATTTGCATGACCTTATTATGCAAATAGCCTTTGTTCTCATATAGAGTGTGGCACGATGACAAAGCAAAACTTATATACAGAGTAAATATTTTCTCTTCTTTAAAGTAGTTCCAGCTATCCAGTATTAACATTTGATTTATCAGTATGATTCAACATTAAATCAGATCTAAGTTCTTGCTGATAACATAGTGATATATTATAGCTTGAGAAAATAGGAAGTCAATGTCTAAACTGTCTCCAAAAGTCTTTTACTTTTATAGACTTTTAATTTTTCTGTTGACTACAGTTTAGGCAAACACACTAGTGGGAGGTAACAACTAAGAAGTAGCAGGTTGTTTATGACAAGTGAGATATCTGCTGTATGCCTTAGTAATTTGACTGATATGGCTCAACATGGAAAGCCAGGTTTCAATGCCGAAGGTATCTCGTTACCTTGCATCTGAAAATAACAAAAACTGGATCCCTTTATCATGTTAGTACTTTCTGGTTATTCTTATATTGTAGTGAGTGTATTTTATTTTATGGAAATTTAAGTCTGATTCATCCATATTTCTTCTGATTTCATGGATCTTCCAATGAGAGGGAAGTTTCCAGAATGCAGTTTCTTGGTTTCTGTCCAGAAGTAGGTGATAGAGACATTAAAGTCATTCCCTTGAAAGGGAAAAAATCCCCCACTGGCTGCCACCGAAACACAGCTGGGCCCACCTTGGGGGAAGAATGAATTAATTTTAAAAAGAAAGAGTCTCTTCCTTCAGTAGAATTCTAAGGTGTAAAAAGGAAGGACTAATCCAGATGAAGCTTGAATTTCATCCTGTGAATCTGTAATGTTAAGTACCTTCCCTACTGAAAGATTCCTACAAGGGAGGTTAACCGTTTTGTTGATTTCTAAAATCTGCTGGAAATACTGGAATTATTCAAATACAATATCATTAAATTTCTTTCCAAACAAGATTTCAGTAGTGTTCAATTGTTACAATACCACCATCATCACCTTCCCAAAGGCAGAAAGGTATTTTCTTTCTCAAAGAAGGGTGTTCTCACACCATTCTTAAAGAACATGATGCTGCCCTCATTACCTTGTTTAAGAGCATTTCCAGCAGAAAACTTGCTTACACCTCATCAACATGATGCAGCATAAATAAAAGTGCCATAATTGCAAGTAAATATTACGTGTAAGAATTTGTCCATGGCTTTCTGGTAACTCCCCAAATGACTCAATTCAGGCAGCTTTGTTTGATACATATTTTTAAGCAAAATAGTGAGATATGCAGTGCTTTTAATTCTTACAATTATTTTGTTTCAATTGTTTCTTGCGCTGAGTAGTCAGGTTGTCTTTCATACATGGAAATAGCAGTTATTTATGGGTTTTATGGCACTTTTTTTGTGGGGGGCTTTCTATAAAACCTGGCAGATACAGTCTGGGAATATGCACATGGGGGCTCAGAGTTGTCAAAGCATCACTCAAACTACCAAACCCTCAGTGAGCTCTGCACACACATCCATACCAATGCCCTGTGTGCCAAACCAAGCCTTGTTTATCATGCAATAGTGTCACAATAATTATCAAAGGTATTTTAAAAAATCTAAAAGGCTTTGTTGTGTCATGCATACTATTATGCTGGCTTCTGTCTTGCTATGTGTGTGGTTGGCACAGAAATCACCACACTGAACAGGCAGCCTGTGCAGCATCCTCCTCTGCAGTAATTCCTTCCTGTTGGCTGCCCACCCCCTCACCAAGAGGTGACCATCAACATGACCTGCCTCAGTCACCCTAGTGTCTCTCTGGGAGACATGGGAGGAAGGTAATCCTGTAAATCACTGGGTTTACAGAGCTTTAATGTGAGATGCCTAAGAATCCCTTCAAGATCTCACTCCAGACACTTTTCCTATGTACAAGAAATAAGATCTAAGTCAATTATTACAGGCAGATCTTCCAGGGTTTCACTGAAAGAGATTGAGAGATTCAAAGGTCAACTCACACTCCACAGTGAAATATTTAACCTATACTGTCTTTTGCAATGGTGCTGTTTCACACAAATACTCTGTCCAGGATGGCAAATCTGCAAGTATAGGAAGTCTAAACTCCTGGGAGCAATGTCAGCATGGCACTTTTCCTCCATTAATTACTTAGGAAGCTGACAGAAATCAGCTGTGAAAGAGTTCTAATGAAAACATGGCTGTGAATCATCACATCCCAGCTGACAATTTTGGAAATAAACTAGACATGAGAAAAACAGACTTAAAAGTAACCCACCTTCAGGACAAACCCACAAGACAGGGAAAGCAATTGCCTTCATAAGCATGAAGTTCTGAAGAGTTTCCTTGAAGATTGTCAGGTGAGGATATATATGGGCTTTCCATAGTAACAAGAGTGGAAGGTTGGTTTTAAGATTTGTTGATCTTTTTCATTATTGTACTCTGACTGGATTGGCAGTAAATGAAACTAACTTTATGAAGTCTGTTTTGCTATAGTGAGGGATTGTACCAAATATATTTGAAAATTATTTTCTATCATCTTTGATACATTTACATAAAAGATATATTTGATATATTTTGTTATTTAATAAATAACTAATACTTTTTATATAAAATATTTATTTCTAAATCAATATCCCTATTTGGCTATATAAGTAATACAAGATTTTCTCTTGCTGGGCTAATAGTATTTTGGAATGATACTTACCATGCTCATGGCTCTGAATGATAATTTCCACATCGTGAGTGTTTAGAGATTGTTAAAAATTTTCTGTGGTTGTTTTCTCCAGTAAACTGCTTTCTAAGACTGTTTATACACAGAAGAGCAGAGACAACTACAATGCATCACTCAAAGATATGAACAAACATTTTTGACATTGATGCAAGGAATTCACCATCCTTCATTGCTGAAGGGAATCAACAGCTACAGGCATTCAAAGTCATCTCTGAAGTGTTCAACAGATTTCAAACAGGAAAATAAATCTGTTTAGGGTTAGGTTTGGCTTATTCATCAGGTAGATTGTGTACTTGGACTGACTGACCTGCTCTGAGGTAGTTGCTGCTAGTTTTGGGTGGCTCACCTTTGCAACTTTCATCCTGCAATCATTACATTGCTTTTATCCTGCCTTATGTTGCTGGAGATGGTGAATGGAAGCATTGTTTCAGTTTCAGCTGTCAAAATCTGATTTTTCTTTATATATGTACTAACATTCATCCAGATGCACAGATGTTGATGTTGTAATCAAATATATGCATTTTCTCTCTTATGGAAATGAGAAAATATTCCTACTTTTTAGTAAAAAAAAACCCAGAAAACCAAATAGATGCTAAGATTTTTCTAGAAGTCAAAACAGATATTTTGAGTCACAAAATGTGTCTGTTTCCCTGCTCTTCCCCTATGCTGATGCATAAACTGCATCCTAATATTGGGCTGGATTCAAACATTAACATTTTTATCCTGATTTTTCAGAAGTCCAGATTAATGGTGGCTGAGCTGTAAACAAAATACTGTGGTGCCATGATACTCAGTGGATTTGGAATTAATTCAAATTAAACATCCAGCCATGATTTTCTCACAGCTTTAGCTTTGCACCATACCTTGAACAAAATATATAAGCAATGAAAAAACTTTAACTCTTTAATAAAAAGATTTTACTCTAGAGAATGAGCTAAAAGACCATCGCTGAAAATAAAAACCAACCTTGCAATCTTCAGACAGAGCTCTCCAAGGGTATTCTTGTTGCCCCAAGCCTTTAAAAAGCCCCATGTTCTGTCTCCTACTTTTATTTACATACATACACATACATATGTGTATGTTTGAAGCACTCCCATTGTTGCAAAGGGATTTATATATAGCATCTACGGGGGAAAAAAACCCCCAAAACACCACAAGATTTTAAAAGCTGATTTATGGAAAGAAAATACATTCAGATGTGATTTAGGAAACAAAAGGACTGTATTGCTTTCTTTTTGTCTTGGGGTGATTTTATGATGGTACTCTAATCTCTAATCCTCTGCTGGATTTATGCCCAAAAATGGTTGCTGTATCTCTAAGGTGGGTCTGGGGGAGTGAGAAACCTTGGGCCTTTTGGCATTTGTTTTCATTTTTCAAAGCCTCACACCCAAGGTGTCCTGGATGCAGTGCAATCTGGGTTTCTTGCTTGGCTAGCCTGGCTTTTTTGTTGGCTCACACAAGAATCTTTTATATTCTTCCCTGTCCTTGAAGACGCAGCAGCAGCAACCCTTTTACATCTTTTTGTGAGTGGACTGGACTGGTTTGGTTTTGGTTTAAGATTAGAGAGGATTGCTGGTGCTACAGGCAAGGGGCAGCTCTGTTTTGGCTCCACACCCCAGAGGAAGCACATCCAGCCCACCTTCTTCTCCTGCTTTGGAGAGGGGACTGACACCAGAGTCACCAGGTTCACATCTGTTTGCCCGAGCTTTTGGTCAAATCCCATACTTATTTTTTGTTTGTTTTTCTTCCCTGAATGCCGGTGCCATTTTCTACCTACCATGTAGCAAGCTGCTGTTGTTTTTTAATTTCCCTGGCATTTTTGGGGTTTGTTCCAGTTGTGGGGGGGCGGAGCAGGGAAGCAGTGGGGTGAAGGTCTGACATTTCAATATCTAGCATTTAATCATCTTTTTCCTGCTCTGTGTGGGCAGATTGTCAACAGCTGTTTATTTGGGTTTTTTCACTTTCATTCACTGTGAAAAGAGTTCTAATGAAAACATGGCTGTGAATCAATGTGAATGTTTTGTATTGGCTGTGAATGCCAATAGTATTCATTTCCTATTGGCAGAAAGGGACTGCTGGAATCCTTTTAGAGGAAACACTTCCAGGGAGTTTTCTCCTAAACTTGTCTCTAAACTGAGAGAGTTTCCCGTTGTGCTCAGAAGAATTCTGCTCAGTTTATAGCCTTAGTTCTCAGCCTGATTTTCCCTTCACAGGTAGCAAACAAATACCCACTTTGCAAAGAAAATTCCCATGGAATTATGGTTCTTGGAGAACTGCATGTCTACCAAGCCCACCCCAGCTCCAGATGCAGAGCCCAGCAGTCCACCTAACCTAAATTCCACCCATGCATATCTTGGAGGCAAAATATATGTGATGTCTCCAAGCACTGCCCACATACAGGAAAGTGTCTGACTTCTGGTATTGGTCACTCTGTTGGCTCAAATGACTGCAGGCTATGCTGTGGCTGTGAAGGTCCTATCATCAACATCTGCTGACTGAATAAATGAGAAAAAACACTATGTGACAGTGTCATAATGGCTTCAAAGGAAGCTTTAACTCTTACACTGCTAAATTTCAAAAGCTCAACTGCACAATTCTCTTCCAATGAAACTTTGACACAGAACTGCCAAGCTGACAGTTTCCCAAGATTATAATGCAAGAAGGTCTTGCCTTTTTATTTTTGCCATATGTGCTCCATTGCCTTTTCTGTAAAAGGCATGCTTTTTCTGTAAAATGGTGACAAAACCACTAACATGTATGCCCTGGAGGAACAGTAAGACTATTTATCACTTTTTGTGCTGATCAATTAGTTAAAACTGAACAGCATTTATGATATTAAACGGTAGGTAAAGAGGTGTTTGGGTTTGCTGCTGAGAAGTATATTGCCATAATCTTTCATCCTGGTTACTGAAATCTTGTCCTTTCTGAGCAAGAGAGCCTGTTTTATCACACAGTTGAATAAAACAAACTAAAGCAAAAAAAGTAACCCTCCTCCCCCTCCAAAAAAAACCCCCAAAAAAATCAAACCACCAAACCCAAAACCAACAAAAAGCACCAAAAAACAAACAAACAAAAATACCCCACAGAAGACCTCAAAGCATAAAATCAAGTAATGGGTCGTAGTGGTGGTTGTGGCAGGAGAGTGGAAGATGCTATTGACAGAGCTTTGCTCAGGACCCTTACTTTTCAGGGGGGGGAAAAAAAAAAAAAAAAAAGAAAGTAACCTTCTTTGGAATATGTTCAACTCTCCAAACATGTCAAATTCATCACCAGACTCTGGTCTATGTGGTAGAGCTAGAGGAGAAGCCAAAATGAAGGAGTTACATAGATTAAGCTGGCCTCAATCCAGCCAGTGTAAACTCTACCTAAATCCTTCTGCCTCTCCTTATTATTGGCTGCCTCTAGTTCTTGTATCTACAGGGAAAGTCAGAACTATCCCTCTTCACCAGGAATGGGCATTTTCTAGATGAGGACACTCAGCCTTGCTCAACTTGCAAAGAAATATTCAAGATTCATCAGGCCATAGAAGCAAAAAAAGTAGAGCAGCTAATGCTGTCACTCTACAAGTTTCATGATTTCTAAAAAGTTAAAAAAACTGTTCCTTTTATATAAAAAAAACTCTATTTTTTTCGCAATATGAAATATGAACAGAAACCACGTCAACTACACCAACATTACTAATCCAAGTCAGCTGAGCTGAAGATAAATTTGTATTATCCCAACCCTTTTCCAGGGAGAAGGCGCCTTGATGCTATTGGTTACCTTGCTGAGTTGTGCTGTATCCTAAACAACTGGGATGAAACTACACTGGAATTTAGATGAAATCTCATCAAAGCTTTCCTGAAGAAATGGTTGCATAAAACTGCATGGCAGTTTGCTTCCCTGTGTTCACCTTGAAACAGGTTCTTCAATTATTTGATTAAGAATACCTTGAATTAATATATTTGCTGCTTTCCAAGAGGCTTAATTTTTATGGAATACTGTTTTCCACCTTCTTCTAGATAAGCTACCTTTTCCATTGTCTTAAGCTTGTACTAGAGAACACCAGCACCTGAGTTACATATATCTAAAAAAAGACTGAGGTGAGCAACAGCAACAAAATCAGTCTGAGATCTTATTAATGGTTTCACAGATTGGAAATAACACTAGAAATTCTGAAGTGGTTAAGCATTTTGTTGAAATTCAAATTAATAAAATATTTCTTTAATTAGGTGGCACTTGTGTCATAGAATAATGTGCATTTTTATAAAGACCTTGAACAGCATAACCATTTAATTTTCTTCTAGAATTAGAGACTATTAGAAATTAGAGGGCCATATGCATATATACAGTTATGAATACATACACAGTTTTGTGCATACTTCCTCTTAAGAAGAACTGCATATATATGTATCGTAACATATTTTAACTTTGCAACAGGTGTGCAATTGAGACAGTTATTAGGAAGTGCAGCAACTTTTGTCCTTAAGAGATGTTTAGATACCTATAAATATTTGTAGTCCATAAGACATTTATTATCTTTTAATTAACTTCTGTAAACATGAGTTTTGACAGCTGAAAGAAATGACTGACAATGACAAACTTGCGAAAAACGTTTCTGTTCACACTTTTTCTTAATACCAGTGTCATGCTTTGCATATTTGGAGTGAGGATTTTGTTATTAAGAACCTAGATTTCCACCCCCTGTTTACAGCCTTACCACTGAAATCAGGTCACGCCTTTGGAGTAAATGGAATTTCTGAATGTGAAGCATACTGTTTAAAATGGGTTTAACATTTTAATTTGTTTTCTGATAGCAATTTGAGCACTGACTTTTTGGCGTGTGCAGGTTTTTCAGGTGGCATTAACAACAGCAATGTTCCTCCTCCCAACAAAGGTGGAAGAAACACAATGCATCATTAAAATGGTACCAATTTTGTCTTGCTGAAATTATTAGGAAAAGCAGTATTTTATTTTGCACTACAGTCATCTTAGCAAAGAGTGTTTATCATTTACTTTTTTCAACACAAAACATTTTTTAAATATTATCAAGGGAAAAACAATTAGTGATATATATTTCATAATAATTAGTATCTTTCTTAGGCCAGACTACTATCCATAATGAAGAGACCATACATAATTTATGTAACCTTGATGAAACAGAATGAGACAGATATACCTCAGGGCATATTTTCTGCTGATTTCTAGCTAATACCATTTAAAAAAAAACATTTCAAAAGTGTCGGAGTCTGGAATTATGAGGAATATTTCTTTGCATGTTTGAGAGATTTAAGATCTCTGACAAACAGTGTTTTTAACCTTTGTTCATGGAAAAAGGGCTTTTAGGCTCTGGAACAAAGCAGAGTTTTCAACAGTGTGTATTAGATAGTAGAATAGTTGTGTAGTTTTATCACAGGGTGAGAATTTGAGATATGACTCAGATGGTTTTTAGGATGGCAGACAGGTGATAACAAGATGGAGAAAGCACATGGCTTTTGGGCTTCTTCCTTCTTCTTCCTTGCCTCCATGTTCTGCTGTGAGGTGGCACATTATAGTTGGCTTAGAATAGAGTTTAACTTTCTAACACAGATAATAGTTATTGGAGTAGAATTATAAATACTGATTACGTGGATTGTAGTATAAATATCCATGCCACCTGGAGGGTGGGAGCTTTTAGTATTTTCGTAGTGAGTAGTTGAGCATTAAGCAGTGGGCATTTTGTAGTTAGCATTACGGCATTTGTGCATTTTGTATTAAGCATAGGGGCATTTGGTATTTGGGAGTGTGCCTTGAACTGACCTGCACTGAAGAGCTCTGCAGGTCAGGAACAGAATGCAACGATAAGAAAAAATAAATTATGAAGAAAACAACAAGAAAGTCGGGCGCCCTTTCCTTCAAACTCTCTGTCTGGGAGAAAAAACTCTATTTACATTCTCGGGAAACAGAAGAAAAACAGCCAATCGGCAGAGAGAGAAAAACACACACAAAAAAATTTTATATAATTCCGAGACAAAAGATCTTTCCATAACAAGGAAATTAGTTTCCATGCAAATCACTTGGCAAATTGTACTTGTTTTATTTATGTGTGTACAACCTAGTGTGGCTAATTTTGACCTAATTTTATGTCAGGTCCACCCTGATAGAAAAGAATTGTAACCAAAATCTGTTCTGGTGAAGAGTTAAAGAAAGCAGAATTTGTGAATTTTCTAGCAGAGGGCTGAGTAGTAATATGCCACATAATTTTACTGCCTGCACTATCATTTTAAATTGTCTGATTTTCTTGTAGTGGAATCTCTGAGGTTTTAAAGACTCTATAAATTAACCAAAAGCGACACCACTGCTGTACTTGCCATTATGCTGGGTATTGCTAGGTAAATAACTAGACAGTTAACCTTCAAGGAGGTGCTTCATTATGGCAGAAGTCTGGGCTATCATAGACAAAACATGTCCCTAGAAATTACCTAGAAAATCTTCTGGCTTCACCAATGAAACAGCCCTCAGAAGAGACTGATGTCCCTAGGTTTATCCATTCTGACTCTTTCCTTTGGCCCCAGGCACGGGGAACCTTTTCCCCACATCAATGCACAGACAGTTGCACATACATCACTTCAGATTTCTTGCCTTTCAACGGTATTACCCCAGTTTGGTAGAGGAGATCTCATGCTGGTCTAATGCCAGGAATAATTTCAAAGACATCTCAGCCATTCTCCTCAGGAAGATAGGTCACTAACCATGCTCTGAAAAACAGAATTATGAAGAACATTAGAAAAATGTTTGCTGTGAAGCTTACTCATTTCTTAAAATTCAAATCAAAATTTAAATGACAAAATGGTAAAACCTCCCTTCTTTGATTCCGTATGCAATACACTGATGCAGATATGTGCTCCTCTACCAAGAAATGAATCACTAATTTTACAGGTAGCATGACACACAAATACTTACATAAAAATGTTTCTGATATTTTGATCTTTGAGATTCTTGACTTAATAAATTCATTTGTATTAGAGTAAAAGGGGAAATGAAATAGAATATGCAGTCCCTAAGATAATGAAAAGCACTTGAACACCGTAGTTTTAACCCTAGTTCTGATAATATCTTGTACTTGACCTATAAATAAACTCTACCTCTGTGCATACATCCATTGATGTGAAAAGAGAATAAACGTAATTTACTGTTTGTCAAGGAGACTGTGAGGATTTTTACTCAAAGCAGGAATACTGTTTTAAGGCATTACATGGTATTACTACTAGTGGAGTTCATGCAATAAATCTCTTTTAGAAAAATATTTGCTAGACAAAAATAGTAGCTTAGAGCATGAACAATACATAAGGTGAGTTTGCAAGAGTGAGCAGCAACTATTTAACTCACTGGGGGTTTTTGTACTTAGATTGCTACTATTTTACCAGCTGAAGTTCCGAACTAATTGATTCTAACCAAAAAGACCAGACCAAACTATTTTTCAAATGCAGAAATACAAGCAATGTGTACTGCACTGAAGCTATCCCATTTTGTCTCAAATCCAACTTGAGCTTGGCTTTCCTATGTCATTTCCATGGCCCAGGAATAGGTGACGGGTTGCAGACCATTTCAGACTGATATCTGTCTCATTGCTTCCTCACCAGAAAGCATCACATTGGTGGCTGACTCTCACTTTCTGGCAGCCGGGACAGAGCAGGTCGTGCCATGCAATATTTAAATACTTAGTGAGAGTGGAGCTAATGATCTGCATAAGGCTTATCTATCTTTAGCACTAGGCCATATATATCAGCAATCTTGCAAGCAGCCCCTGTGGAACTGGGAAAGAGAGATGGAGACTTTGATTAAGGAGTGTGAGAGCACAGCCTCCAGCAGCAAGTCCATCTTGTGGCACCAAAACTCCTTTCCAAATTCAGCTGTGTGCATCCCATGCATACAAGTATGTACCAAGACATACTCCAAAGCACATCAGAGAAATAAAAAAAGAAAGCAGACTACTGAAATGTTAGCTGCATACTGTGGCCAAATGTTGAGCACTGGAAAGCATACCGCAGCAATGTAATCATACAAGGAAATTTACGGTTAAGAAATATTATTTATAAAGTGCACATTAACCTAAGCGATGTGAGAGAGCACATATTTTCCAGCATTTGTTAGGTAAAATTATCAGAGTATTAATATTATATATGAATGTCACCTTAACATAATAACTGTGTGCGTTGCATGTCTGGGTGAAAATATACTCCTGATAGAAAGAGTGCTGAATTACTTCATGCCAACTGCTTAGCACGAGTTGTCATCCTAAAGCTGTAAAAAAGTTCAGACACGGTCAAAAGAGAGATGGAAAGACATCATTTATAACTTAAAGTCAGTGCCTTTCATAACCTTAAGATATTCAATGAATAAGTGTAAAATACCTTTTTGCAAATTTCAAAGATAAGTAAACATAATATAGGCAAGGAGGTTCACTGTCTGTATCCTCCAGGTACTGCCATTCTCTGAAGTGAATTAATTTTGCATTTTAGCAGTATGTAATGACATGAAATAGAAAGCAGTTTTGTAGAGAACGTTTCTCAGAAGTGCTTTGCTAATCATGTGAGAAACATTCTAGTTGCTGTCTTTTTTTTCCTTTCCTTTAAAAAGTGAATCACATCCAAAGGCTGCATTATGTAGTTAGGAGCTGGTTATCCTTCACCCTATTAATTTGGATTTATGTTAAGTGAAGGGTTCTTACCATTTAGCTGTCTTTCAGGTTGTGTTAGGCTGCAATGCAAGATGTTTGCAGAACAGCCTTAAAAATAATGTACATCCCTGATGTGGCTGTTTCATAAGGTCAGCTCCCCTGTTTGAGGTCATTGGTATGACTAGTGCACGTAGAGCTAGGCATGTGCATTCAGCCCTGAGCCAGCAAATGTTAGCTCAGTGACAGGGAAGTGCAGAAGTCCCCCAGATTCAGTATGGGAGCACAGAGACCTGCCACTGTTGGAAGCAAGGTGTTTACAGGACAGGGACCTATGAAAGAAATTAAAACACAAAGCAGTTCAACTCTGCTTTCTTAGCAACCCATTAAATGAACACACAAAAAACCTGTTTACTCCATTTTACTTCATTCCCCAGTAATGTCATTTCGAAATGACATTGTAGTATTATATAATATTATTATAAAAATAATAACAAATAAATATATTATTTATACAAAAGTAGTATCAAAAGACTTTATGTTGGGAAAAGGAAGGACAATTCACCAGAATTATCTTTAACTTACTTTTTTTAAAAAAAGTAAATACAAGATAAATCACTAATGTAGCATTTTCTTACTTTGTTGTGGTTATCCTCAGATAATTTCTAGCAGGGTATCATTCTACAAAGTGCACTTTCTGACTGTAGTCCTCACAAACATGCTCCAGTATCCTAATCCTGAAAACAAATTACTGTCTCATTGGAGTAACTGCTTCTTCAGCCTGAGGTGCAATAGGGTTACACTTGAGTAAGTGCTGTCTATAGTGAGCAATTTTCTATGTGAATGAAAGACCTTCCAAGAGGAATTTAACAAACAAGACCTCAATACTGCAATATCTGCATTTAATATCATGCATGTGAGACATCTAAGTACCCCATAGGGAATTCTTGCATGCATAAACATATGCAAAACAGAAAGTGACATGTTTTTGATGCACAAGAAGGAACAGAATTTAATTTTGTTTCAACGTTATTTCTCAGAATGATATAAAATGATATTTTTGTTTCTCTTTACCAGCCGGCTGTTTGTCTTCTTCTGAGAATGCATACAGGTTTTTTTTCACTGCAAGAGCCAGAGATCTTGAAAGAATGGGTGCAAGACTTTTCTTCTCTTTTCTCTTCATTATTTATTATTTATTATCCTTACATTCTGTTCCTGACCTGCAGAGCTCTTCAGTGTGGGTCAGTTCAAGGCACAAAACTACAAATACCAAAGCTAACTACCTAATACTCAATATAAAATGCACAAATGCCCAACCACCTAATACTAAAAGCTAAAATGCCAAATGCTTAACTACCTAATACCAAAAGCCTAATGCTCCCACCCTCAGAGTGGCATGGATATTTATACTACAATCCACGTAATCAGTATTTGTAATTCTACTCCAATAACTGTTATCTATGTTAGAAAGTTAAACTCTACTCTAAGCCAACTATAATGTGCCACCTCACAGCAGAACATGGAGGCAAGGAAGAAGAAGGAAGAAACCCAAAAGCCATGTGCTTCCTCCATCTTGTCATCACCTGTCTGCCATCCTAAAAACCCCATATATCTCAAATTCTCACCCTGTGATAAAACTACACACTGCTCTACTATCTAATACACACTGTTGAAAACTCTGCTTCATTTCAGAGCTTAAAAAGTCCTTTTTCCATGAACAAAGGTTAAAAACACTGTTTGTCAGAGGTTCTTAAATCTCTCAAACATGCAAAGAAATATTCCTCATAATTCCAGATTCCGACAGTTATTGTTGTTGTGGATTCCTTCCTTTTTTTCTTTTTTCACTAACACTTATGGTCCTACTCCTAGTCTTTAGTTCAGTGAATTAAGCCATACAGCCAAAACAACAGGGATCATTTTTGTTCACATTCTCACTGCCAAAAATAAAAAGGTAGGGTGGAGGAGGTGGCAGGTGCAGAGGGAGAGAAAGAAGAGAATTGTGTCCATTCAGTAGATCAACAGGTACATATTGTTAAGAATGCCAGATCTACCCTTTATATGTTTATATATGTAAGTATAATGTTACATGTACACATGTTCACATATATATATGTGAACATATATATACAATATATATGTGTATATATATATATACATACACACACATTGATTTGGTATATGCTAGGTTCCAAAACCCCACCATTTCTCTCTCATGAAGGAGACACACAAAAATACTTATTTCACTTACTGACAGCATTTAAGGGATTGATAACTTTGTGTACCATATATATTTAATTTTCCTGCTATGAACTGAGTGAGGAAAATTAGTTTTCCAGTGATTTTTCCATAGAGTATGAGAATCAGTTTTTTTGAAAGTTAAATTCTTGTTACAGCTTCAGACTTCTGGAAACCCAGTTTGGTCAAGTCAGTATTTTCCCATAGACTGTCAGGCTTTATAAACTAAATGTTTATAAAAATCCTTGACTAAAAATGTGAATAATTTTTAGAACTTGATTAAGGTCACACAAAAATGCTTCCTTTCATTAACAATTTTTGCTGCAAGAGCCACATTACAGATCCTGGAGAGAAAGAAATTGTAAATAAGCTAGAGCTGCAACTATTGGAAATGCTAGCTTGTAATTTTTAAGATTGATTTTAAAAATAAATAAATGTCATATTTTCCAGTCCAAATGAAACAATTTTCACATTTAAGTGGAGGCATTAAACATGCCTTCTCCAAGCTGCTTAACAATGGTCATTCCATTACCAGCAGGTTCAGGAGAGAGTTACATGACTCATATCTCCATCCCTTGGGCAAAGGCCCTTTAAACATCCTTCTGTATGTCGCCACGCTGCTACTGCTACTGCTGTTGCTGCTGCTGCAGACTCTGAGCCTCCTTCAGAGCTTATTCTTACTCTGACAGCAGCCCCAGGCCCTTGCTGAGCACCTGCTCACATCTCTTCTCCCTTGCAACAGCCCAGCTCCCAGCAAGCCCTGTTGCCCCGGAGATCTGGCTGCCACTCACCACACATCTTCTACCTCTGCTGCTCAGAACAGTCCCCCTTGCACTCCATGGCTGGATGCATCCTTGATTTGCTCTCCTTTTGTTCAGAAGCACCATCCACCCCCTTCAGGAGCTTATTAATAATATCCCCCTCCTGCCCTCCTTCTCTCCAGATGTGATTTCAGGCACTCTCCTGGGCTCACCACTTCCAGGTGATGCTGGCAGGTGTTAGTGATGCAGTAATTAGTCCACCACCACTATCATGGTGTGCTGTGGGCAGCATCTGTGTGAGGAAATGGCTTCCTGGCCTAAGAACACTAGACTTTTACTAGCAAAACAATGCCTTCCAGCAATTTAATTGAGTTATCAGTGCTGACTCTCATTTTAAATATTTTTGTTCTTTCTCACAGATTCTGTGTCAAAGCATCCCTCTCTTTCATTCCATCTTTCCAAAATGTATTTTCAAGATAACACTGCAAATACCCTTGCAAGCAATCCCCTCAAGCAGCTCTGCCATTTTCTGCAGCTTAACTTCCCTGCTTACTCTGAAAACACAAGAAAAAACACCTGAAAATAAACTCCTATTAAGATGATCTTATCTTTTTTTGCTATAATCTCTACTGTAATATAAACATCAAAATGACACTAATTGACCAGATAATTGCTATAAGGAAAAAAAAGGCAAGCTTTAATATATTAGTACTTGAAAATCTAGTTTCTACAGGTTCTGTGTTTTTCCATTTATTTCAGCAGCAAAAATACAAGTGCTTATACTTTCTGGAAAAATGGATGACATTGGACAAGAAATCTGAAGCAAGATTTTCCATTAAATTGGGCAGGGTGAAAAAAAAAAAAAAAACAACTCAACTCAAAAAAAACAACTCTGCAACCTTTGGTTTCCCACAGAAATCCCAGGCTTGAGAAGTACTATATCTCTTTTGTGTAGAATGAAAGATACCAAAATCCTCATCAATTATGTGTTTACTACTGCATGACATCAGTAGCAAAATATTGCAAAATTGCAAAGTTGCAAATAACAGTAAAAGAAAAGACTCTGTGGGAAGTTTACAATATACTCAGAAGATCCTGTAAAAGCACAGATTGCACCAAGGAAATCAGAATAAAACGTTTCAGGCACTAGGCTGGGAGAAGTGATACAAGGATGTGTGCTTATCTGCAGTCAGGCAGAGTGCTCGTATTTCACAAACTAAGTAAAGCTGGGCCATGTCAGTGGCTAAGATAAGAGATAGGTGATACCAGCAGTAGTTTTTAGGCATCAGCAGCTGGCATACTTCTGCGTAAGCTGGCATTAAATTAAACATTCAGGTGAGAAGTCAGTTGTGCAACTTTGCCAGAAACTGTTCAGAGCAAATAAATGTATTTTTGTTCAGAGCAAAGTCCAGATCTGAGCACTCAATTGGTTAAAAAACTCCGAACATAACAATGAACTGTATGAAAGTCACTATCCTGTAAGAATACCCATAATAGTCAGAGTTTTCCCTATTCGTCTGGTATTTCGTGAATTCTAGGCTTAAAATTCAAATTTTAATTTCATGGGAATACATTCTAAGTCAAATTTTCCCAGCACAGTACACTGCTAATGTAGGCATGGATTTTGCAATTGTTCACAGGATCCCTCAGGTGACAAACCAGTTCCTATTCTGATCTGTTCTCTGGACTCAAACAAAGAAAAAAACAATCTATGTTTAATCAGATAAAGTGAGACTGGCTCTTTGTGAGGTGCAATGCAACAGTCTGGAGCAGCACAGATTTTCAGTGTTGAACAATGAAATCCTGTGTCTGAATGCTGGATAGACCCATTTCCACAAGAAAGAAGTGACTGGATGTAGCTGAGTAAGTAGGGTCAGTAGGTGAAGAAACACAATCAAGAATGCATATGAAGAAAATCAGAAGATATGATTGTTATCTGGCTATTGGTAGATGTGTCAGAGTAAGTGTTCATACAGAGTTTTCTCTCTTTGTGGTTATGATTCTCACTTTTCATATAAATGGTGTAAATAAATTAAGGGATAAAACTTCACTGTCTCAGTTAAGAGCCTGTAGAAATCAATAAGGTAACTAGGAATGACAGCAAGAAAGTTTCTCTGTTGCATAAACAAGGACATCAATGCACCTAAAAATAAGTTCATAGAAGAAAGATTTTACGTAAATTTTCTATATCTCCAAGAAAAGAGAAAGATAAGTAAAAAAGGCATTAAGAGGCATGATTTTACCAAGGTCATTTTTAAGTCATGGTTCATCATATTCATGATTTTGTTGGAGATTGATTTATGAGTGGGCAGATTTGGCAAATATGCCAAATCACAAGATTTTTTAAATAATTAAATTTTTTTTTTAAACTTTGGTTTAATTTCAAATAAAATATAGAGTTTTGTAATTTTTTCACCTTTATTTAATAGGGTATGGACACAGGAGAATTCTATTATACTAATAACAATGGTAGAACAAAGAGGAACAGAGGACTCATCTTAATTTTTAATCATTTCTTGATTTAGGTGTAGCCCAAGCTACATTTGATGTTGGAGTATGAAGCCTACTGAAAATTACGTATTTTGTTCTCTACTGGAATTTCAGAATACTACTACTACTTACTACTGCTACTACTGTTTTACTGCTAAGAATGCATAATTTTTCTTTGAGTTTTTATCTTTGTAAGGCATTAAAATTTCCTGGAACATTTAGATTTTTAAGCATTAAATTTTTTTACAAAAAAAATTTAACTTTTTAAGCATTTTTAACCTTCTTAAACTTTTTTAAATGCTTTTTTTTTTAGCTTTCATAGGCATTGTACTTCCAAAGCAAACATCTTTTCTTTTTACCCAAAGGAGTTTACTTTTACTGCAATCTCACCACAAGTTTGACAGCAGAATTGAATGAGAGCAGTGATGTAAACCTCATGGCCAAAATTAAATAACCTTAGTTTAACAGAAGCAACTTCACGTTATGGTTTATTATTTCAATATTGATAGCTTGCAAAATAAATATACTAGCAAACATTCAACAATATCACACACACCTTGCTTTAGTTTTGATACCAAAACCTGGGATTCCCCGATGGTGGAAGAGGAAGGTGGGTGTTTCTTAATTCAGTTTGCTGAGGATGTGAATGGAGAGGAGGAGACAAGACGACACAGACAAGGAAGGCGGCCAGGGCACCACGGGTAACATCATTAGTAAAAAAGAGAGGACAGAGGAAGGTCAAATGTCTAGATCAAATTAGGTGGGACAATGTTATCAGGAAGTCTTAATACAAAGGCAAAAGAGCCTTGAATTCAGCCGCAAGGTGATGAATTTGAGAGACATGCAAAACTTCACAGGGTGCGCCCAGCATCTTGCGGAATTTTATTTGGAGACTAACTTTTCATCATGGTACATTAGCAGTGACTGCAGAATTAGGTCCCAAGTGTTTGGGAATGTGCCTGGGAAAACGATACAGTTTGTCAGATTATTTTCATTTAACAGAAGTATCTGAATGAAATGAAGAAAAATCAAATGTAAGATGAACAAAGTGAATTCTATTATACTGTTGGAAAGTTTCCCAGGGGCAGTAGTGGGCTCCTGTTCATTTCAAGACAAAACACTTTGAGGAACAATCCCTCAGAAAAAAAGCATTAAAAAAATCCCTCATAGAAAAAACATTATGTAACCTATTAGGTTTTCATGGTGCTTTATTTCTGTGGAACTGAACAGAACCAAAGAAATAGAGCAACATTAAGAAATCACAAATGCCATTTTAGGGGGAAAAACCCTATTCTATCAATGTTTGTGTGACCTGTGAAAATGCAGATGGGTAAGTCTTGGCTACCTTGATAGAAATAGAAGTACCAAAAACACTAACGTTGGTGCTTTCACAAATATGTGAATGCATGTGTTAATGCAGATGTGCTAGTCAAACTAAGAAAAAAGTGTCCATCTGTTTTGAAAATGCCTACTTCATGAAATAAGAAGCATGAAATTTCAGGAAAAAATGTAGGTAACATAACAAGAAAGCAAGGCAATGCCTGTTGCTGTACAACACAAGAATTTAATTAGAACAGAAATTATTTGCATGAAGGAACAGTCAAATGCCTCCGAATTATGCACTGCGCCAACTTTATCTGAGCATAATACTGTTTTACAGAAAATTACTATGAAGAAAAAGCCCGAATAAAACCTTATCTATTAATTATTGGGATTTTTTTTTCTTCTTGAGTACTTTCTGTATAATTTTGACAATTAGTTTCTGACAGAATACTATGAAAAAATATTAAAAAATATTATTGTGCTAAAAGACCCCAATTAAAATAGCCGGTCCTGGGATACAACATGAAGCAACAAAGAAGTCTTGGTGTGAAGTCCAGCAATTAAATAAATGTCATCCCATGATCTGTATGTTTCCAACCAGAATCCTCAAACAGAAAAGTAAAAAGTGCAAAAAGCAACACTGCTGTGCTGCATTCCATCACTGTCACTGTTCTGATCTGTGAAAAGAAGGTTGCACTCTTCCTCCCACCTTCCAAAAGTAAAACACTTCAGTACTGTAGGCACAAAGAAGATATACAGAACTATTATCACCCTGTTCTTCAGTGTTAGGTTTTCAGTTTGATAATTCTCTATCTGAAAATATTGTAAGAAAAGCCAAGTAAAACTCATTTAGCCCCATGCCTGCTCTTAAGGTGACAAGGGTACAAGTAGAGAAGGGTTATGAACAATACTGCAGGATAAAAACTGGAAACAGTGCGAAAGCCTGATTGCTGTTATGGCCAGAAACCTTCACAGTGGCACACCATATGTGCTGTTCATCCTGCTCTGCCCTTTTGTAATGTTGTTCACACATGTATTTCAAAAAATGCTACAAAGAAATTTCCAGGGTTCTTCCTTGGAAAACGGTGCAGCTACCTTCCCGGTGTTAACACTGCCCTTTGTATGTGTCTGAAAACAGTATCTGAAAATGCGTGTTTAATGGGACAAGTTTTGGTCTGTTTCACAATCACTGCTTTCCATTTTCAACTCCTTCCCTTAATTAGAAGTTTGCAGATAACAATTCATCACCCACCTGATTTGCTGTATTTAATTTCACATGCATTATTTTTCTCCCCTCATTGATCATTTATATACTAACTACAAAGTGCCATAGGAGCTGGAGATACAGTCACTTAAAGCAGAGGTCCAGACTGCATGTTTCTTTCTAACAGAGTGATTTTCTTATTGTTGTTATTTTCATTGAAGGCATTATTCATGATCCCAGTACATCTCTATAATCATGGCTTTTGTATCACAAAATTATTACAGAAACATGTTGTCAGACTGTTTCTGCATTCCTTTATTGTTGGAATCTGATATTTTTATTTCAAAATATATAACTAAGCCTATAAAATGCATTTTTTAAGAAGAAATGCCTAATCTCTATGCATATAGCAGAACTAAAGGCCCCAAAACTGAACCAGAGCAGTTGAAAGATGGTTGATTATATATTTTAGTGCAACATTTTTGTCTCTCTCCATCTCTTACCGTGTGAGTGACAATGCTGCAGAGGAGCATCTCACCTTAGAGAAAAATTATACAGCAGCCTGAAAGGCTTTTTGTTGATACTGAGGCTGACTGGGCCTTTGTGGACAAACACATTTTAGAAACTCTTCCTGAGCCTTTTGACTGGCTAAACACTATTTCTCAACATTCTAAATAAAATGGAATTAGGTATTTTGGTCAAGAAAGATTAGTGTGAATGTAGGTAACAAGATTAATAGATTTTTTTCTTTTTTAAATTTTAAGGACTTTTAATTACACTTTTTTTCCCATTCTCTCTCTCTATTCTGTGAAAGGGGAAAAAATAGAAAATAAAATATTTTAGCATTTCAGCAAGACATTGGTGTAACACCAAGCCTGAGCAGAACCTTGGGACTGCTGGAAAAGGATTTAGTTCATCTAATGACTCTGATTTCTGGTTATGGACACTTTGTGTTTGACTGTGTACTGTGTCAGAGGTCTGAGATCCTCAACATTTTAATTTTATTTTGATTTAGCACATAATGCAAATAATCTGAATTTTTTTTTAAAAAAATGCATCTTAATGAATGGGAAACATATAGTAACAAGAATATTCTGGGTCTTAAAATGAGACCAGTTTGTTCTGAGAAAAGAATTCATAATTTAAGTCTAATTAAGAAAGAACAACAAATGACATCCTAAAACCAGTGCTGAGATGTCAATAACATTTTAATAATGTGTATATGTGTACATAAGCAGGCTTGATTAAGAAAACTTAAGTACATGTATCGTTTTACTGAAACAAGACTGCATAGAGCCAAAACTATTTGGTCCATCTTTAAAATTTCTGTTTTCTGTAGTTTCAGTATGCATATGCACACATCAAGGTGATCTTGAGATGTTTTATACTATGCAGGGTTGGAAATTCACCTTGCCTTTTACTGCTTCTGTGATGGTTAAACATACATAAAATGCATGCTAATTTTGGTCCTGTGATCCTTGTCACGATGGGTAAAAGTCTTTAAATAATGATTCCAGCAATATGCAGGTTTTCCCATTCACATAAAAAAGCTCAGGATTTTCTCTTATTTACACCGATTTGTTTTTTAAAGTACTAAACCAATTTGAAAGAGTTGGCTTGTGTAACAGATGGCCATAAAACCTCACAGCACAAGCAATTTAGACACAGAGTTACTCCACTGACTTAAGAGAAAGATCATCCACCATACTTGAATAAGGGTAGGAGAGTCAAAGGGTGTACGGAAGAAAGAGGCAGAGAGCTACTCTGAAACCTTGAAAATATACATATCAGAAGACATCAAGAAAAAAAGCTATGTGGAAATCAGACAGAAAAGAAATCAGAATAGTAAAAGAAACTACATGCAAAAGACTTGCAGGAGTCTTCCTCTGCCTCTAAAGAGAGTGGATAAAGTTTTGCAGAAAAGGACTACAAATGCAGAGCTTACATCAGATTTTACAGAAGAAGGGGCTCTATGCTTTTACAGTACTCTTACAGATAAAAAGAAACCTTCATTTTTAAATTCCAATGGAGTATTTGATCTAATAAATGGCCCTACCAAAGAAAGAATACCTTGAAAGTACCTTAAGGAAGACTGGTTTCAATCATATTTTCTGAGATTTAACATACTGTAGCATTAATCTTATAAAATCACTGATGTCCTATAAAATGATCAAATTTACGATATTTTCAGTTTGTAGATCTGAAGGACCACCTTGGTTTATGTTCTATATAGGAATACAGTTTCTCTAAAGATTTTTTTTTTTTGGGTGGGGGGGCTTTTTTTCATACAAAACCTTTAACCACAATCCTAATGAATCTGTAATCACTGTTGCACCACATGCAATTTCCATTAACTCTGTGGGAATTAGGTATTCAGTAGAAAAAAGAAAAGAAATTGATATCCTGGATCAGATTGACCTGACTCTCCGGCTGCCAACATTATCTAAATTGAAGAAAAATAATTTACAAAGAGAAATGGCCCATCATGAAGTTACCAGTCCAAAGGAAAAGTTTTGTTATTTGACTTGTTTGTTTATCTGCATGCAGTTAACTCCTCATATGACATAGCTGTTGAGTTGTTGAGTTGTCCTGAAATACCTAATGCTCTGCTGGAGTGTCATCCTGGTTATTGCTTGTGGAAGTGACTTGTAGACATCAAGTTATGTAGATTACCTTAAGAAACATAGCTTCCTTTCATCTATTTTAAAATATTCCTTTTGGGTTTTGATAATTAACCCCATTTATTAAATTCAGTCTTCCTTGCTTTCTATAGTGAGAGGTATTACGTAACACCTATGACTATTTCATTTTTGCAACTATACACAGGTATTTGAACAAGGTTATTTAAAGGAGCAGTTAAAACCCCAATATTTGAGAAATTAATATAACACTGCTTTAGAGTTTCTGTGCTAGCAGGTTACTTAATTAATTAATAAGCAGAACTGACAGATTTTACATATAAGGGAATGTAATAATGAAACCAGAAATACTATGTTGAAATACTGAATTATAAGGAGTACTAGTTACAGTTCATTCCAAAGCAATTAGTATCTCTGTGTAAAATTTTAATATCAGAAAAAATGCAAAAGCATCTCAAACTTGAAATGAGAGTATTATATGAAAAATTTTCTGGGTTTTTTGTAAGTAAATGATAAAAAAAGCAATGCAAAATATATTTTCGTAGCTGACAATACTTAAACATAGCTTAGTTATTGTTTAAGAAACTTCTTTAGGTAGCCATATGCATTTCAGCAAATACCAATGAGTTTAGTCCCAGTGTACTGATATTCAAGAAATATACTGTGTTTTTCTTAATTTCTTAAGATTTCTTAATTTCCAAGATTATTATTCCAAGACCTGAAATCCTAATAACTGTACTTGAAAAACAGCTCTGAATCTCAGCTACATTTACATTTACCCTGGTTCATTGATAATTTTACCTACCAGAGCATTTTCTGGGTGCTTCCTTTATGCTTGCAGTGTAAACCCACTGTAAGCCTCATGCCCATGCCAGTGACACTCTCCCCTATGCGAGATTTTTGGTTATCTCAAAATTTATAATACAGTTATATTTGGGGATTTTTAATCTCCTTCTCATTTTTCTCTGGATTTCTTTATCAAAATATTTTCCCTCCTGCATTCAAAGTGGTCATTTCTATACTTTCCAGGAGTGTTGGTGGGTTTTTTGTTTAGTCTATTTCTTTTCTGTAAAACATTATGCTCTGTTTAAAAATTTGGCTCCTTTTAGCGCAGCAACAAAGAGATTTTCAGTCAAACTAACTGAAACAAATTAGGCCTAGGAGGAAACAGAATAGTCCTAAGCCATTGTGTCCCTCCTTATCTTGCCTTCCATACTCCACTCTCTATATTTTTTTTCATGGAAACACTTATGGCTGTGTTTTGTTCTCTGACCCCATTTTGTTCAATGGTATATTGTTTTTACCTAAAGACATAGCTAAACAAGTGGAATAACATCATGTCAAATCACTGATCTTATTGAGGCATTAGTTAAAGTTCGTTCAATATTGTGAATAGATCACATGGTAAGTGTGCCAAGTTTTTTTGGGTTTTTTTTGGCCTTTACTGTAACTCTAAAAAAACGTATTTTGGCTTCTTCTGGAGGAGGTGTACATCCTTACAAAGTTAGTGTGATTCCCTCACTTTATTTTGAGGGAATTGTAAAGATGTATCCTCTGTTTTTAGGCCTTCATACATTATGCCATGAATATAAAAGACTCTGCATGGCTAGGGCCACATCTGTCAAAGCCAGAACCATTTTTAGCAAAGGATGCTAGCAAATGTACTACAGGAGTGAATCTGCATAAGATCTCCATGAGAAGAAATGGACTGAAGTTCCTAACCTGGGCTAAAAAGTTGCTATTTTTATTCCCCTTCACACAATATCTCTCTCCTAGGATTCAAAGAGTATTTTAAAGTGTTTTCATTTACGTATGAATTATAAACTACTAACTTATAGGAATATGTAAACTAGATTGGCATATAATATGGGACATAAAAGCCAAAATTTTAGCTTTAACAGAAAACTTAGGTGCCCAACCATGTAACCTTTACAAGCATAAAAAAACTAATGTGAATATACCCTATACGCTTTTACTTACACTGCTGTAAATCTAAAGTAACTCCTCTGTCTTTAATAGCTTTACTCGAGATGTGCTCCTTGTACAGATGAGATTAGAATTTGGCCTTTTAACCTCAATTAAACTCCATGCACACATAATATACCATGAAAGTCAGGATGGCTGAAACAGGTCTTCTGCATGAAACACTATCACAGGGGAAATGTTTAGACAGTGATTTTTAGAGGAATGTTTAGGCCTATTATTTGGCTTAGCTAAGTCAGTAACAGTCTTAATTATTGACCAGCAGTATCCCTGGGCAGAATACTGAATTTAGAGCAACTCTGTGTGTATAGTTGTCAGACTCAGTTTACTTAAGAAGAAGTACTTTTTAAAACATATGCTAAAGTAAAGAATGAGATTAGGGGCAGTGATCTGTCTTTGAGGCCTTTCTCCAGCTGAAAAATTGGAAAAATACTGAAGAAGACCTAGCAGCCAAAATATCACCCTTAACTTCTATTTCTGCATATCATTTGGTATCAATTCTGTTTTCATTTTCTAACTTTCATGCCGCTACCACTCTATCAGCATCCTGTTTTTGTGAGATATCAGATCCTTTCTTCTGTAGAAATCACACAGTGATCCCCACCAGGCAAGTGATTTTTTAGCAGAAACTCCAATTAGTCAGTGGGAAATTCTAATTAAAAATGCATGTCACAATCTGACCCAAAATGAGTGAAAATGTCTCTGCAAAATTCAAGAAATAAATGACATCTTAATTCAAAACTGGAGGCTTTGCATGAGCTCCTAGAAGCGAACACTGAAGTGTATGCACTGTCTTTGGCTTTTGACTACTTTCCAGGCACATAGGGAAAAACATTTGGATTCTAAGTGAATTGAGAAACAGACAGATAAAATAACCTTGCATCAATTGTCTGTGGGGAGATTTTTCCCACATTATGTTCCACATATTGCATGCTTAGTTAAAAAAAGAAAAAAGAAATGCAAATATCAAGTATTCCTTTTTGATTGTTGTGACTTTAGAGGTATAATTTGCACTCTTAAAAAGTTCCTACTTACTTTTCATTTCAAACAACTGTTACACCATTGACAATATCATATTCACTGGAATTTATTTTCATATTGTATGTTGCAGTATTTTCCTATTAACTATTCAAAAATACCACATTCTTTAAATAATATTTTGATTTTTGTTTAAAATTAGTAAATTAGATATATATATGCTGATTTTGGTAGGTTGTTGGCTTCATTTTTGAGATTAATTTGAGATTAATTTATCTGTTGATACTTGTGAGAGTTACAAAAATCACTGTTACATAACAATGAACTTTTTTATTTTCCACATATTGAATTAAATGTGGAAGTAATATTAGAATACTTAAACCACTGCTTTGAAAGATTAATTTGGAAATTAATTTTTGACATAAAATATATCCAGAAACAATAAATTCTCAAACCTTTTTATTTACTCCTGAACTGGAACATCTATAACTTTAAATTACCTTTATGTCAGACATTGAAAAAAACTTTACAAAATGTTGTGCTTCAATGGGAAAAATAATTTCCCTCCTTACTTTAGACACTGTAGTCTTGGGTGAAAAGAAGTGAACATATTCTGACAATAATTTTCACTTTATTAAGTTACCTGATTTCTTCACTCTTCATTTGTATAGGCTAAGAATCTGCCAAATTTCTGAGCAGGGGGATCAATAGGTTTGCTTATATTGCTCATTGCCATAATAAAATCTTGCTGTTTATTACTCAGCTACATTTTGCCTACACTACTCACTAGTCTTGACTTAATTTTATTGTCCAAACTAATAGAAGTGATGTTTGAAGTGGATACATAAGTTGAGGAACTGGAAAAAAAAATGGGAAAATGGTGTTTAGCTTTCTGATTAACTTAAGCAAGGATCTACACAAAGAACTTAAATTTGAAGTCATGTATTACATCATATAATTATGTATTACATATGTACATACATATGCCATGTATTACATCAACAAAGATAGTTTTTCTTGAATTTAATATTTATTATTTTACACCTAATTTAAACTAGTTATGTTAACTAGTTTGCTCAATTATAATTTTAATTTTTGTAATTTTCAACTCTTTTTGGTTTCTTTCATTCATTTAAATCCATTTCTGAGTCTTTTCTTTCTGAGAAATAAGGGTTTGTGTTTCTGGAACACAAATACAACTGTAAAATTACTTAATCTCTAGAATTTAATAATAAAAGTAATTTCCCCACTAGTTCTTAATTTGGCATTTTAAAATCTACTGTAATATCAGGTATTCCCATATGCAAATCTTGCACCATGCTTCCTTAAGAGTCTTGCAGAGCTGTTATTTTTCTTTATAGATAAGATTGTTAAGTGTTCAGGCTCTTTCAGCTATGCAACTGCAACAACATGTCTAGAACTTTATTACCCAGGAGAGAAAGAATTTCACCTTTGATGTCATGAAACAGTATTAGAATTCAGAGAGATATGTTTTAGTAGCAGTAAGACTGAACAGTTTGGTTTCTTTCTTTTTCTTTTCCTGAGGAAAATCAAAACACCAGCAAACATGAAAATTTTCAATAGTAGCTTTTCTTTCCCTTTCCAGATGTGTTCTCAAGCACTTCTATTCTTATGTTCTCTTCTGACCTCATTCAACAAAAACACAGTGCTTGTCCCAGTGAAAGGAAGAATCCTTCAGTAAAAGGCAGGATAGGACCACACACAGCAAATATCCAGGGTGTCTGTTCTGATATCCTGCAGCTCAGCATTTGGGTTCTGTGCTTGACTGTTTTATCATCAATATTGCAAGAGTTTAGATTTTCACAAAGCACATCTCATAGTGAGGAAAAAGAAAAGCCACTTCATTGCTTACCAGTAAACTACAAGAGTATTTACAAAGAGCAAATCAAATACAAATATTGGCATATAATATATGTCCAACACCATTTTTTTACATACCAATTTTGTGTATAATAGTAATCACAAACGCAAAGTACAATTCTTTGGTTATTTTCATATTGCATCTAGTAAGCTATAACTTGAAAGTATGTCCTTCTTACGAGGGGTATATAAAAAGTATATAAAGATAGTTTTTATCTCTGTGCTGTGTTTAGGATAAAGGATGCAGCACCAAGAAAAGATAAGGAATTTTAAACTTGACTCACTTGTAAGACAACCACCACTTTCTCCTTACATAAGGAATGTACCATCTAAGCTCTCCCAGAGTGATGAGAGATTTGACCATCCAGTAACAGAGTGACTGATTGCCCACTACGTAGTATTTGTTTATACTAATAAGATTTCTTCCAGGCGCCCCAACAGAAGACCAAGATTCTTGGATGGAAAGTGGAAGCATACTCAGCTCCACTGATGAACTAAAAAGCTCTCACTCACTTATTTTTCTTATCTACTCTGTTTTTGTAGAGACTGGTGTTAAAGCTCAGAAAGCAACAGGAACAGTCAAGTTTTATCTGCAGGCTGTTCTGTCAGAAATTCATGATGTCCTACATGACATTTCACTGATTGTTAGATTTGGGTCAGAAAAGAAATTTCCTTGAGGGCACATTGACTCTGCTTTTAGATTTGGCTTTATTGTTCTTTCCCCTGCGTTTGAGAAGGGAAATGATGGTCTTTCAGCTGCTGAGTGTCTACTACGAGGTGCTCAACAGTCTCAGTTTCTATTAAAATTAAAATCAGCATAACCCAGAATGCCCTTTGCTTTCTGCAGGATTGTATCTTTGCTTGATCCTGAGGGAGAAGGGCAGGGCAGGAATTAACCTGGCCAAAGCATGAAAGTTTCAAGAACTTCAGCTGATCTACCTAACCTATGCACACCACTTTTTACTGGGTTCTTTTCCCTTTCTTAAAGAACTTTATTTAAAATTTATAGAAAGAAAGAAAAAAAGAGAAAGAGAGGGAGAAAGAAACAGCGAGAGACAGAGAGAAAGAGAGAACCCATTTTTAAAAGTAGAAAGCACTTATTTTTGCTTAATTTCAGGATTTTCTTACAAAGATGTAAAATTCTTGGTTGAGTCCCTCAAAATTGAACTAAAACACATCAAAATGGGACTGGCATTAAACGGTCAAACTTAGGGGAAAGGTAATCTAATGCACCCCCGGCTGATTCTTTCCTTATGAATATTATTTTCTGATTCTTTTTTTTTTTTTGAAGATGAATTTCCTGGATAAACTCCTCATAATGATTTTACTAACATAGATTTTTTTACGAAGATCTGCTGAATTCAGTGCTTGACCACAATGTCAGGGAGATTTAGCACTTACTTTCTTTGTTATTTAACTTACTGATTAGTTGCCACCCTCATCCTGAAATACCATTTCAGTTGTGATCCTGAAGAGATCATCACAAAATTTTATAATCCTGGCGACCACCACTGTAGGTCAGAAGTACAAAATGTTTTTTAAATATTAATTAAATTTAATTTTCCCAGTTTTCTGGAGGTCAGTCATGCTTTACAATAAAACTTCAGATGAAGAGTTTTCCTTGTTTTCTTCAATGAATTTGCCAAAATTCTCAGGAAAACAGTTATTCTGAGTAGATTATTTCATTTATTTATCATGTTTTCTGCTTTCTAAAAGCAGATGGCCTTTCTAATATTTATTGCAGATAAACATTTGAATTGAATTTTAGTCTTTAACTAAACTAATATCTAGAGGAGGATAATTTGCTTCCTAAATGGACATTTTTCTAATCTTCTTGATTTTATTCAGAAGAACTGAATAAAATTCCAGACTTCTCTGGAATGAGTTTCAGGATAAGAATCTGGCAAATTTTAATAAAGTTTCTGACACTGACTTAAAAGTTAGGCTTCCATATTGCGTATTTGAAACTTACTGAAGATGATCTATTTAATTAGCAGTTAACTGCCAAAGCACATCAGGACTTCCTCTTTCTAGGAATACTTGAACTGAAGAACACCAACCCTAAGGCATCCTTATTTTACATAAAGTTGGACAGCTGTTTCTCCTATACCAAAATATTAGGACTGTAAGGATGAATATTTAGATTTCCATAGTTCTCTTAAATAAGCTATTGAGACTTTGCATCTAGTAGCTCTTAATCCAATAGTCAAAGACACCTTGAAATGTCTTTGTTATTGAAATCAGCTGACTTCTCAAAATAAGTAAAAAAGTTTGTGTGTAATTGATTCAAATTTATTTTGGTTTCCAAGTTGCCCTGTTTTCAACTTCTTGTCTTAATGTCATCATACTGCTGGTTGTCAAATTGCTATAGAGCTTCACTGAAGAGAGAGTTGTCAACTAAATGTGCAGGTAACATGGAAAAAAAGTGCAGTTGGCAGTACTCAGAATGGTAAAACATAAAATCAGACCAAGACCCAGACTGGTTCCTAAGCAGTGCTGAATATGTCCTTGAGCATATCTGTGCTTTGAGGCCGTATCTAAACAGAATAGTCATTTTGGCAAAATAATATAGCAGATGTTCAGTAGTTAAAGCACACTAAACACCTCATTTGTAAACAATGCTGAATATTCCTTAATTATACATGCATAAATAAACTCCAATTTAGATACCTACAGCAGCAACTCAGCTGTGCCCAATGTTGACTCAAGCTGATGGTAAATGATGAATCTCCCAGTGAAAATATGTACATTTAGGTGTTTCGCAGAGAATTACAAATTAAAAAGAAAACTATTTTGAAAGAACAGTAATTCCCTCAAGCTTTCTTAATATATAGAAAACTATTTTTAAAAAGACATGTGATTTGGAGAAGGAAGGTAATTTCTCAAGGTCTTCTGAAAGACAGTTAGAGTTGAGAGATTACCCTGCTTAAAAAATAATAAACCCCTCCAAGTAGTGAGCTTCATAATCAAGTGTAGCTTATTTTTTTATTAATAAACACTTATGAAGAATTTGATATATGAAGAGCTTTTCTCCATCTATGTATACCTATACATCTTATACATTAATATAAAAAAATGAGACTACACATATAATTCCTTACATACACATAAATATATGCTAAACATTTTGTAAGGATACTGTATTGCTTTCAATATCTTTGCAAATAAAACAGGAAAAGGGTTTTGTTTTAATCCTGATTTCTAAGTTAAGATCAACAGATCACATTTTTTAGGAATACTCCATAATTTTATATTTTATTATTAATTGAAATTTACATTTTATGGAATATTTTAAATGGCAATTAACATACAAAGACATGTTTAAAAAGAAATTAGAATTCTTCCAATATTCTTAACTGATTAAGGGAAATTTTATGTTATTTCCTTCAATAAGTTTTTTTGCCTTTGTGAGAAAGACTGAATTGTTTTGTGAAATATTAATTAAAATATAGTTTATCCACCTATAATCTGTCCCAAACTTGCTATACAGAAAGGCTTATTACTAATTTATACACGCATTCTATAACTTACTGGAAGAGAAATCATGTAGCAAACCCACAAATCATGTCAGTTTGTTAAATTTACTCAAAGAAAAAAAGCATTTTTCTTTACTTGCTAGGTTTCAGACCTTAGCATTTTGGAACAGCAGTTCCAAAGGTCTACAAACTTTATTGTAATAATCCATTTCTATCTAAATCCATGATATATTAAGTACAAATTTATCTTTAAACTTTAAACTAGCTTATGAAATTAAATTTCACAAATACATTGTAGAATGAGTCTTCACAGCAAAATTAAAATAAAACTTTCTTTTTTACTGTGCAGACATGCTCAATTGCTGTATAAAGTTTGTTCTTAGCTTTGCAATGCTTTACATTCTTACTGGCTGAAGAGCTTCTAATTTTATTCATCACTGCACATTTTTTTCTCTATAAATACATACCCTAAATATCCTTTCCTGCTGTCTGGTAGAGTGAACCAACCAGAGAAACTGGATGTACATTATATATATGGGGCTATTTTTTTGACATTCTTACTTCTGCAATCCCCCATATTTGTTAGGTTAGCCCTGAAAAACAAACTTTACAACCTTAATCATCATTTAAATACTGCAAAAATGCATGATGGATGCTGCTGCTGATGGTGAAGATGATGCTGATAATAATAATACTAATAATAATACTGCTACTACTACTAATAATAATAGTCAGCAGCAGCAGCATCACCACCACCACCATCATCACCACCATCACCATCAAAATAGGGCTGACAAACCTGAGTGGAGAAAAAAAAAATTATTTTATTCTCTTCTCATTTTAAATAGTGGCAAATACAAATTAATTCTATTAATTGTCGCTGGGGACAACTAAAATCAGTTAGACTTTAGCCAGGTCACACAACGCCCTGGGTTGTACAGGTTGATTTCTAACACTGATGCCCCTACTGCAGAAAGTTCATCTCACTTAGTTGCCCTAAAGGACAGCAAGGCTTTCATCCCAAGAGCAGCAGCTGTGTTTTTACTTCTGACAGCAAAATCACACTCTGCATTGGTATGGAGAGAAAGACAGCAAGCACAGAATATCTGATGGGGAAAACAAGAAATGAAATGGGAAGAAACTTCTGGAGACAGACCCTGTAAAGACTATGCCGACACTTGCATCAACCCTTTGTGACATCTAATACACACCAAGACATAGCTGGCATCATGAAATGGCATGGCAGTATTTGAGCAAAAAAGACTGTATGAGAAAACATGTGAGATAACACACTGACTTTGTCATGCCTAGTTACTATTGGAAATTGTAAAGAAAAAAAAAGTTCAAAATGGATTCCCTTCCAATTCAGAATATTTTCTGATACTGTGATCCTGTGATTTAGTGTTGACAGCTATTTTTTTCCCCTCCTATTTCTTTTTAGAAAAATGTATCATTTCTGTTATTTTCCAAAAGTATTTTTTAGCTCTGTAATTTAGCAAACAATGACACCAAGAAATTCTACACTGGAGTAAACTCTCTCTAGGTACTCCAATCTATACTGTACATAAAATATAGTCTATATTGCATATAGTATATATATTTTACATATATACGTGCATATGTATATGTGTTTATAAATACAGATTGCTATAGCAATATAGATATAGATATAGATGATATAGCTATAGCTATAGCTATAGCTATAGATATAGATACATATACAGATATAGATATAGATGTATAACTATAAATGGTGCACACCAGTGATGGTGCCAGAGAATAGCTCAGAGACACCAAATCAGCTCTCTGAGAATCATACTGTCAAAGTGCTTGAATTTGTTGGGCTGGACTATACCCTTCTTACTGAACTTTGGTGGCTGAACATTCATGCCATGTCCAAACTGAAGGTTAAGGATGAAACCAGGACAGGTCCCTCTGAAAGTAACCTGGCCTGGTATTCTGTCAGCATCTACGCAAAGATAATAATTTATAAATTATTTGACACTCAGTAATTTTAACAGTCTGCAGACATTCATAAAGAGATCTTGATTTTGCAACAGTACGAGCATCATTCATTGACTTCAGTAGAAAGATGCAAGAATCTTTAAAAGACAGTACACTAAGACACAAAAATTTTAAGATATCTTTTTTTGACCACTGTATTTGTAAACATCTTGCTATAATGTAAAGAAACACAATATGCTATTTGTACTTCACACACTCACAGGAAGGAATAATTCATGCATGGTATTACCAGGAACCATGAAAAAAAAGGCAACAGAAGTAGATATATATCTATGTAAAATAAATGGGAGAAATGTGCCAATATCTAATATAATTAGACCTTTGGGTTCCTCAGCACCTTTTCATTTCTGATTTTCTAAATTTATATTTCAAGATAATATTTGTATTCTATTAGTCCAGTGATGATGTCTGGACAGCAAACACTATCACCGTATGTCTCTATTATACTTTCTTCTCAAAGTGAGCATGCAGACAAAGTATCCACCTTTATCTTTAGAAAGCATTTTATTTGAAGATTTAGCCTGAGGCAAAAACATCACCTGGAATCAAATAACTAATAATAAAAATTTTGAGGTGAAAAAAAGATCTAAGAACTGATCTAGTCAATCCTCTCAAGAATGCAGGATTGTAACCTGCAGTAAGTTCTCTGGAGTATTCTTCACTCCGGGTTTAAATGGATCAGGCTACTGAGTCAACATTAGTTCCTTCAATCTAATCCACCATCAAACTCTTCAAAAAGTCACTGGGAGATGTTTCAGATACTCAGACAATGATCTTCTGTGCTCACATTCTTAATTATCTTTCCTAGATACATAGTCAGTCACATCAGCATGGTCGTAATGTTACATTGTGTTGTGTGTTTTATTGGACATGTTTAGGTTAAGGCTAAAGAAAATTCTGGGTGCATGCAAAAAATGACCAATGCAATGCAATCCTTTGGTTGCAGGAATTATTCCTTATCCAAGCACGCACATGTTTCCCTTGATCATCAGTCAGCTTAGTCACTTCTCATAAACTTTTCTCCTGAAGCGATGCCTCCATTTTGTTACTTTAATAATTTTTCCTTTTTTTGTTTCTCTGTGTCTTCTCAGTTTGACTTATTATACATCTTTTATAATAGCAATTTGTACTATAGGTAGTCTAATATTTCTATGACAAAATTATGGTTTCCCAACAGGATGCTTTAAAATATATTGCATATGAAGGATTGCTGCTATTTCTTCTTTGTGTTTGTCTTTTTTTTTTAAATCACACTTTATCCTTTTAACTTGTTCTCTTCACCCTTTGGTCTCTTTCTATTACTCAGAATCTGTATCCACAGAATATTTATTTGTGTTTCAGACATTTTTTTCCCCTCACATATTCATTGCCCTTTTTCTTACATGTTAAATCTTACACTGAGATTTCCAGAAAATATTGCTAACCTGTGTTGATTATGCTTATTTTTTCCTTTTTCCCTAAAGTTTTTGTAGCATTTCCAAGTATAGTAACATGAGTTGTTTCTTTTGCTCTAATAATTAATAAATAGTTAAAAATATATATATGTTATGTAATAAAAAATTAAATTTAATTAATTAATTAATATGTTCATATTCAAATTTTGTATTCATATCATACTATATTTTAGATAATAAATTTTAAATTACTGAAATATCTACAATTATTTAAGCTTTTTTTTTTTGGAGAGAAGGAACTTTTTTGGTTTTTTTTAATTATTAGACAATTAAAATTGCATATTCTTTAGTTGATTTTTGGATGAACTTATCATTTTGCACCTGAGAATTCAAATATCCTGTGGCATTTAACACTCTGTAACTGGTGGCAAGTTAGACACAGGATTGGGCTTCACCTGAGGGAACTAATCAACAGGGGTGAAAACATTAAAAACAGTTCAAAATTCAGCTTAAATCTGAAAATACAGAAGATTGTATCTGCTCATGAGAAATACCAATTTTATGTGTGATAGCGTGAACCCAAGACTCTGTTTTAGCAGCTCCTAATTATAGGAGATACTGAATTTAAAAGACACCATATGATAATAAAGACTACCTGAAAAACAGGGACCTTACAGGACTGGGCCCAATGACTAGGAGTCATAATAGCATAATTTTTATTTGATAGGCCTCTATTTGCTAGCCTACATTCCTACGGATGCTTGAGAATATATATATATATATATATATATATATATATATATATACTGCTTGTGAAACACTCATAAAAATATACACAAGCTTACTTTTTTATAGATGAAAGTGGATTAACATTTTCAGTTTCACTGAGAAATGAAACCTTTATGATTTGTATAATATATTATATTTATTGTGTGTACAGCCAGGGAATGTTTCTGTATATTGTATGCTATTAGCAAAATGTGATCAAATGGCTGACTTTCATTTCTATGAACTGTCATATATCTTCAGTGAGACTCTATTCATTCTGCAGATGTTAACAGACATGAGAAAAACTAGTGAATATTTCTAAGCAAAATTCTTCAAAATTTTGTACTTTCAAAGTGACAGAAATATTTTTAAAATGTACCTCTTTTATGCTCAAAATGGAGACTTTCTCTGGGAGAATTTGCATGTTTCAACATTGTCTATCAGCAGCCTTTGGAACAGGAGTGGTACTCCAAATGCAGCATTTACAAGTCACCACTTGTCATTACATGTAGCGGTATGTTCAAGAGGTTTGTAATAATAGCCTTTAATTAAACTGCAGACTGTTAGAAGGTTTCTGTTACCCTTTGAAGTTCTTAATGGTTACTTGTATCCAGTCTTTTATGCCACACTTAAGGTTAAATTAAATAATTAAAATACACCTACAAGAGAAATAAAGACTTTTACGTGTTTTAATTTGATTTCTGAATTTCAAGGTTTTTAAAATAATAACGGATGTTTTGATTTTCTTTTGTTGTCATACTAGAACGAGATGTACACTTAAAAAAACTAGGAGATTTTTATGGGAATAATCACTAAGCATGATGCATGCAAACGAGCTGTTTTCTATGCATGGCTGGCAAAAGTGCTAATTAAATAGTTGGTATTCAAGACTATGCTCATTCATTGTTTAGTGACATACAAATCCAGTGATGTGTGCCAGCAGACATTTTAAGTTGAATGTTTTCTCCTCTATGTTCTTTGCCATGAAATGGTGGCACCATGATGAGAACACTAGTGTAAGCAAAACACTGAAATATGCTTTAATAATGTTTTAACCATATAGTGTCACTAGCCTAGTTCTCTAATGAATTTTTAATTTCTTTTTTCATGTGAGGACATCATGAGTTATCACTGATGCATATTAAATCATACACAGGAGTAATTTTCTCACGAAATTTACATAAAATGGATAAATGCTAATGCACCAAATTAGGGCTTACTATATCTGGTACAGTAAATATGCCTTCGCAGGTTTTCTGCAATCAATCTCCTGTATTTCATTAGCAGCCAGATAAAGCTCTTTCCTGAGAAGGGAAAATAAAAACTACTGTGTGTACACTGAGATTTGATGATGCCTGTGATGATTTCTACAGGGTGATTAGAACCTGGTCTAGAATTAAAATTTGCATGAGACTGAAAATACAGCTCTTTTGCAAGTACAGCTAAATGGACAGCTTAGTGCTTCTAATAACCACCAGGCTGCCTATTGAGGCTTTCCACATTTGGCACTGAATACTGACTTGAAAACACACATAACCCATTGCTTTAATTTTGCTGTTACTGATGTATCACTAACACTCCCTGTTAAATCTATAGCTGCTGAAGTCTTGTTCCTCAGTGTAAGTTAACACTGCTGTTTTCTTCTTACAGTTACATACACTCACCTTTCACCCATATTAACTCTTCCCTTCTTGTCTTCCTACTAACAGAAATTCTATATATTAGGCAAATTATGTTATAATTGATAGCATGTTCACAATAAGAATGGCACCATTGTTGCAATATTATTAACCCCAAACAAACACCCTATGTTTAATGAAGGAAGCTTGGTTCTCTCCATTTTTTTTTTTTTTTTTTTTTTTGATATCTTAAACATTTTTTTACCTGGTGCAAAAAAAAAAAGTGCTATTTAAAAATATATGTTTGCTTTTCTCTACCCTTACTTTGAATTACTCTTGATAAATAATTTAGGAATTCATAATATATTATTTAGATGCAATGGTTTTATGAATTTCAGTGGTTTTTCAACTGCAATTATAAAAATTTATTTATGAGTAAAAAATTTACATAATTGCACTCCAAAATCCAATGGACTTGAGAGGTATCAGAAGGACATCCAGGAATGTGCATAATGACTCCGGGCATTAGATTAACTTAATAATATAGTGCTGTGCAAGATGTTATAATATATTACATAGCTGTACATGATAAATCATTTTTAAAAGATGAAAGCAAATAATTGTTTTCTCTCAGTTTTATTTTAAGCGAAAAACTAGGAATTAAATTATTCTATAGGAAATAAGGTATAATTCCTACAAGACTGGAAGAATATTTAAATTTAAATATCAATTATAGCATCATCCCAGAGTTTCTCTCCTTCAACTGTTGCAGGAAATGTCCATTTAATTCTAGTATCATTAAATGGTTACTTGATTTTGTGTAGTTTAGTCTGTCCCATTAATGATCAGTGGTAATGGACGATGCAGGAAGGAAATGGAAGTTTTCTGTACTGTCAATACTCACAGACTGAGGACAGAGGTGACTCATTCCTGGCAATTGTGTTATGGATCTGTATTTTGGAATTGTGCTAAATATGGATATTCCTTCAGCACACGGAGTCACAGAATCAGAGAAGCATAAAACTAAGTCAGCTGGAAAAGACCTTTGGGGGGCAAATGAGGTAGAGAATATGGATATGATGGAACATAGTTAAACTCACTTCATGACAGTGCAAATGCTGACACAGATCATAGGTTTCCAGATTCAAAGTTATGAGTTTGAATACGCCAATTTTGTCCATGTATATAAAAGAGGATCTACATAGCTGTTACATAAGCCCAGACGTATGAGAATTATGGGAATTTAGAGGAAGACATAAAATTAATATTCATAAATTTCCCAACAATGTAGTTGTAAAGTAAAGTCTGCCAGTCTGCCAGTAAAATATTGGTAATTCATAAAATCCCAAGCACTCATCTGAAGAGGAATCTCAACAATGTATGCTTACACCAACTACAGCCACAGAGAAGTGGTCTCTTTTGAAACTGTTTTCTAATGTGGAAAAATAAGTGAAGAATTATCTCTGGCTCTGTTTCAACCTGTACCACAAACAGCCTGTACCTTCCTGCACACCTAGAGTGAATTTTGAGATGCTATAGCAACAATTGCTTTCTGTGACAGAAAATAGCTAAAGACAGTAATTCATACATATATGTACACAAGAGATAATTTTACCTATTCTGATCTACCTCAACTGCTGCTGAATTAGATGGAAAGAAACTTCATATGTGTGATACCGTCCTTGCTGTGCAGGTTTTCTGTTACTGACTCCAGCTTTCTCATACAACGTTATTGTAGGTTAGATTCCAACTACATTAAACCAGTACTGTTATTCTGATGATAATTATATTGTTTTATTAGACCCTAAATTTTGTTTCCTAAAGATAGTACTCTACATGGCAATGATACTGGAGTATTTTTTATGTTAATGTCCCTTTCAGTCAACTGACATTTTTAATAGAGACATATTTTTTTAAATTGTAGTTAAATAACTGTTATATGCCCTTTTTCATTGACACAGGGTTTATTCTGAAGGAAAAATGATCCCTTTCAGACTATACAGGTTCCTTTTCAAAAGGTTTTCACCTGCTGCTCCTATTTGAGTCAAAGATAGACCATCAAGTTTTGACCCAAAACACAGAATATTAACTTTTCCCAAAAAACTCTTCAAAGACTCTTAAGAAGATGAATTGCTGGATGTCTCACATATTCATTTACTTACAAAGTTCATTTTGACCTGGCTTCTACTTTCCATGCTGAGGTACAATCTGGAGGTCAAAAGTCTAAGCAGAAAGTGGTTCCTTATCACATTTCCTGTGCACTGGCAGTTTCCTGATTTTCTTTATTACCTTGGTGTGCTGATCTTGCTCCCCTCTGCAACCTTGCTCACCCACCTCATAGTACCATCAAAACCATAGCAGACATTAAGCAAAGCAGTTCTGGGTTCTTATCATACACTACATTTCAGCACACACATCTAAATCAAGAGTGTTTAGGAGGAGTGAATGCCCATTCACTATTTATTACTCTTGGTGTAATTCTTAGGCCTGTTGTGGGCAGTTTCAGGAGCTGGACTTCAATGATCCCTGTGGGTCCCTTCCAACTTCTATGATTCTGTGCTTCAGATTTCAGTGAGAGCTGAAGGAACTGAGAAATATGGCAACGAAGTTTCTACACCTGCAGGAGAAAGCTCGGTTTTGCCCTGAGCTCAGTGCATCCCATGATTTCCCCTGCATTAAATATAAACCATTTACCATTTCAGCACAAACCACTTTTAAAAAGTGGTTTTATGGTGTAGCCCAGACGCAGAAATTTCAAAGGCAGGCGGTTATGGATTTTTAAATGAACAGCAAAGCACCTTGGATATGCGGTGACAGCAGGGCGCTCCAAAGTGCCTTTTAGCGGCGGATGCAGAGCGGCTCCTGCGACGTGGCTCTGCGGTGAGGGGCGCAGGGCAGCCCCCGGGCTGAGCCGCTCCTGACGGTGCTGAGGAGCCACCGTGCTATGATTAGCCCCGCGCAGCGTGATTGCTCCTTAATCCTTTCTGCAACTTACAACAAGTTTAAATATCCATGCACGATGTCATTAACTGGCTTTAGTAACTGCTTAGGACCTGGATTTTTTTTTTTTTTTTTTTTTTTTTTAATTCTCTTTTTCGGGGGAGGACAGCGGCGCGGCGTTTTTTTTTAGTCTCCTTCTTCGGAGGAGCACAGCGACGCGGCGGCGGATCAGTCGCGATAATTACTCAGTTACTCGGCAACGGCGGGAGGAGGGCGCTGGGTGCAGCCAGAGGCGGCTCCTCGGCGGGCAGCGCTGCTTAAAGTTCACCGCTTGCGACAATTAATAGCGCTAAAGCAGTGACGAGGCCGGGCGAGGGGGTACCGGATGGGCACCAGCGGGAAGAGGAGAGGCACGGAGCCACGCACCGCCGCATCCCGCCCCATCCCATGCGCGCCGCCACCGGTCTCCCGGGAAACTCCAATCAGAGCGGCCGCCGCCCAGCGGGAATGGAGCCTGGCGACTGGACCGCGACATCCCTTCGGCCCGACTGAGGCTGCGAGCGCTGGGGTTTCTCTTCGGCGCCGCCGCCGCGGATCTGGATCGCTTCGAATCATCGTGGATCGGCTTGGGGAGCCGTGGAAGGACGTGCGACCTGGCAGGGAACCCGAGGGCCGAGCTCAGCCTCCTCGTTTGCCAGGGGAATTTCCGTCCCCTCTCCTCTCCCTTCCCCACCCCCGCAAGCATGGATTAGCATTAGTTGTATGGAATTATGGGGAAAATAGCTTTTTGAGCATTAGATTTAAAGACACAAACTGAGTACCACATTCCCTTTCTACTGCATTACTACATCCTAGATCCCTAAAATCAGGCTGTACAGCTTGGTGTCAGACTCAATCCTGATCACCACAGAGTGGGTGGCACGAGTTCATCCATGTCAGACTCTGACCCTGAAAGGGTCACACCTGCTTTACACCATAAACTATGGATTGTATATGTATGCATACACAAATGTGTATCTATAATTATATGTTTATACACAAGAGAGAGCTTCGGGAAGAACAAAACACTTTGCTATTGACAAGCAATGGCACATTCAAAGGGCTCTTTTCTCCTCCTTTCCCACTCCCAGAAAGGGTGATAAGAAATGCCCTAATATTCACCTCATGCGCTTGCTGTTCAAATAAGAAATCTAATCGTCAAAGTCTGACATTTTCTTTCTCCTAAATTAAAATAAAGGAGGGTGTAAGGGGAAATAAATGTGCTTACTCCAGGGTGAGCAATTTCTGGAAGTGGTGTATGCTTTAAAAATTCAAATGGCCTTTTTAAATCACATCTCTGTGGGTCAGCTACACACATATATTCCTCCTTCTAGCCAAAAGAAATCAGAAAATAATTTTTAATTGCCATGGCAAGAGAGAGATCTGGCCTAACAAGCTTGGCTTCTCTACAAATCCTTGGCTTCTCTACAAAATGAAATATTTCACAACACCAATTATAATTGAAACAAAAATAATTAATCTACCCTATGCTATTGCATATTAATGGCAACTTCAGTAAAGAGGGAGGTGCACATGAGTATGTCCATTCACACAAGCAACTCTTTGGTAGGTGAAAGGAACTCCCTCCTCCAACAGCTGCCAGGTTTTGTACAGCAGGCAGGGGATTGGTGAAGGACTGGCTTCTCTTTAAACCTCCCCATCACCTGTCTGTGTTGCCCTGCCTCTGTTCCGGATCCAGATGGCCCCAGCTGCCCCTCATTCACGAGTGGTTGCATGAGAAAGTCAGAAAAGAATTTATCTAGCACAAATTCGTCTGCCTGCCCCATGCACCAGCATTCCCAGTGTCCAGGCCTGCAGCAATGGAACTGCTGAGAAATGCAGGAAGTGCAGCTGCTGAAGGGATGTGTAACTCAGCACAAGGGTACTTGCTCATCATTTCAAGTTTTTATGCCAGGAATTGTACCGTGCTTTATGAAGCAATGGCAGAATCATGGTCACTTAGGTTTAAAATACAGACATTCTAGCAAAGCACACACAACTAACTCATCACCATGCCTTTTAACTGTTTCATAGTCTGCACTGTGCATGAATCCTAAGCAGAGGACTTTTCGCATTAGCTAAAAATTGAGAGAACTGAAAACTGTCCTTCTGTACCTGTGTCAACACTGAGATGCCCTGGTGGATTTCCTGTAGAAATACGTTTTCCATTGCTTTGCTTGTGTCATTTCTACTATGCATTTAAAGAAGAAATCATCTGCTAGACCCAGAAAAAATGATCTGTGTACTGTAAAGTGCATCTACTAATATTTTATCAGGCCCAAGCTCTGGAGAGTTAAAATAGTTGCTGAATACAAAATAGTTTGCACAATTTTTTTTTTAATTTCATAGAAGCAGTTTGGTTGCTTGAAATTTTCAGGAAATGATTATCCAACTCTACAAGCTGAACCCATTTTAAGAAAATTAAAGTGTTTGTCTGGCTGAAATAACTTGTAAATGAACTCATTTTTCCCCCCTGCCTTTTTTTGTTCTATTTCATGCATTGTAGGCTCTAGCAATGATATTAGTTCTAGTGTGGGAAAATATTATAATTGAGATCTGGTAAGTTATTTGCAGACTTCAAGTTTTTCTTTACACTGTGCTGACGTTTAGTACAGCCCCGTTGAGGAAAACAATGCTGCCATTCATAGCTCTAGACGTAGATTTCAATCGACTTAAGCGGGCATAATGAAACTTGGTCATTCACCAGTTACCCATATTGTGTTCTCAAATTTTCTCTCAGCAAAAGTATAATGACTCAGTATTGTATGGTTGCATAGACAAGGGCTCAGAACAAGAGACACTAGTTTTGTCTGACGGTGTGAGAAAGTCGTGAAGGGATCTTTTCTTCCAGATGGTGTTAAATTCAGCTGCCTTTTTAACATTGGCCTTGCACAGCAATCTGCTGTTCTCTTTTCACAAAGAAAAAGCCCCAGTCCCTGCTAGTTAACATGCATACTCACACAACCTGCAACTACCTTCCAACTGTTTTACAATGCACTGGTATGCTAAATAAACTTGATCCGGTCTCCACCAGTGCTAGAACTGGCTTGGAGAGAACTGCCCACTGATAGTTCAACTTTTTGGGTTTGGGTTTGGTTTCACTTCCCGTTACATAAAGCTCTTTCTTTGTTCGATAGAGTGACTTTTTTTTTTTTCCACACAAGCTTTGAGCGAACAACACCTAACAGGTAAATAATCCTAGGGAAGTAACCTTTCCTAGTTACTTGCTGTATGAGCCTACTAAAGCAAAAAATTGAGGGCCTGGTACCACATTTCCACATGGTCTCTTTCCCCAAGTCAGTTTACTGTGTAGGAAAAAAGGTGCAGAGAAATGCACCTAAAGAAGTGAAGGAGCAAGAGTAGTAATAGTAATAATAACAATAATAGCCAATGACATTATTAAGGTACAAAACTATTTAGGATGACAATGGCAAACACGCAATTATAATACTACTATTTTTCTCTGATGTTTTCCTTCGCAAATTTACACCGAAGACTAAGACGCAAGCAGCAGCTTAAGTAAATTGACCCCATTCATGCCTAAGTAAACAAGGGGTTTCCCCAGAAAACAGCTTATCGCCTTAATTGAAGCTCGCTGGGAAAGACGACGGCTCACTTTGTCATGTAAATGTTAATTGTAGTAGACAATGGCTCTAGGTAAACATCACCCCTAGACAAGCAGTTAAACGAGAGGCGGGCACTCTGCGGTGAAAGCCTGGTGGCTCAAACACGGTTCCGAGGTAAATAAACACAGCTCCCCTCGCCGGGCGCTGCAGCAGTAAAACTTTGAGCACACGTAGCGCAGCCAAAAGGGAGGTTTAACATCAAAAGAGCCTGGCATCCACCAGGCGGGATCCTCCGGCCGAAACTAAGGTAGTTCTAACAGCTACAGAGAGGATGGGGTAACTTTTGAGGCAAAATTCTTTGTTTTAGCTGCTCAAGCACGCCTGCTGCTTCCAGAACACACTGGCTGGCATCTTGTCCCATCCTTTTCACAGTGCAGTGTGTGGTGTGAAGGTGAATATTCCTACTATATGCTCCAACCCAATTTTTTTTTTATAAGCATCTCAACAACAAAATGAAAATAGAAAATAAAATTAAGTGATTACAAAAAGCGGTGCGCAAAGGTTTAGCCCAGACGGATGGAGACGGCTGAGCCCCATTCCCTTACAGCTAAGCTTATTTTAATCTGCCCTGCAGAACTTTCGGTTACTAACAGAGGCACCTTCCAGCGTGCCTCTGGACAGACGTCTAGGTCAAGCCCAAAGGAAATATGCTACCCGAGCAGCGAATCCCCCCCCCGGTTTCACTGCGAGAGGCAACTAAGCCGCTGTAATTATAAAGGTGATATTTGTTAAAAACACAGGACTGTTTGCATCATGACACGCCTGCCCTGACCTTCCCTTCCTCCTTCGGGACCAAACCCCGCGTCCCCCCGCGACCTCGGCGGGAGAAGGGCGCAAGTTCCGCCCGGGCGCAAGTTCCACCCTCCTCCCGCGGAGGGCACGGCGGGCGCGGGCGGGGGAAGCGGGCGTGTTCTGCAGCCCCGACCCTTCGGCCGGCATTTCTGGGATGGCAGCGGGTGGGGAAGGCTCTGTCGGGTGCTGGCGGTGGGCTCCCCCGGCCCCGGCCCCGGCCCCCGCAGGGCTGTCTGTCACCGGCGGCCGGGGCACGGCGCTGCCATTTGCCCCGAGCGTGGGAATGGGAGCGCCCAGCCGTTCACATCTCCTGCACGTCGTTTAACCGAATCAATTAGGCAAGACAGAACCCTCTGCTCCTCCACCTCCGCCGCTGCCCCCCGCCCTCCCTTCCTCCCCGTGTTTTTGTCAGGTCTATATACGTCCTAATTATTTCGGTATGGCATGCCAGAGCTGTTTCCAGGATAGACCTGATCATCCTTAAACAAAAAGAGAGGAGGCGCACACGTGGGTTTTGGAGTAAATGTCACTTTCATTTCCAATGCTAGGTGCAGAGCAAAGCACAGAACATTTTTTCACACTTTGACGGGGGGGAGGCGATCTCGTCTCCATCATGTCTTTCTGCTTCAGTAGCTTCCTCAAGGAAACCTTCTCGAAACAGAGAAGCATCTATGCTCGCGTTTTGAATAGAAGAATAAAAATCGCTCATTACTTTTGTTTTTCCTCCATCTTTGTGCAGCTCCGCCGAGTTCTAAGTTGATATAAATTATTGAGCTTGTCTGGACTTCGGTGTAAACTTTTTCTGAAAGCCTGCTTTCATATGATTTGAAATTAGTCTCGATGCTTTGTCTCAGATGCACACAGACAGGTTTGGGGTTGTTTTGTTGCTTTTTTTTTCTATTGTATTTGGATTGTTTTTTTTCCTTAGTTCAGTAGGCAGCTCTGTATCATCAGCACCACCATCTTCATCATCACCAACTACCACTTTTATTTTTAAAGCCATTAATTTGCAATGAATCACATTGAGAAATGAAATTCAGCATTAGGCTTCCAATAGAAGAAAAAAAATTATATGTATCCTCTTAGTCCGGTTTAAGATTGACTGTTCTAGATTTCTCCATATGTATTCATTCAACAGCAATAGTTGCTCACACATTGTTTATCAACATGTTCTCTCTGCAGCTGGTGAATATCCATTCTGTGCCATGCGACAGCTCCATATTTTGGAATAAATATGCCATTTAATTTCCTCCAGTTTCACCTTCAGCTGTAAAAACGTTAGAATCAATAAGCATTCCTGACCCTTCTCGATTTTTACCGTCTCTCGCAGCAGTCTTTCATTTTCACAGGCTGTACGATGATCTTGAAGGAGTTTTTACTTTCGGTTATCTAGCTTTATGAAGACCAAAACACTCATACAGCTAGATAACCAAAGATAACAACTCGCTTCCCTCAATTATTTTTTTTAATTTTTTTTTTTTTTTTTTGGCCTTCCTACAGTCCAGATTCTTTCTGGCAAACATGTTGTTTCCTCCAAGAGCACCAGTGCTGCTTTAAAACATCATCCTTTTATGTAAGTATGTCTGTATGTATGTGCAGTTAATAACTTCCAAAAGCGATCCCTTGCCTTCAAAGTTTATTCCGAACTTTTTGTTTCAGCCAGTAATTTCTGGCAGGGATAGCAAACAATTCATCTGTTTATACCAGAAAATAAACCAGCTATTAAGTTGCGTCAAGCTGCGTTAAGAGAGAGGAGCATCCATCCCTTTACGGGCCCCTATTTGCATTGTAAATCGCTTCGTTTTCACGAAAGACTCCTTAGCTTCTACAGAGATGAAAAGCCCTCGGCAATTTCCAGCGCAGTGTAAGGAGGAAGAAGAAGGTGGGGAAAATCCATTTCAGTAGGAAGTAACATGATGATTCGAGGATGCGGCTCCTGATCCACTTAGATTACGCACGGCACATAGCTCTTTGCCAAATGGTGGCAGCTTGATTGCAAATACCTTGCCTGCTTGTGTATTTTAGAGGGGGGAGATTCTCTTTCTCGGGGCTCCTAGAGCTGGGGAGAAGAAGACGGCGGTCTTGCCGGCTGCTGCTGCCCCCGGTCTGAAAGAAGGAGAAAAGGGCCATCATTGGAGGGCTTTCAGTGCCAAAATGCGGGCCAGCCCGGCAAGGTCAGAGGTCCTGGACGGCGGGAGACCAAGCTAATGATGATGTCATGAGAAACCTCGAGTACACACGGCTATTGATATGCATGAGCCACCAGCAGCCGGCGCCGGGACCGAGTCCGGTCTCGCCTCCAGCATCGCCGCCTCCGCCACCCTGGCGCGGGGGATCCGCCCGCCGCCGGTGCCTTCCTCCTCCTCCTCCTCCTCTGCAGCGCAGACCGCTCCAACATCCAGAGGCCGGGAGGGAGGACGCTCTCCCCGGGGCCGGGAAGCAGCCTGTCCGACCCCAGGGAGCGCTGCTGCGCTTCTCTCAGGGCAGCCCCCGCTGGTGAGGAGGGATGCCGCGGCGGGGAGCGGGGCCTTGCGCTCGGAAGCCGGGAAGGGGGCTGTACCATGCAATGAGTCGATGTGTAATTACATTGACAACTTGCACTGTCGTTGTGTGTCTATGAGGCTTTTTGTCGGTTTTTTGGTTGGTTAGTTGCTTTGGGGGGAGAGGGGCGGTGTATTTTTATTTATTTTTACTCCGCATCTCTGTCGTGCTTCGCGCCTGTCGTGATTCACAGGTATTTACAGCGGGACGGTCGTGCGACGCGTTTTCCTCTGCCTGTCTGCTGTGCGGGAAGCTGCGAGCAGCAGGCTCAGCGTATTCTGTAGCTTCTCCAACCTCTCTCCGCCCTTCTTCCCACCCCCACTCCCTCCCAGCCTGTGTGTGTCTCTGTGTCTCTGTTAGAATGCAGCACAGGTGAACATTGCAGCAATATTTACTAAGACCATGCATCATCTGACGAAATGCCTTAATAAAAACGCTGATTTATGGTTTATTTTTATTAACCTTTTTGTATTAAGAGAGAAGAAATACATGCTGGTGTTACTCATGGAACCGACGGAGGAACGTCTTGTAGCATTATGTATAGTTTTAGGATTTAAGTGTCTCAGTTACACCTCCAGCCTCCCCCCCCCAAAAAAAAAAAAAAATTATACTTTGAATTATTTAACAATATAATTTGTATAGAATTGTCTTAAGCCTTAAGTGCAAACGTTGAAGGTCTTTCGAGTATATGTGATAAAACAAACCTTCTCACTGTGATCTACCATGTTCACTGTTGAAATTAATAAATGCACTTTGACAGCTCTTGTGTGCTGTGTTCAGTATTATGTACATGTAAAAAATCATCACAGACAGACTACAGACTGCTCAGAACTCCTAAAGGAATACCAGGTTAAAATTCATGCTGCTACTCTTCTAAGCTGCAAAATAAAACACGTGTCCAAGTACAATCACAGTCCATAGGCCACACTACATTTAAGTACATTTGTTTGTAAATTATCCTGCACTTACATACAGTGCTATTTCTTAGGTGGATTTTTTTAAATTCAAGGGTTGAATTTAAAAAGTTGAAGTTGTTGATGCTCTGTGTTGGCTACAGAGCTTGCTGGTATGATAAAGCTTATGTCCCCTTGTGTGTACACAGGGGAGCCATAAGTACACGTGTCAGCCTAGGTGCATGTGTCTATGTGTTTGTGCTAAAATATACATGCAAGTGTATGTAGTTACACTGCAAAACAACAACTGTATCAACAAGCCCATTTTTATTACAATTATGGAAACAGGAAAATGGGGAAACAATCCCATTTGTCAGACATGACCCAAAATTAATACTGCCACCAAGAAGCAACACACGGACATTGCTAACCTGCTAACTGCTATATCTGAATCCAGCATATTACTAATTTACTTGTGTTTTCAGATTCTAGGACTTTGAAGCTAAGCACTAAGTTTCAAACCAGTATTGTATAACCTGGTATGGACTGTTTTGCCACCAGTGCTTTTTACGTGGGATACATAAGACCTAGTTGTGCCAGTGTTTCCAAATTTGTGGAAAATTTAGAACCTGGCACAAAAGGGTTAGAGTTTTTATAATGACTTACTGAGCTACTTCATTACCTCTCAGGCTGTTCAGGCCAAACAGGGGCAAGTGAATCAGGTATGTGAGGCAACCAGAGGCACATGATCACTTTGATTATTATATAAAGTTCTAATGAGTTTATATGAGTTTTTCTGAGTTGGCAGATAAGACAAAAGGTATTTTTTAATGGCAATAGCTAGGGACATTATTGTTGGTGATGAAGCATATGTTGCACAGGACAAGCCTGTGAGCTTATGCATATGATTTCTTTCAGAGGCATGAAATTGCAAGTGATCTTCGTGCATGTGTGTGTGTGCATCTGGGCTTATATACAAGTTCATATGTACATGTGTGTATATATAATCCATATTAACACAGATGCGTATGTACATGATAAACGCATACATGTCACCAGTTGTCACACCACCAGATTTAAATACAATTGCAAAATGGCATTTTTTCAAAGACACGAAGTATGTCTGAAAAACACCAAGTTCCCTTCTCACAGCCACCTCACTTACATGCTAACTTGGGAAGTAACTGCAATACACCTGACATATTTTATTAATTAATCACTGGAGCCTAAGCACATCAAAAGAGCCAATGTGATGGTTATGACCTAGTTGTTCATTAGCCTTATTACCAATTACATTTTCTAGCTCTCAGACATCAAGAGCCTCAACATCATCATGGGTTATTTAACTATTTGTTTATTCAGAATACAAAAATACATGCAGCTGTTGAAAAGCACTTTTCTAAAACTGCAGTAGTGCCTAGTGTGTCGAAAGTTTGAGCAATTCACAGTTGTGAAAATTCCACCCAAAACATCACCTGGGTTGTCAAAAGCAGCTACTAACACTGCCCACTCTCTTCCAGTTTACATAATTGTATAACACTTACTTATTCCAAAGTCACTGTAGAAACACCTGCCTATTGGAAGACATGGAATGCAAACACTGATTTTTTCCTCCTAGCTCCCTAGTTAATTCCTGCTAATGGTCTGTCGATTGCCGTGCTTGTTTTCTAATCTTTTTATAGATCTCCAGATGACTGTGACGTAAATGAGAAATATCCTGTATGGATTTCTTAAGAGGAAACCGTCTCTATTGACCTTAAAGAGGAATGCTTTTGATTCTCTAATTATTGCAATCGGACCCCCATCCCACCTCCAGCAATATATCCAGCAACCCCAGCTTCTTTGGGAGGGCACACAGGAACCCTACTTAAGCTGCCGTGACATACATAAGAGGGTTGTGCTGTTACATAAATTCCCTTTTTGCATCAAATTATGACAAAATTCATGTAGAGGTAAACACTACAGCATGCCAGTACAGCCCAAGCCATAATTCCCTGCAGAGCAGCATCCGTTTTCTCCCATCCAGGTAAGTCAATGAACTGTCTCGACTCCCAATGAAGGAGCCTCATCATTTCTTTAATGACCACGATTTAATTTTACAGCTGAAGGTTATACTTCTCCTACATTAAACATAGAGTAGGAAAAAGGATATCTACTACAAATCCAAATTCAGAAATAAGAAACAACAGAGTCTCAAGAACTCAAAGTCACAGGAACAAATAATCAAACCCGCAAACAGTCAGTGATTACACGTGGAAACCGTGTGCCTTTAAAGAACATGTATTCTGTGTGTAATGTGTATAATACCGTCTGACTTTCATTAAAAAAACAAACAAACAAACCAAAATTACCGGGTTTAGTCGCAATTGTCACTACCTGTGGTCTGTCTGGGTGTTTAAACCTGCAAAATAGCCTCCCCATAAAGCAAAGGACCGTAATTTAAACATCTTGTTCTAGATATACATGCGAATGGGTAAATCTATGTGATTAGAAGGCGCTGGGTATATTAACTTTTGGGATGATTAGATAAATCTCTAAGACGCCTGACCCTAGATTAAAGGTGAAAAAAAACTAGCCACAATTCCTGCAGATGATTTAAGATGACACAAAACAGATATGAGTGATATACTTCTGTTTCTGGAGGGTTTCTGAATATTTACAGGAAATATTATGAATAATATAATAGATATATTTCTAACTGAAATAATTATTTCTGGAGAATTTAATTTAAAAATAAAAGGCTAAAAATATTATTTGGGGCTGCTGAACAGAAGGGATGAAAACTGTTGAGGCAGATCTGGGATGAAAACTGTAGGGGCAGATCTGGGATTTGTATTCTGTAAGCTGCCAGTTACTTAATAAAGGTTGGAGGCTCCACCTAGCCTTCAGTTCAAAACATGCAAAACATTTTATGCCAGCCTTTCCCCTCCAGATTTCCCACATGTTCCTGATTGATGATGTCCTGGAACTGGAATTACGAGGAAGGCATAGTCTCTATTTGCAGCTCTGCAAGCTTATCAAGGGCCGCGGGGGTACATAAATACAACGTAAGTCGCTGGTTTTCGTTGCACTATATCGATCACAACAGCCTTAGCTAAATTATTATTATTATTATTATTATTATTATTATTATTATTATTATTATTATTACTACTACTATTTCCCAGACAGCAACACTGTTCTTAGATGTTGGGATAGGGTAGTTTCACCCGTTCAGCAGACACGAGTGGACCGCGGTTGTTGAAGGATGCCACTGTTTTGGTGGAAAGGATAGCGAGATGCAGAGGGGCAACCCCGGCCCAGAGTGAGCGGCCGGGCCGCACTTCACTGACCCATCCCAAACTCCATTGGACCTGTCCTGTCCCCTACACTCCCTTGCCAGGTGCATTCCTGTGCTGAGCAGGGCCATTTTGGCAGGGATGCATTTTGGAGAACCCGAGAAGTGATGGTTGCTTGCTCTCAGTGACCCACTTCGTGGGAGGCAGCGGATAGATTAACTGCTGCGAGCAATCCTTTGCACCCTGACCAGCTGCAAGATATGCCTCCGATTTATCTTCTTCCTCCCACTCTTTTTTTCCGCTGCATTTCCCCCTCCTCCCCTCTCCTTCCCACCACTTTGTGGGTTGTTTGTTTGTTTGCGTGGTTTGGTAACTGCCAATCTTCAACGCTGTGTGCGTTTGTTCTTGTGCCTGCACACCTTCCGAGGGCAACCAGGTGCTGCAAAAATCTTCCAGAGAAGACGCAGCTCAGCGTCCGCTGGCAGTAAGCATACTTAACATTAATTAATAATTAACATTTCCCGCAGCTAAAGACATCCCCACGACCAACAGGTTTAGCATCAGACACACAAAATCACCTCACCGGCATAAGCCGCTGTGTCCAGCCGTAAACCCTGCCTTGTTAATCAAATGTCCCTCGCCGGGAGCGAGAAAAAGCAGCCAGATCTGTGCCGAGCGACCCGCTCCGGCTACCCGGGGAGAGCCAGCCTCATCGCGGGCTCACAGCGACCCGGGAAACCTCCATCTGTCCGAGGGTCAGCATCCCAAACTTTGCAGGGAATTTCGGACACACACACACATACACAAACACTGCATTACTTACGTATCTTCGCCTTTATCAGAGTAAGATTTTACCCCACATGTAAGGGGTGAGTTGAGCCTCTGGTGGCAAAGAAAGATTCCCACGGCCAAGCCCCCTCAGAGCAGAAAAAGCTCTTTCAGGTCTCCAGAAATTCACGTGCTTCCCCTCGCCATCCCTGTTTAAAAGTGCCCCTTGGCTCCACTGTGTTGTTCTTGCTCCAACGACTCTAAAAAATAGTTAAAAATCTTCCATCCATGAAAACGGGAGAGAAACGGAGAGTTAGCTTTGGTTTGCCTCTTTATTTTTTTTTTTTTTTTTTTTTTTTTACACTGTTTCCTACTCCTCGGAGTAGAAAGTGAACTGTTGTATGTGAGGTTCTGCAAGTTTTTTTGGGGGTTGGCCAAGGTCTAGTCCAGCCCTCTCTGCTGAGGAGGACGTGCTTTGAAATTTAACCAATTTCCCCAACGCTGTTGTTGCTGATGAACTGAAGCCCTATTGTTCATCCATTGCCATGGTCTTTTTCAGTTCCTACTATATGTTATGCGTTGCCAGAGATAATGAATTTGCACTAAAACTTCTCACAGTCCTGTTCTGACAGACAGAACAAATTAGAAATGTCTAGTGCAGAGAAAAGTAATGTAAGCTTTCACTTTTTTAGAATCATAACAAAAAAGTAAAAAAAAAAAATGTAAAAGGCCGAGTTTCCTAAGGTGTTTCCCTCCAGTAAACCTCTGAAGAACAGTTTAACTTGAGTCTTGTTTCTGGAAGGCACTGATATTTTGTGCAACTTTTGTCCAAACCAAGAAGCCCGTCAGTAGCAGATCCAAAAAAAAAAAAAAATTGAAAAGAAAAGTCAGGAAAAACTGTGGTGTTAACAAAAACTCTTCCCATTCCTGCTGTCAGGCGGACTTGTAGCGTGACCTCTCGTCACTGGGAGGAGGATGTTCGAAAGCGCTGTTGGTTCCTTCTGTCCCCTCTCTTCCACCTCTCGGAGTTTGAAAACAGCATGAAAACACCAGGAAAAGCCCCGGCTAGGTTTCAGGGCGCGGCGAGAAGTTTGGTTTAGCGCCGGAACAGGAGGTGTGCAGCGAGGGAGGGGTGGAGGGAGAGATGAGGGAGGGATGGAGGGAGGTGCAGGGCGAGGGGGCGGCCGGAGGGCTCGTCCCTGCTCCAGCCCCTGTCTGGGGGGCGTGTGGGGTGTGACGGAGAGGGGCCGAACTGGTGCTGGCCCCTCACTCTGGGCGCACGGCGTGGGCAGCTGTCAAGGAGGGGAGGGGGCTGCGAGGGGTGAGGGAGGGCGGGAGGAGGGGCGACGGTAAAAATTACTAAATATATACATACACATGTATACAGCCTACAGATGCCCCTACGCAGACACTTGTATGTGTATACATATGTATGCATCCATCCACATATATATTATGGTAGTGATGACAGGCGTGCGTCCCACCCTGAGCTTGGCTCCAGGGAGAGGGAAAGCGCTTTGCCGTTCCCAGAGAGAACGGGGAAGAGTCCCGCAGCAGCCCCGAGCAGACGGGCATTCCCTGCCCGCACGGCTCTCGGAGACCCGGCGGACAAAGAGAGCTCTGTGAGGATCCAAGCGCCAGCCCCGAGCGAACCGAGGGAGTTCAGCAGCGAGTGCCCGGCAGCATGAGGGAAAAAAAAAAAAAAAAGAGAGAGAGAGAGAAAAAAAAAAATAAAAAAATTCTATGAGTCGACACCGCTTTCCCGGTCAGAAACACACTCACATTTCCGCTTCCTGGCCAGGGCATTTACGTTTAGTTGAGATGCTTGAAGGGAGAAGAAGTGCATGAGTATGCGGCGTGCAGCCCTAGGAACGGCTGTGTCAAGGTCCACAGAGATGCTCTGGAATGGCTCATAGAAGGCTGGGAAAAGCGTCGATAATGTCAGCAGAAAAGGAGAGAAACTCTGGTCCTAACAGAGAACATCCCTCGTTTCCAAGCCGCCGGCTGCGTCTCACCCTGCCGCCTCGCCGTCTGGAGTTCCCCGGGAAGTGAAAGTCCTCCCAAACATCACGACACACCGCAGAATCTCCAAAAGGAGTGGGGGAAGGGAAAGAGGAGGACAAAACGCTCTAATCTACTCCCCGCCAGCGCGGTATCTGTAGCTCGCCGAAACACCCCCTTACACCGCGTCTCCTCCCGGTGGAGGGAGAAGGCATCACTGCAAAGCCGGGAGAGCGGCTTGGACTTGCAGCTCAGACCGGCGGCGGCTGCGACCCGAGATGAGGGCCACCCCACTCCTCCGGCCGCCCGCCTACCTTCCCCTCACTTCCCCTCTCTCCGTACCGACGGATCCACTCCAGAGCAGCGCCCGGATGAATGCTGCACCCTCAGCGGATCAACGCTCCTCTGTCGTGCAACCTTTTGGGTAGGGAGGGGGGAATTTTCCCATTATATTTTAAGATCGGCTGGAAGTTTCTATTTTCCGCACGTATCCTGATGAAAAGAAGAGGCAAATAGCGTCCAAATACAAATACTACTACTACTACAACAACTATATATGTGTATATACATATGTGTGTGTATATATATGTGTATGTATATATTATATATATAAACAAAAATGGAAAGAAGGAAGATAGAAAAGCTGGACGGACACGGCAGCGCAGCTGTGAGGTCGGCTTTCTTTTGGGACCAAGCTCTGGGCTGGGCAGCGCTGCTCCTGCTGCTAGAGCTTATTTCTTGGGGTAGAGCGCGGGCGGGAGCCTGCGCGCCCGCGGAACAGCGCGGAGCATCTCCGCGGCTGCGCCCTCGCCCAGAGTCCCCCCATCCCCGCTGCACGTTCAAGGTTTAGCGGAGAGGTCGCGTCTATTGACGTCAGCTGAAGGCATTCTGCACGTCCGTCTGCACTTACATACATTAAGGAAAGTAGGGCATGAAAAAAAAAGCAGCAGCAGAAGAGGAACACGCAAATCCCGCTGCGCGGAGAAGAGACCGCGGATTCTGGGAGCGATCGTCCCTGTTTGCGGAAGATCCTAATTAGCTGGAATTAGTGGTGCCTCCCATTTTCTTCCAAATATCGTCATCATTATCAACAAAACAAACTCCCCCGAAATGAGCGATCGGGGCCGGACGCGGCGCGTAGAAGAGCCCGTCTTGGCTCGGGCGGCCGCGGTGCGTGAGCCGGGATCCACCGCCGCGCCATCCTCTTCTCCTCCTGCTCCCGTTGGCTCCAGCTTGTGTTACTTTTAATACTGATGCATATGTAAGGTATATTTGCATTGTTTTTAATTTACTGAAAGTTGCAGCCTGTCACTTTTCCTTTGCTCCCTCCTTTCTCTCTCTTCAAATGTTCTTGCCCTTCCTCCCCCCCTCCCCATTCCCCCGTGTTTTGTGAGACTCTGCAGTGTATGTGTCTTTATATCCAGTTTCCTCCATGCTTCTATTCTGTATAAGATCGCAGAGCTAGTTTTAGAAATCAAGGTGCACAAGACGTTTATTGGACATTAAACAGACTGGAGGGTCTTATTACCCTGCTCAGTTATCACACTGCCAGCTGGAGACTGGAAGTTTGATTGTCTAATTGACTTCATATTAAGAAAACCGCATTTTAGAAATCACCAACACACTCCTCTCCTTCCGCCCCATTTTAAGGTATAAAGAAATGTAGATTAAGGGGTGTAATGGGGAGAGTTTGAAGGATTTATGAGATTTCATTGCTGTTTTACGGCCTCTAAGTGCACTTGTTTGTTGTACCTTTATTTCAGGAATCATTCATTTCAAAATCTTTTCTTCAAATGTGCAGAACCAGCTACGGAGAGCTTTCTCCGAGTAAGACATTTTCTAATTTCTGTCTTAGGTGCTGAGTTATTAAATGTGTGACGTAAGATTTTTAAAATGTGCATATTTGAATCCAGTACCTATTTCCTCATAGAAAAAGCGTTAAAATTTTTTTTTCCTTTTGAACACTGCTTGTAGCCTTACACCTGCTTTATCCAAAAATTCATAGGCCTTGAATTATATGACAAAAGCTGCTAGCACATTTCAGTTTACCTCAACGGGTAATGAGAAGAAAGAAGGGTAGTTTAAATAGTAAAAGCAGATGATTGCTCTGTTTTTATAGTCCAGGAGTATTTTTAAACGAACGATGTTATTCCGCTAGAAGAAAAACCCAAAGAACAAAACCCCAAAAGAGCCTATGCATAGTATTTTTCCCTTTTTCAAAAGCTCGAGTGCATGCGTAGACAATTACACTATGAATGACTTACCTGAATGGACGTGTCGGGCAAAGTTAGCCTTCCCCAAAGGCTGTGATACATGTATTTTTTTTTAAATAAAGAGTGGAGTGTTTCATACTCTGTGCCCGTTTCACCACAAGTATATTTTAATTCTTTGCCGTTTCTTACGTGACTTCCAGCGCTACTTCTCGCTCCAGTTTTACAAGCCCTACCCTGATATGTCACCCAGTGTAAAGTAGCCAGGTGCCTACACGTAAAACGTGTAAAAAAATAATAATACTCTATCCAAACGGAAATCGACAGGGTCATCCATCAGACTAGTTCTTACCTCACCACACAGAGCAGCAATAAATTAAGAAAGCACCATTTCTACACATTTTTACCAGCGGCGGGTGCCGGGGACTCCCGGCCGGGGACAGCCCGTCCCTCGCCCGCCTCCTTCTTTTAACGAGCTCAAGTGAAGCTGTTGCTCCCTTGCGGGGCCGCATCAGCGTGTGCGGGGCGGCAGGCGAAAGCCAGCGTGGGTCTGTCCGTCTGTCCGTCCCCACGGCGCGTCCCGCATCGTCCCCCACACCCCGCGGTGTCTTACCCGCGCCTCGCTGCAGCCCCGGCGGGACGGGAGTAGCGGCCGCCTCCGCCCCTGGAGCATCCCCCCGGCGGGATGCTCTCCCGGGGGGAGCGGGGGTCCGCCTCGCAGCATCCCTCCCTCCCTCCCCCTCCTCGCCCCGCGTTACTGCGCGGCGGCCCCGCAAATCACAGCGGCCTCTTTTGTACAAGCCCTGGGGCTGGGGCGGGTGGCAGCGCACTCCTCCCCCGCCCTGCCTGCGCCTCTGCCGGAGCCACGGGCAGCGTGGGGAGAGCTACGTGTCCCCCCAGGTCCCAAACACTTGAACATGACGGGTGGAACAGGAACAATAAGTACAGCCCCTCCTCAGCCGCCCCGCGTACCCATTACTGACACCGGCCTAATACCGGATTTGCCGCTACAAACTGGGGTGCCCATGTCCTGCTGCACGTCTGCACGGACCATCCACAGCGAGCAAAATGCCTCCGAAGTTGGCGATTCCTTGGATTCTCGTCCAAGGACAGATAAACAAATGAATACACAACAGCGCTAATAATGCTCAGATTTGGGGTGGCCGAATCAGCTACGGAGATGATACAGCGTGCTGGGTTGTAGATAACAGATGCCTGAAATAAATCCTTTTCTCCATATTCTCATTCATTTTCCCCCATCATCCCATTGTTTTTTTCTCCCCACCAATGCTTTTAATACCTGTCCTTCGCTAAACCCAGTATTCAGCATTTTATACTTAAATTTTCTCCCACTTATCATCATCCTTGTCTTCTGTATGTATGTCTTCGGTATGTAAATAATCTGAACGGCATATTGTTCTATGCATAAGCATTATTTTTTAGAAAAGGGGAGGTGCAGGTACTGTGAGTACAGTAGAAGGTTTTTCTTTTTTCTCTTTTTCTTTTTTTCTTTTTCTTTTCTCTTTCGTTTTCTCTTCCCTTTTCGTTTTGTTCTTACTTTTTTGTTTCCCCTGCAAGACTGAAATATCAAAACGAAGAAATAGAATTTAAAACAGATAATATTCGGTGAAATAATTTTGAATAAGTTTGGCATGACGATTTTTTCCCCCCCATGAGAGATAAAAGACCAAAGATTTTAGTTTTATCTCAGCATACATGAAAAAAAAAAAAATCTTATTTTTTACACACAAGCTTCCAGTGTATGTACATCCTCACTGTGTATCTCATCTGGAAATAATAATAGAAAGCCAATGCCTATCTTTTGCTGTTAAGAACATATCTCCTTATTAGAGGTACAAAAGCAGAAACCAAGGGGAGCAGCAGAAGTGGGGGTGGAAGTTGCGTTTCTTTCACCCAGAATTCATATGACCAACCTCAATGCTGAGGTTTCCAGAGGCTGAAGTACAGCAAACTCTGTTAGGTGTGTTTTGGTGAGCATGCAGAATTCCAGCTTCAGATCCATCCCGGGATGACCAGAGCAGCCGACTCCATGCAAGGCATGGTCTTCACTTGCAGCACGGGCTGAAGAGACATGAGCCAAATTTTCTCGATGTCATTTCTGCTCTTTAATTTTAGGATCCATTTTACACCTAGGTGTAAAATAAATCATCCGAAAGACAAGATTTGAAATGCACGGTTATTTCTCTATTTCCCGTGAATACGGTTCCTTAGAAGCGGAGTGAATTTGAATTTTTTTTTTTTGTTTTTCAATTTTTTGGTGGGATTTGTTTGGTTGGTTGGTTTTTTTTTTTTTTTTTTTTTGGTCCTGTCTCATGGCCTTGTTATGTTTTGATTTGATTTTAAAATCAGCCTGCAGGTGCGAAGTTCGTGCTTACCTCCCCCCTCCCCGCCCCGTTTGCAGGCCGGACTCCGCTTCTGGGAGGGGAGAAAAGGCGGGGAGGAGGCGGGAGGACATCCAGGTCCTCCGCGGGGTGGCGGTGGGGGAACAGTGCCATCTCCCGGTGCACAGCGCCCATCCCACCGCCTCCGCCCGCCCCTGTCCTATCGGCACCTCCCCGCCGCGCACGGAATCTGCTCCAACAAAATTCAAAAAAAAAATAACAAAAAAAAAAGGGGTATTAAAAAAAAAAAAAAAAAAGTTGTAGCAAGAAAAATAATAAAGCAAAAAAAAGAGTGAAGAGTGATACCCAGCGGGAAGAAGGTTGCTCTGCAGGTAGAGCATCCCTCGGGTGGCAGGCAGCACCCTCAGCTCTCCGTCTCTATTCGTCGCGCTCGTCCCCACAGTGGGTGGGGGTGTGGCAATTGTCGCCTCCTTCCCCTCCCTACACGGCGCTCCGCATGTTCTTTGCACAGATCAAAACACGGTGTGGGTCTGTCTGTAGGTTTGGAGGGAAGGTGGGCTTACGAAAAGCAGGGCGTGGGGGGGAGGGAGCTGCAATGTCTCAGGTAACGCCGATATTTTAATATTCTTCCCTCCTTTCTTTATTGAATTTATACTGGTGTTCCGTGGAAAGACCTATTTCTCGGAAGCTCTTATTAGCTGTTCGTAGGAGGCTTTCATCTTCCCTCGGTTATCCCTTCCTCTTTTTAATAAAAGTAATGAAAACGAAAGGTCTGATTTTACAGAAATGCAATTCTTACTCGAGGGAATAGCGGTGAAGAGCTCTCAACGCAGTAGGCTGTCAGGAAAAAGATGCACTCCCGAGAAGTTAGAGGTTATATTTGATTGGATTGACCGCCCCTTCTTGTTCAGGTGGTGGGGTTTTTGTTTGTTTGCTTGTTTGTTTTTTGTTGTGTTTTTTTTTTTTTCTCTTTTTGATTCTCCAAGACGGTGTGTTTTACTTCCTACATCTCCTCTTAGGAATTTGTGGTTTTCTCGTGTCTCAACAGGCTGTGGACAGACAGAAGAGGCTAAGAGCAAACTGTCTGTATCTCGTAGTTCGTTTCTTCTGCACCCTCAGGAAATGATTTCAGAAAAAATATAAGAACATGATGCGGTTTGTGGTTTGGGTTTCTTTTGGTTTGTTGGTTGGGTTTTATTTTTTCTTTTCCAGTGGGCGCTCTGGGCTCATGTACATAAAATATTTTAATTTAAAAGCAGCGTCGCTGCTACATGCAGTTACAAAACCACGCGCGACAAGTCCTCCCCTCGCGTGTTTTAGCTGCCGTGCTGCATGTGCCGATGGGTACCAGCGATGCACACAGAGGGAAGTACACAAAACTCTGCTACGTCTCCCAGATAGCAAAACCCGAGCGTAAATTTCTCCGCCCGTCAATAGGATAACAATTTCAAGTTGTTTTTCTTAGCATAGGCATCTCAGACAAAGGACCGAGAAGATTCTCTGAGCGCCGCTTTCACTCAGGGCGAGCGAAAAATAAAGATTGGACGCAACGATAGCACCGACGGGCTGCGGAGCTTCCAGGGAAGAAGACGTGGTGGCGGCCTTTGTCTGTTTGTCCTCCTGGGAAAGGCGTTGTCCTTCTGTTCTGGTAACACCCGACACTGCGATGGCTATTTTGATACCAGAACGACGGTTCTCACCCATTTTTGCCCTGTACAGCATACCGCCGTCCTCGTCCCGCTCTTTACTGGCGGCATCGCGTCTCCCCAATGGGCCGCGCCGTGCAGACGGACGGACGGACGGACAGACGGACAGTGCTGCTGGTGCCGGTTCCAACACTGCGGGAGCACCAACTCCCCTAGCCGGGACACCACGTCCTCATTAAAACCTTGCAGTTTGGACTCTTACACGCCTGTTGACAAAACTTTTCAGAGCTCTCCCAGCGCACCCCGAACTGCATCGGGAGGAGGGCTTATCGGGCAGACCGTCCCATCCCCGGGACGTCGACCAGGGCAGACGCTCAGAGCCCCTTGCCCTGACGGCTCACTTTCTCTCCTGTTTTCTTCTCCATCAGTAGCAACAAGGGAATCTGGAAACAGGTCTAGGGCGGTGCCAGCCCGCTGCTCGGTTGCCACGCTGTGAGACCTGGAGAGGTCCGGCGGGGGAACACGGTTTTAAAGCGGGAGGCAGAGCTGTCACCACACCTCCCTCGACCCTCACAGGACTTCAGATTCCCTTTTTCATAGCCCCAAGCTGAGCGGGAGAAGGCAGACTTGTACACAGACCTGTACTTTGTCCCCTGGCAGGCTGTGCCCCATCGTTTTCCAGCACAGACCGTGACACTCCGAACAATCACCGAAATTCGCCCACCACCTCGTTCCGACCCCACTGATTTTGATTTCATCCCGAGGGGCACTCGGCGGCCTGTCCCCGTTCCCTAACCCCCGTGCCTGTGCGGTGCGGTGCTCAGGGCACAGACAGCGCCGTGTGGATTTGCCAGGGGCCCCCGCGGGTCTGTGCTCAACGAGGCCCAAGAGTGAACCCGCATCAGCTGATCAGGTTTAAAATCCAATAGCTTCCCTTCACGTGAACAAGATTTGTCACTGACGGCAAGAAATTAGGGAGCATGAAGATGTTAAGGAGAAAAGGGGTGCGGCGGTGGGAATCCCTCTGCCCCGAAAGGATGCCTTTCTTCATCGCCCCCCCCTTTCCCTTCGGCCCGGACCCCAACTTTTTCCGTCGCGCGTTATTTCGGAAGGCAGAGACATGAAGATCTGAGAGGGGACGGGGATCGGGAGGGTTTCCCCGCCTCGCCCTCTACCCCGGACACACTTTTTCCTCCTCGCGGTGACACGGACCGGCCGGACTGCTCCGAGCTCCCCCCACACCCCTCACCGGGGGCTCCCCATTCCGGTACTCACTGCCTCGGTTCCACAGCCGCCCGCCGAGCACCATCGCTCGCAGGGACGTCAGGAGAGGCTTCGCCAGCCCAGTCCCACTCGGACGGGCGGGAAGAAAGGAAGAGGCCACGGGGGGAAGGAGGGGCAGGCTGCTGTCGGAGAGAGGAGGGCTGCCACGGACGCTGCCCCACAGCGGACTGCGCTGTGGCTCACCCCTCCCCTTTGCCCCAGTATTTCCCACCCACTTACCTCCCCCGCTCCCCCCAAGACAGACAGCCATCGGGAACAGGGACACGTGTTTCGAGGGGGCTTTCCTTTAGAATCCCAGCCAGGCAGGTTGAGGAGTCGGGGCTTAGCCTGTGGGCCCCAGGGGTATTCGAGACGGGGGCCAAGAGAGGGAGAGGGGTGTCGGTGGCTGCCGGGGCTCGGGTGCGGTGGTGGCTGGGGTGGGCACGGCCCTCCCCATGCTGTGCATCGTCCCCCCGCCGCTCCTGGCTGAGGTACCAACAGCGCTGCTCACACTGGTGCTGGTGGTAAATTTAAGAGCGGGGCTGGAGGGGGCAGAGGGCACAGGGAAGAGTCCTCTCGGAGAAGCTGGGCTCTGCTGGCGGCCAGCCCCCAGGAGGGCCGTGGGCTCAGGAAGGAGATTGCTGCGCCGCACTGGTGGGGAGCTGGCGGCGCCCGGCGCTCTCGGGCAGCTGCCCCTCTCCGCCACATCCCTGTCCGAGGGTCTGGGGCCGGAGCATCTCGACCCCGACCCCCTCGGAACTTTCACTGCTGCAGGTGTACCGATAGCCCTTATAATTCCTTGGCCGGACCTTCATCTGGCCATACTCTCCCTAAAATTGTTGGCATGGGTGCCGGGCGGGTATGTCCCCACGGTGGTGACTGCGACATCTGTCACGACATGCACGCGATTTGCATGCCAGGATGGCATCTTTCTAAGCCTTCTTCCCTCTGTACTGCAAATGACGACACAATATGATACGCCATACAGCTATTTGGGGCACAGAGCATCAACCAGACTGCAGTTTCTGTGGGGTTATGCAAGTTTTGTTAAACAGAGTGAAAATAAGCCAGCAGTGATATTTGTCAACGTATTTCTGGATGTTTATACTTTATATAGACTATACCCCAAAACCCAAATAATGTAATGGGAAGTTGTGTTAATTAAAATAAGAAAAATTACAATATATTTAAACCTAGATTCTACTAATATGAAAATAAATACAGAGTAAACGGAAAAAACGCATTTTAAATGTCCTACAAAAAGTTTCACAAATTTGCTTTAGTTTCTACGGATTATGTTTTATATAAAGTTATTAATATAGCAGAAACAACCAAGCCAGAGCACTTTGGAATTCCTACTATTTAAATTACAAAAGAAAATCATTTGAATAATGTTATTAATTCCAGTGAATGCAGAAACATTTGTCTTTTAATTTAATAATTTTCAAAACAAAAACTAAACCGTGTTGGAGCTGACTTCACTTCACAATGAGAAAAGTTGGCATTATCCTTGCTTTAATGTGCCACTACCTGAAACTGAAAAAAAATAAAGAAGAAAGCTCCTGAATTTGCGTGTTGTTGTTTTTTGTGTTTTTGTTTTTGTTTTTTTTGTTTTTTTTGTGGGTTCTTTTTTTGTTTTCCATTTTTTCCCCCTTTACCCAGTTTATAGTTACTGCTGTTGACTACATGTACTCACTTTCTCATACGGACCTCAGTTTTTTGTCTGTCTGTCTGCTTCCAGACACACTCATGCTGGTTTTTTGTTTTTTTTTTTGTTTTTTTT
>CM031878.1:54865646-54886248 GCA_018697195.1 Certhia americana
TATAATATAATATAATGTAATATAAGTTCTATTATTGTGTATCATAAGTGATACATCTAACTACAACACAATTATATACTTAAGCAAAACTACGCACTTAATTTGTTTTATTTAATCTTAGTAAATTATGGAAAATATTGACCATGTAGTGTTTAATTGCAAACCCATATATAATTATGAGTGATCTTCAGAGTTTCTCCAAATATGTTTGAGTCTGGAATCATGAGGAATATCTCTTTGCATGTTTAAGAGATTTTAGAATCTCTGATAGAGAGTGTTTTTAACCTTTGTTCATGGAAAAAGGGCTTTTATGCGCTGAAATGAAGCAGAGTTTTTGGGAGTGTGTATTAGATAGTAGAACAGTGTGTAGTTTTATCACAGGGTGAGAATTTTAGGTATATGGGGTTTTAGGATGGCAGACAGGTGATGACAAGATGGAGGAAGCACATGGCTTTTGGGCTTCTTCCTTCTCCTTCCTTGCCTCCATCTTCTGCAGTGAGGTGGCACATTATAGTTGGCTTAGAATAGAGTTTAACCTTCTAACATAGATAATATTTATTGGAGTAGAATTATAAATACTGATTATGTAGAATGGAGTATAAATATCCACACCACCCTGAGGGTGGAAACATTAGGCTTTTGGTATTTTGTAGTGAGTAGCTGAGCATTAAGCTTTTTGCATTTTGTAGTTAGCATTAGGGCGTTGGGCACTTGTGCATTTTGTAGTTAGCTTTGGTATTTGAAATGATAAGAAATAATAAACTATGAAGAAAACAACAAGAAAGCCTCATGACCAGTTCTTTCAAGATCTCTGGCTGGTGAAAGCAAAACAAAACTTTACATTCTCGGACAGGAAAGAAAACCAGCCGGCCCACACAGAAAACAAACACAAAAATAATTTTATCTAAATCCAAGACAAATACACCACAGGCTTCTTTTGAAGAGAGAAGATAATGTTGACTCATAAAAAAAATCAAAACGAAACAGCATTTTCCATTTCTGCATTCAGAGAGTTGAGGTCAGAAAGAACCATTTGTATGATGCAGTCAGATGTCTTTGTTACCAAGATGTAGAAGGAAGGTAACGTGAGCTACATTTTTACCAAAACCTTGCGAGCCAAGACTAGCAAAGCAACACTGGCAGTTTCCATAGCTACGCTATCTGATGGAAGATGCTGCCACATGTCTGTCAAAACAGTTATTAACACAACCCCACAGAGAGAAGAGTGCTTGATTGATCAGAAAAACAATGGGTTTGTGTCATAAGACCTGCCCTTGTCTTCCCAGCTTTGAGAAGTACCTGCTGCTGTAGGAGAAAAGGAGCTCCTGCTGCTCACACAGCAGCTGGGAATGGGAGTGCTAAGGGGGGATGCAAGTTTAAGTTCCCACCAGGAGGAGGAGGATTCAAAAATCACTCTTTTAACTGCTTTGCCATTTTTTACTTTGTGAAACTCATGCAACAGGAACAGGGATTACCAAACAAAAGGATGGATGCTGCGTTCAGGGCACAACTTGGACTAACGGGGTCTGTGCAGCAAAACTGGCAGATGCATAAGGGAGATGCCTAGGGTGCTGCTAGGAAAAGCAAATTCTGTCTGCCCACAGCAGTGGTCAGGCAGCTCCTGGTGTCACTGATAAACCTTAAAGAAGTGTCTTTGAAGATAAAGGTCCTGCCTCAAAGCCTGTTGAAGGCAACTGAAGCCCTTCCAACACCTTCTATGGGCTTCATCTTGAAACATGCACTGCAGATCTGCCCAGTCATTTCAATCAACTGGTTATAAAGACGTGCAGGGGTGTCTTGATGAAATGCTTTGATCAGGCTTGACTTTCACCTTTCTTTGTCACTATTGACACACAAATAGACACACACACTCATGACAACTCTCTTCTCAGAGCAACGAGGAAAAGAAGGGAAGTTTATTGTGTGACCTCAATATATATATCATTCCAAAGGTGACCAGGGATTGGAGGTGAAGTTGCCACTTCTCTAACCACACAGGTCAAACTAAAAGTCCATCAAGTTTCGCTTCCTCTAGAGAGAAAGGCAAAACCAATCCTTGCTTACATGAAAGACTGTGAGAAACTACACTACAAGAATGCAAACATTAGAAGGCTGTGAAAACATGCAAAAAGCAGGGCGACGTTGGTCTACACAGCTGGATTTTTAGTCACACAAGTGGTGCCAGGTCATTAGTCTCTGTGTTCCTTCACAGAGATGGAACAAACAGGCTTTTCTATCTCAGCATGCAAACCATGGTAACCTTTCATCCTCCCTCACCAAGATCATAATCTGTATGTACCCATTTGTCTTTATTTGACTTAGAGATTTGCAGTTGAAGAGGTCTTGAATTGATCAGGAGTATCTTTGAGGAGAAAACAGAGATGCAGAAAGAACAGCTTGCCTGTCAAGATTTGCAGAATTTGTATTCCTTTAAATTTAAATCGTGATCAAGGTTTGCATTTTTCTAGATATCTAGAAAAGTTTCTAGGTATCTAACATATAGTTAATAATAATATCAAGTCCTTTAATTCAAAAATATCTTCCTCGCAGTTACAAAAGATTTGTTGCTGTCCTACATCTCTTCAGGAAGAATTTTCCCATTGCTCTGCAAAGAAACATTAATGAACAAAAATATTTTGCAACATGCTCAGAGGAGGGATAAATCAGACACGTTACACAATGGAGAAGAGACTAGGTATATCAATGCAACCTTAACTTCAGTGTGACACCTGTGACCTGTGGCATGGCATGACTTTGAAACTCACTGTCTTCTAACAAAGACTTCAAAAATTATTTCTGTCTTGTTGTTTGCCTATTCACTAACTCTGCAGTTAAAATGATTATTTTAGTCTCCTAGTATTCATAAAGAGTTGCTTTGGAATTATCAGAATGTCACCTGTGCCTTCATCACCTGAGTACTTGACAGAGCAAAGCAAGTTGCTTTTTATTTCTATGGGCAATGTGAGGACAGCACGAGATTTTTCCACATATTGTAACCACAGAAAAGAATTTTATAGTTAAATTAAACTCAGTCCTGCTTAAACTGTAATCTGTTATAAAACAGCATTAACCTCAGTGAAATTAAGTCACCCAGGAGTGAGGCTGAGCCAAGGTGCTGCTGTGCAAGTGCTGTGTATCTGTCTCTGGCTGACTATTTGCATTTATTGGCTAAACCCAGTATAGTGAGCAAAGGAGTGGGACCACTTACTGCTGGACACTTACTGCTCCCCAAAAATCAGGAACTCCAGGGAGGCAGTGGGGAAGTATGAGATTTCTTTAAAGTAACTGGATGTAGACCAGTAAGTAGAAGAGGCCTTTAAAATTCTTTACTTTATTTAAAAAAAAAAAAAAAAAAAAAAAACAAAAAAAAAAAAACGGAACAATCTGGGGTCACTGATTGCCAAAGAGCAAAATCAGAGGAAATCCAAATGCCTGCAAGTTGGAGGGGAAGGGTCTCCTAAAGCCTAATATCCTGTGACTCCAAAAAATAGGATAGAGAAATTGTACAGGAGAGGCAGATACTTCTCCTTGCCAGCAAAACTATGATCCAGTATAACTCTTTATAACTCAGTAGGCTGGAGAAGTCTGTTGCTGTTCAGAAAGTGGGAAGAGAAAAGGTCTTGCTGATGTCTGGCAAACAGAAAAAACATGATGTAAACTGCCTCTTCATAGAGTAAACACATTTCATTGTGTTCTTTCTTCCAGCTTCTGACTAAGGGAAAGTAATTTTTCAGTTAGTAGATTACAGCCACAGTAAGCCAGAAGTTGAGTCTTGATATCCTCAAAAAGGTGTATGATGAGAGCCTTAGCTAGGCTGAGCTTTCAGGTCTGTCTTAATTTGTCTTACTATAAGCATTATTATTAGTGTTATCACTTAAGCAAGGTTTTATTAAAAAGTTAATTCCTAAACACAAGAAAACTTTAAAACACAAGATATCAAGAAGAGATACTAAATGAGAATAGGTGAACTCCCTCTTCCCTCTGTACTTTCTAATCTTGTAATCTCCATTACTGGTCTTGTGCTTCATTCCAGTAATAAGTAATGGCATTGTACCTTGTACAATCTTCACACAATTCCCCTCAGCCTCTTAGGAAATATTCCTCCCCTCTTTCTTTTCAGTATTTTCTGGGTGGGTGATTTCTTGTGGGTACATGATCAGTACCCTACCTCTGCTAAGACTGGAGTTATACATCACTCTAGAAACTCTGCTCTTTTCCCCCCAGGAGAGGCTCTGTTTCCCTGTTTTTCCAGAGGACTTTGGCTGCCTAAAATAGTAAGAGCCATGGTAAAGCAGACTGTTGGTTTCTCACAGTCCTTCAAACAAAGCATACAGTAAACTGCAAGCAGAGAACACCTCAGTGCTGCACAAAGTGTATTACCTCTGGAGTATGTGATGCAGCAGCAGAAGGGAGAACCCAGCCAAAGAAATAATATTATTAGAGAAAACTGCTTCATAATTAAGAAAAAACCCACAAACCTTGAAAAGCCTTAGAATTATAAGGAGCTGATGATAATTTCCATGTTTCTTCCTTCAACGCCTTCATTCAGATGTTACTCAACCTGGGAGTAAACAACAATGTATCCAAACAGCAACACGTAGACTGACCAGGAATTCTCAGCTAAAATTTTCCATTTAAAATTATATCTCTCTGTAGAAACTTACGACTAATTCTCTTAATAATAAACATTGTTCCCTAAGTTCTGGTAAGTTATATACAAATATAACCAGGAAAAATTAGAAAGGAGCAAACTGGCATCTTTTAAAACTGGAAAAAAATGCAGAAATTATGACAAATGACAAGAAATTTGGGATATCACTTTGCATGAGGGAATATGCTGAAAAATTAAATCATACAAAAATACTGTTGCATTAAATCTTTTCTCTTTTCTGTCCTCTATCTTAAAATGTGTTAGAAGGCAGTAAGCAGCTCCCGAGGTCCAGTACAAAAACAATGTGTTTCAGAGTTAAGGTTCAGTGCCAGGTTCTGCCCTGGGGTCACAACAATGCCCTGCAGTGGTGGGGAAAGAGTGACTGGAAAGCTTTCACTTTGGTGAAACTGGTGAGATTTCTCTTTTCCTGGTGGGAAAGGACCTGGAGGTGCTGGTGAACAGTGTCTGAACTTGAGCCACTGTGGGCCCAGGGGACCAAGAAGGCCAATGGCATCCTGGCTTAGATCAGCAATGGTGTGGCCAGCAGGACCAGGGCAGTGACTGTCCCCCTGTACTGGGCACTGGTGAGGACACACCTTGACTTCCAGGTCCAGTTCTGGGCATCTCCCAAACCAAAAGACATTGAGGTGCTTCAGTGAGGCCAAAGAAGGGCCATGGAATCAGGGAAGGGTCTAGAGCCCAAGTCTGGTGAGGACCAGCTGAAGTGGAAGCTCAGTGTGGAAGGCTCAGCCTGGAGAAAAGAAGGCTTAGATGGAACCTTGTCACTCTCTGCTGTAGGAGGATGTAGCAAGGTGGGCTTTGATCTCCCAGAAAACCAGTGACAGGACAAGAGGAAATGGCCTTAAGTTGTGCCAGAGGAGGTTTTGGTTGGATATTAGGATGATTTTTCTCACCAAAAGGGTTGTGAAGCCCTGGAAGAGCCTGCTGTCATGGTCTGGATACTAAGGTTCTTAGAAATGCCCCTGCCTGAATTAAGGTGCAAATGAGACCATATGCCAGTGACAATAATATGGGGTTTGTTTGTTCGTAAACATGGGGGAGAGAGAGAGAGAGAGAGAGAGAGAGAGAGAGAGAGAGAAAGAGAGAGAAAGAGAGAGAAAGAGAGAGAAAGAGAGAGAAAGAGAGAGAAAGAGAGAGAGAGAAAGAGAGAGAAAGAGAGAGAGAAATAGAAATAGAAAATAGAAAATAGAGGTGAGGGGGACAGAAAGGGTCTGACAGGGACAGAATAAGGAAAATACCACCACTCCATGGATCCCAATGATGTTCCACTGATCCTCTCCAGCCAGTCTCCTTGGTGGTGAAGGTCCCTCCAAAAGCAGAGAATCTGATGGGGTAATACACGCCCAGGCCAGGCAGGAAAATCCAGGCACCTCCCTGGGGGGAGTTTGCCATTGTCTCTCCCAGCAGACTCCACATTTGCTGCAGCACGGGCAGTGCTGTGGTGCAAGGCCTCAGCAATGACTGGGGGACACTTCGGGGGCCTTTGGTGGATTGAGGCACCCCCTCAGCTGTGCCTCATGTGAATGTCCCGTGGATGTGGCATTCCCAGGGCTGGGGTTCCACAGCCAGCTCATGGGAAGGACAGTGGGTTCACTGCCCCCTGTCCTGGGGGGAAATCCGTGCAAACCTGCACAGTGGCTCTGGGGGCTCCGGCCTCCCCCGCCCTGAAGCAAGCCAAAGATGATTCCTAGCATGGCTGCTGGATCTGGCTCACATTGTTTTCCCTGTTTACTTGTTTGTTCCAGGTGATTGAAAATGGGCTTTCCCTTTGTCTAATTCTCAGCAGTTTGACTTTCAGTCCAAAGTTCCAGTCAGGCATCTTCAGGGAGGCTTCTTTGATTGTAGCTTCTTTATTCAGTTTTTGTTGTAATGAGCAGAACTTTATATCAATGTTTGAAGCATGAACTGTTTCAGTCTCTGACTGCTTCTAGGGCAGTGGTGGAGTCACCACCCTGAAGGGATTTAAAATATGTGTGGATGTGGCACCTATGGACTTGGACTTGGCAATAGTGGCGTATGGGTTCAGCTTTATGACCTTAGAGGGCTTTTCCAGCCTAAATGATTTTATTATTCCCACCAGGGCATATCTACAGTACAGCAGAATGGGGCTGGGACACGGAAGAGATTTCTCTCCTTTTCTCCCATCAGGAAAGCAGAAAGAGGGACTGCTGAAAGTTTGTTATGGCATTGCCTTCATTGACTATTTCTCTTACTGGAGCACCTATTTTCCTGTGGTTTTCCTGCGGCTACTTTTCCCTAAAACAACATCTCAGTTGTTTCAAAAGCTGCTGTTTGTCTCACAGATTTCTGAAGCAGAAAGGATTTTGTTCTCTCTGAGCCATACTGACATTAAATGGGTTTTGTCTGTAGTCTTCAGTGTCCTGAAAAATTCTTAAAATTAAAAGAATTAAAGAGATTAAATATTAGATATTCAAGGCATTGACTCAGGAATTTACTTGCAATCTGGTATTTAATAGATGTGAGGGTCAGAAAGACCAGTAGTAGAAAGAAATTTCTATGAAAATATCAGGAGGTGATTGATAGGAACCTGTTGCATGTTGGAAGATGAAAAGACCTGCAAATTGTACTAAATCATATTACACTTGAAGTATACCCACATTTCTTCCTGAAGACGTAGAGTGAATCATCCCCAAACACTTGATTGGAGAAATTACCTGGGTTTTCAGGAGGTAGGGTGTGTAATTCCTGTATTTTTTGTTCTGAAAACCTGAAGACCTTAAGCCACTGTTCTTCCTCTGTTCAAGGTTCTTTAACATTTTAAAAGAGGTTAGAAGTCATTGCTCTGGTAACTTTCATTGCTTTATTTACAAACTGATCTGAAGTTCTGCAAACTCCCAGCCAATTACTATTTACACTTGTGAGGGACACCCACAAAGAAAAATGTGAATTTTTGGTGAAAATTTCACCCACATGTAAAAAATGCAACCAGGGTTAATTTTACCACTATTTTAATGTAACTTCTCTTTTTGACCATTCAAATTTAGGACAGCTGAAATTTCAAACAGATTTCAGAAAGAGGGCACTGGAATGATGTTTTCAGGTTATCTGCTTTTCCTGTATGCTTTTCATTTGTCCAGCTGTCTCCTTCTATCTGTCTTCTACCATGGGACAGTGTTTTTCTGCGAGAATGGAACAATTTGATAGACTGAATTGTTCAATTAGTATTCAAGGGCTATAACAAAGAAGTCATTGCAGGAGGCTGTGTTTGGCTCAGCCTCTGTCTCTGCATGCTAAGGTAGTACAGGAGGGATTTAAAAGTGATTGTTAAAAAAATTGTATAAAAAATGATTGTTATATTTATGCTGCATCTCTCATGATCATTTCTCATGAGTTGTTATATTGCCCTCACTAAATGATTTCATAGTTAGACTATAACTAAATTTGACTAATTCACTAACTCAGAGATAAAAAAAACATTTTAAGAAATTCTGAAAATATTCCAGTCTATATGCAGAGAGATTAGAGGCAGGAGGAAACATCATCCAAGAGTCTTTGATTTTGATCCATGTATGAGATCCATTTGCTCAGGAGTTTCTGCCCTTAGCACTCTAATTCTGATTAAACTAGATCATATCCTTGTTAAACTGTCAGTCTAGATACTGTAAAGAAAGCCTGCACAGGATAGCTAGTCCAGAATATCCATTTGCATGCTGGTTTGATGGGCTACTTTCAAAAGCAGTCTTAAGCTCTGACATGAGCACACAGAGTATATTTCCTGAAAATGTCTTTTTGTGTAATTTTCTGTGTAATGGATACTTTGTGAGCAAAGATTTCATCATTTATTGACTGTGTATGTGTGTACTATTAATTAAAGTTTGATGACTAATACTGGCATGTTTACACATGCAGTTTTTTTCATGGTGGGAGCAATCTTGTTGAGTTTGCTGTCACTTTGCAGACAACTAGAAATCCATCTTTTGAGCTAAGTTCTGGTACGTGGAACAGTAGTATGTAGAACAGTAAGAATGTGAAATTGCAGACCAATGTTTGTATTCATGTCATCACTTTGTTTTCGCTTCCCGTCTATATACTTACACACAGATATTTTCTCATTCCTGCATGTGCACATTAATTCTATCAATCATGCATCCTTAAGTGTACCCTTGTGTCTATAATTTATGCAGTTACTAATTTTTCCCTGGCTGTTGTGGAATAAATAAACAGGTGCATCTTTACACTTAAGTCAACTGTGTGTACTGCGCAATATTGGAAAAGCACAGAATCACAGATTGATTTAGGTTTAAAAAGACCTCCAAGGTCATTGAATCCAACCTTTGTCTGATCACCACCTTGTCAGCTGAACCATAGCAGTAAATTCAGTCATTTCTTAAACACCTTTAGGGATTGTGACCCACCCTGGCAGCCTGTTCCAATGCTTAATAACCCTTTCCATGAAGAAATTCTTCCTGATGCCCAACCCAAATCTCCCCTGACACAGCTTGAGGCCATTTCCTCTTGTCCTGTTGCTGGTTGCCTGGGAGAAGAGACCAAGTCCCACCTAGCTACAAGCTTCTTTCAGAGAGTTGTAGAAAGTGATAAGGTCACTCCTCAGTCTCTTTTTCTCCAGGCTGAATAAACTCAGTTCCATCCTTCAGCTTCTCCTCAAACGACTTACACTTTAGACCTTCTCCAGCTTCATTAGTGTTCTCTGGATTCACTCCAGCACCACATGACTTTATTGAAGTGAAGGGTCCAGAACTGGACACGTAACTCCACGCAGTGCTGAGTACAGGGGGACAGTCACTATTCTGCTTGCCACACTGTTGCAGATACAAGCCAGGATGCCTTTGGCCTTCTTGGCCTCCTGGGTACAACACATTCTGTCCTGCTCACTGTTGACCATCACCCCAGGTCCTTTTCCATCAGGAAGCTTCTCAGTCACTCTTTCCCCAGCATATAGCACTGCATGGGGTTATTGTAGCCAAAGTGCAGGACTTGTCACTTGGCCTTGTTGAATCTCATACCATTGGACTCAGTCCATCAGTCCAGCCTGTCCAGATCCATCTGGAGCTTTCCTACCCTCCATCAGGTCAACACTCCCAACCAATTTAGTGTTGTACTTTCTGAGGGTGGACTCAGTCCACTTGTCCAGATGATATTGAACAGGACTGGCCCCAGTGCTGAGACCTGGGGAACACCACAGACGACCAACAGCCAGATGGATGCAGCACCATTCTTTGGGCCCAGTCACCTAGCCAGTTCTAAACCCAGCAAAGAGTGCACCAGTCCAAGCTGTGGGCTGCCAGGAGAATGCAATCACAATCAGTTCAAAGACTTTACTATGTTCATGTAGATAACATCCATAGCTTCCCCTTTGTTCATCAGGTAAGTGACCTGGTAATAAAAGATCAGGTCGGTCAGGCAGGACTTGCCTTTCCTAAACCCCTGCTGCTGATCCTCTGGCTGTTCTGCAGGTGCCAAGTGGTCACACTCAGGATGGTCAGCTCCATAACCTTGCTGGACACAGAGGTAGGCTAACAGGATGGTAGTTCCTCAGATCTTTCCAGCCCTTCTTGGAGATGTACATCACACTGGCCAACCTGCAGTCATCTGGGACCTCCCCAGCTAATCAGGACAGATGATAAATGATGGAGAGTGTCTTGGCAAGGCTTTTCTACCGGCTCCCTCTGCACTCTTGGACGAATCCTATCTGGTCCCATTGACCTATGAGTGTTTAAATTGCTCAGCAAGCTACTAAATAATTTCTCTTGGGTTACATTCTGCTGCCTGTCTATTCTCCCCATCAGGGGCCTGGTTTCCCTAAGAATAACTGGCCTTACTGTTGAAGTTGGAGGCAAAGAAGGCGTTAAACATCTCATCCTTTAGCTTGTCCTTGCTGACATGGTCCCCCCTCTGTGTTCAATAAAGCATGGAGATTTTTGTCTCTCCTTTTGTTGCTGGTGTATCATAAAAATATTTTTTAAACATCTTTCACACCAGTGATCAGGCAGATTGAATTCTAATTGAACTTCTTCCTTTCTAATTTTTTGTCTACATGACCTAATGACATCTTGAATTCTTCTTGAGTTGCCTGCCCCTTCTTGCAAAGGTCGTAAATTCTTTTTTCCCCTGAGTTCCTCCAAAAGCAAAGCCATGCTAAGAGACAGATTTAGCTCTTGGCTGATTATGCATACTGAATGCTTCATTTGTACTATATTAATTTCCAGCATCGTAAAATCAATATGCATAATCTGAAAAAAAAAAAGGGTTTGCTGGGAAAATTAGGATGGTTATATTATGTGATGTCTAGACACAAGAACTGCCATTTGAGATCAGAACAAAAGTCCACTTAGCTCGTTATCTTTTCCCTGACAGTATTCTGTAGGGATTTTTCAGGGGGGAAGAACACACAAAAATAAAAAGCATACATTAATTGTTTCCTAGAATGCTTCTCATTTTCCAAAAATAAGCCATGGAAAAATCTTCCTTTACTCTAGCTGGATACTATAAATGTATCATCATGCTTAACATGACAAACGCAACCATGCCCTTTTAATAAGTTAAAACCAAAAGTTCTAAACCATTATGAACTTACCCAGGATGTTTGCTTCCACAATCCTTTATGGCCAAAATTCCGGTATTTAATTACACGTAACATGCTCATCATGTGCCCTTGTGAACATGCTATCTGATGGTTTCTTTGTATATATCCTGTGCTTCCAGTGTTATTGAGGGAGAGCACATATTTTCCTGCAGATCTGCTACTTCAGTATTATTCACAGGTAAGGATTATCATTCATGTTTTCCAAATGGAAAATTCATATTTTATGTAGCTTCCCCTTTCAAGCGAATTTGTCTCCTGTCTATCTAGTTCTATATTTAGAAAAGGCAGGGTAATATGCATTAGATGAAGGTTTCCCACTGTAAAAAGGCAACCGTAAAGGATGTCATAATGATATTTTCTAGCTCTCACTTCCCTAAAAAATGTTACCAAAGTGTAAAGGGTTGCAAAAAAAGTGACTTGGGCCTCACAGGATGCTGCATTTTCACTGTGAGACTGAAAACTTGATTCCGAGCAACTCTACAGAAAATAATTAACTATGCAATGTGCTGCAAGAACAAAATCATGATTTGCACCAATTACGTTTATCATGCAAACACACTACCTGTAAGTTTTATCACTTCTAAGTTTTCCTGCACAGTTAAGTCTTCTATTACATTATTTTATGTCTTTGGTCAGAGAAGTAAAACCTGCACAGCTAATGATGATCAACCCCGGCTGCTAGAAGGAGGCAACATTTTGTAACCTAAAACAACTTACGCATCATTGTCCAGATAAATACAGACAGATACTTGAAGCTGAAAACTTTGGGCAGACTATGAATAAACTGCAGACAGAAGCACAAAGAAGAGAATAGAAAGAACAATTAGAACAGCACTCTTTGCACCTTTCAGAAGCAATGAACTCAGTTCAAATTCAGCATTCACATGAGTATTCTCATGAGCCTTCAAGTGTCTTCAGCAATCAAGGGGATGCAGAGTGGAACCAAAACATTCAACAATATCTCCTGGAAGAGGAGGAAGAAATACTAGCAGTAGAAAGATTAACAAATATCTGCTCACAACAGAGTTATCTTGGATGTGTCTACATGGACTGCAGAGAATGCAGTACAGATTTACCTATTGCAGCTGCTCTGAACACTTAGTGTAAAACATTAAGTACAGTATATGAATACAAAAAATGTAGCCCTATGACTAAGCAGTCTGAATGTCCCCAAACCAGGGACCCCAGAAAACTGGAGTTCCATGCATCAGTTTAGATGGAGCAGGTAAAAACTTGTTGCATTGGTAAATTTCCACTGAATTAAGGAGGAATAGGCTATGTCTGTCAATAGACATGAACAATATCTTTTTGCTGCTTATAGACTTAATGATCTGATTATTTTAAAATCATTCCTCCTTGTTGTTCCTTGGATTCTCTCACTCCCAGTATTATCCCTCTGGAAATGTAGGCATTGTATTTGAGACAGGGTTAAGTATGAATGAGCCACATTACTCTCCTTAATGTGACATATGCATCAACTGTCTCAGCATAGTTACCCAGTTCTACAAAGATGTTATGTTGTTTTTTGCTAAAGAAAAGAAGAAAGCAATTTTCAGGGAAAGCAAACACTCTGGATGGAAAAGGTATGTGAGTTAGTTATTATCTCAGACTGTACACTTCACAAGTGCTTTTCAGGATGACATATGTGAACCTAAAGTGAAAAAGCTTATTTAAAGAATTGTTACCCACCACCCCCCACAAGTCCCATTGGAACATAATTTAAAAAATTGTTTATAAATATTGTTCATAGAATTTAAAGCAAAGTAATTGTATGTTTTGCTCATTTTTTCCCAGAGAAACAAATAACAGAACAAAGTATATAACGAACTCTATTTTCTAAATAATTTCTTTTCCAATGCAGGTATAGCATTATCAGTATTAATAACATAGATGACTGCAACATGGAAGACTCACAGATCAATCTTCTAAGACAACTGCATTTTCAGAAACACTTTGTTGATCCAGGCCAATGATGACAAAAAGCTATTTATTGTACAAAATATATTCTGTAGTAAGACCAATGACATTTAATCTTAGTTTTAGCATCTCATTGCTAGGCTGTGTCCAACACTGCAATACTAGCAATATTTCTCTTAAAAGAAATTGCTGTGAAAAAGAACAGCATAGCACAGTTCTTTTCTTTCATAAACCTATTTAGAAACTAGGTTTTGTAAAACTATTTTTGAAATTGTCATATTCACCAAGCTCTTTAACTTCTTAATAGTTTATTCGCTTCTGGTGTAAAAACACATCTTTTTGAAATGAAGTGATTCCTTTATTCTCAAACTCTGAAACTATAAATACTGGTTGGAAAACCCCCTGTAACTCCCAATAAATGAACAAACAAACAAGCAAACAAACAACAAACATTCTGAGAAAAAGTATAGAAAGGTGAATGGATTAATTCTGACACAGTTCTTATGCAGTTTTGTTAGTGAATATAGACAGAGCATAGATCAAATGATATATGATTTTGACACAGAACATACATTTTCTGTAGGGTTTTTGCATGGTTGTCCCTGTGGGTAGAATTCACAGGACATGTATATATGGGAGTTTAGATTCCCTGTCGCTAACTAAGCACCTGAAAGCCAGGCATTAGTTCACCTAGCTCCTCTGCTAGGGACAGATTTAGATGGCCTCATTCCAAATGAGACTGTCTCCAGAGCAGTGATGGAGTTTCCCTGACTTGATGGGGTGATGTGTGCCAGAAAATATTGCTTAGCTTTCAAAGCAAGCACAAATAATCGGCAAGGGACCTTGAGGCAGCTGCTGGTAGTTAAAGCGCTGATTCTTTCACGTGTTACATTGTGAAACAGTGAAAACTCAACACTACTAAAATTAATAAAAAAATGCACAACAGACACCATATCACTAAGAAAGCCAGTAACTTTACTGATTTGTCTGCAAAATACAAATTATACCTTATTTCCAGCAGGAGAATCTTTTGAAATTTTCCCATTTTTGTTCACTACAGACAGCTGAATTAAGTCCCTTGAGATACACAGATGTGGTTTAACTTAGTTATAACATCTTGTCATCTAGTGGCGACAAAGTCCAGCTTATGCCGCTGTGAGCCTCTACTTTAATATTTGTTGCAAATGCTTGTATGCTCCCATTTACAAGCTATTTTGTTATCACCATTGTTTTATGGAAGCAAATCCCCATGAAAGAGAAGAAAAAAAGAAAAAAAGGATACAACAAACCATCTGAAGCAATCCAAGTGTAATGCCTGCAGTAGCCCAGGTCTGATATTAAATACACAAAAGACTTTAGTACTGCATTTTTAATTTTTAATTTTTTTTTTTAAAATGACTTTCTTAACTGACCTTTTTTTGAATCAAACTGAGGTATGGATCAGTCTGAGGTATGAGAAGGGAAGGTAGAAATGCAACACGTGATTATGAAAATAATCAAATGGATACTTTTGATGCAGAAAGTCTGTGGCTCAAAGCTTGGATTGCTCCACATCTTTGGTTAAAATATATTAACAAAAGCCTTTTATTACATCTACAGTCTGAAGCATTCTAACAGACACCAATGTTCCATCAGTCCTTCAAGAGACCTGTAGTGGCAGGAAATCAATGCCATGTAACTGACGACATCACAGCAGATGGCACAAACAGGAACAGATGAAGTATGCCATGTTTAGGCAACAGCCTTTATTGAGGTTTCAAGTGGCTTTTAAAAAATTACAAAGCATTTACCTTCAAGGTGAAGGAAGAAGGAAAACAAAACAGCTGTTAGACTACAGATAAAAGTGGGTATATAGGATTGCAAATACAATACAAAAGGTTTGACGTCCTTGAAAACAGCCTATGAGTTCTATTCTTATGCTAGCTTTACCTGAAAAAAGTCTGAGGACAACAGCTAATTTTTACACTAGTCATTAAAAATTGCTAAATTCCTCTTCTGGGAAAAATATAAGCCATTTTGTTATAAAACACAACTTTTGAGAGACACTGAAATGACCAAAGCTTTACTGTGAATGGCTCAATGCATACAATATATATGTTGTGCAGATAGGGTATATCATATAATTGTCACCAGCAATTAAACACTAACTGACAACACCTTTTAATAGAGATTAGCTTAGCTATAACAATACTTGCAGGTGTCTAGAATGCCACTTCAGGTGTTTGAACTTACAATTAAGAATGTTGCCTAAAACATCATATAGCATGGGTTAAGGTAAAGTAAATGTTAATACTCTTTCAGGGCTCTGCCCCAAACTCCTTAAATACAAAGGAATCACACAATAAACCCAAATTAGCTTTTGCAAATACAATAAATGGTAAGATACAGATAAAGGAACAAGAAAGGTAGACAGTTATAGTTTACAGAAAGTGACTTCACAATCAAAGTTGTGCTTCTTATCATTAGATCAGTTTGCAAATATGCATTATCCCCCACAATTTTGCCAGTTTAAGTTAGTTGCCCTCTGCAGCAGGAACAAGAGGGCTGACTGGCATTTATTTTCATGTGATTCTGTTCTACTCGTGTTTATACAAAAGATCATTGTCAGAGTTAATATAAATTGCCCAGGCAATATTTTTCACGCTACTTTCTGCTTAGTTACTTGCAGTAATATATTACACTGCATCTTCATTAAATGATATCTTTCATTTTCTTCATGTGTTGCTGAGGCAAATCGCAAGGTAAACTATTAATATGGCTATTCTTAATATATCAATAGACCAAATCCCCTTCCCCACTGAGAAGTTTCTACTATAATACCAATAAAATTGTATTTTTCCTTGAAATGCCAAGGTATATTTGTGATACATTTGCATATTTTTGACACACTAAAGTTTAAAATTCTCAGAAGAGAATATGAGTAAAGATCAATCTGAGGGTGAAGAAAGTGGTTTAAAACACAGGGTTTTTGTGTTTTAAAATTAATTATGGGCCCCATTTTACCTCTTTTTCTTTTTGTTTAGTTTAGAGTTTTTAAATTTTTTTTTTTTTTTAAACATGCGTATCTTCGTTTACCCTGCAGTTTGCTACATGAGATAAGATGGATGCATTAGTAGCACAGTATTCTGCTTAAAGAGTTTCCAGATTATGTACTAGCCCCTGCACGGCTGAAAGTGCCTGTAAGGCAGGCTTCTGTAAAGTCATGGTAAGTGAAAAGCCTATGTCCTAATGCACACTGTAGTCTGATCATCATTCTCTACTACAGAGAGGTACACTCCATCATTGAGCAGTGCACAGCAACTGCATGTACAGGTGGAAAAATGAGTGTGGATTTCACTTCAAAGTACTTTGTGTTGACGTTTTGTTGTCGCAGCTATATTCTTCATCATAATGTCAATGTATGTAGTTGAGACCTGGAAGGACTCTTGAAAAAAGGAGAAATATTACACTTTTACTATGGCACTAACATTTTGCTTAAACACTTTTTCCCTCCAAAAGAAAGATTAAACTGAAACACTTGAATATACCATTTTTTTTCTAACATACAAGAGGGACAAAGAGGGACTTTGAGAAAATGACACGTTCCCTCTGGTCAAGCTATCTTAGTCAAAGGAACAATATGAGGCTGGAGAAAATGTGGATGCTGTGTGCTGAAGCAAGTCCTACTCTGGTGTAAACACACAGGGAGCGTTGCTCAACAACGTGCCCACTGTGAGATGATGTGACTGCAGAGGTCCATGAGAACCAAGGACCAGATGGCCAATATTGGCTGTGTAAAATCAACTGATTTTGAGCCACGCTTTAACTGATGATCTCTAAGAGTTTTATGTTTGTGAGAGAGGGGAGGAATCTATACAGCAGGCACCTTAGTGCCGATCTCTCCCTTTGCCTCCCCCTGCTGCTTCGGCACGTATTTACCTGCACTCACGTAGCTGACAGCCGTTCGAGCTGCACATTCAATTCTGACAGGCAGAATACCAGCTTCATTAATGAGAAAGGGCCAGGTTACGCCACTTTGTCATTTAACCCATGGAAAACTACAAGATACGCAGGACGTTAAGTAATAGAAGGGCCCTTAACTTGTTAACAATGCACAAAACAGCATGAAAGAACTAATCAGTATATACAATGGATGGCAGTTCACCCAACTGATTGTAAAATGCTGTATTAAAATGATTTAAGTTGTTACACCATGGGTAAAGTCTAATTGTTTACAGATCAGTCTTTCAACAGCTGACTTTGATCTGTAAAATGTATACCCAGTAAAGGAAAACTGAAAGAAAATAGTTAAATGTGCAACTGCACAAATATAATTCCCCACTATCAAGAGAACAAAAACTTTTGCTATTACCATAATTATTATATATATTAGAAAGCTATACACAAGCATGTTAATTTCACAGATTTTTTTAAAAGATTCTTAATATTTTATATAATTAGAAATACACATTTCAAAAACAAAACTTCTGCAAAGAGAAAACAGTTATCTTGGTTAGCAAAGCATGGAGTTCCTCAAGGCTTAGGGTAGTGCTTTCTATACAAAAAGTCTTTTTTGTTTGTTTCTTCAGGACTGCTTAAAAGATTAGCAAAGCTATCAAGGAAAAAAGAACACATTTTGGCTTAAGGAAACTACAAAAGCCACAAATGCTTTGCAAACTCTGTCTTACTTTTTAATATGAAAATAAGCAAAATGTAATGTACATATTTTTATACTTTTTTATTTAATAAATGATGCAGACCCAGAATTTTAAAAATTAAATATGTCAGCCCTCGAATTCAACATTTCAATAAGTATGGTCCTCTTGAAATGGTCTGATTCTTTTTAACTGAGTGCCATACTCTAACAAAATGCCTGCATGTTTGTGAGCATTTTCAGTATGTTAGGTGACCCAGTCTCTTTCTAACATCAATTCATGGCCACCCAACTGCTGGGTCTGTCAAAACATCTGTACATTTTCTATATGTTGCATAACAGCTGCTTTCTCTCTCAGTAAAGATCTGCCATTTCTGGCAAATGTTTTCATTTTGTCTATTTACATGTAAATAACGTTGAACCTGCAACATGACACTATCTATTGTAACATACATTTTGCAAGGGAGCACAACAGTGAAAAGAAGTTAGCCTTAAAATCTATTTTGTACAAGTGTTCTGTTGTACAACTCAAGTGCTAAGCTTATCTCAGCATTTCTGTTTATCCTTATACTGCATCACTGAGGCAAGTTAAAAGTACTTTTACAAAACAGAGTACCTGACTTTTTTTTTCACACACAGCACATATAATGCATATCGACCCTTCCCCCCTCCCCCCTCCCATTAAGGTATAGCACACACACACTGCAAGAAAAAAAAAAATCCCAACTAATTAGGTTATAATGTTATCATGTTGCCCATCCTTCAGAGAGCCGCATGCGCTTGACAGAGGGGCTTTCCCTTTCGTCCGGCGAAGGTCTGGTGAGTCCAATGGGGGAGTGGAATTCGTTCCGGTGGTCTTCTCGGTCACTTCCATCGTAGGAACTGCTACAGCTGCTCAAACTGTCAACAGGAGATCTCCCCGCCTCATGGCGCGTGTGCTGTTGGTATCTCGATGGTGTGGTGGTACGGTCTCTAGGAGGAGAAACAGGTTCTGACTTGATGTTGAGGCTTTGAGTAGAAGGCAGGGAGAGATTTGTACTCTGAGATAAATGAGTGCTAGTGCAAGCTCTGTAGGAGGAAAGGAAACCCAGTTACAGACGGAGGAGGCATGGAGCCCCCTTATATGCACAAACACTCACATGAAACACCAGTGTAAAGGCTCGCACAGGACCAGTGCATGCAGAGGTCATGGGCACTGCTCTCTGAGCAGAATTCATCAATTCCAGGAGATGACAGCACCACAATGGACGTGGTCAGCTTTAGGGGGACAAGCCCTCAGTTTGGAGAGAGGTGTCACTTTCAGTCCCTCTCTCTCCTTTTTATAAAATCAAGTGTCATCACAAATTTGGGCAGGTGAGCCTTTGCATTGTTGCAACCACCTGCAGGTTTCTGTATAACTAACACTTGTGTGTGTGTATGCATTGGCTGAGACAGGGGAATCATGGACTTTCTGCTGGGTTCAATCAACTTAATTTGAATGCAACCAACTATTTTTATTGTGATTTGTTTTGATATGTGACTTCAGATGCAAAACAGAAACAAAAAATCTGGTCTGGTAATTTTTATACTTTTCAGAATAGAGTTGAAATTACTGGTCCTAACATGACATCAACAAAATACCACAGTCAGGTAAAGATTTAGGTATGATTTTAGGGCTTAAATAAATCTGTGAATCCATAATTCAAACCAGAATATATTTGGATAAACTATAAAAAGGAGCCTAAGGAATAGTAGATGATACACTGCCTGTAGGAAAGCCCAGCTCAAAGGATGCTACTAGCAACTCGAAGGTAAGTTATATAAGTATTCTAACCTTTTCTTTTCCTTTTTTTTTTCCTTCCTCCCACCCTTTTTTTTTTTTTTTTTTTTTTTTTTTTTGGTGCATTTTGGGGCAGGCAGTGGCAGAGGAAAGACTAGACAGGCAGGAAGGAGAGTGAATACTGAGAACACATTTTATGGGAAAAAATGATATTACTTTCATCTGCACAACATTTTGTACAAAAGCACCACCTTCTGGCAAAACCTGACTTTTCATTATTGAAAGAGAATTCTCAACATGCAGTTCCATTATGTTACACTTCAGCGACCATTTGCTAAGCTGAAGTTAGTGTCATACCCTATAATCAGAATTTCAAGGTTTCTGCTCATGAGTATTTATTATTAGGCGTAGGAAGGCAGTAGGGGCAACAGACCACTTGACTTCATAAAATTTTAAATCTAGAGGGATATACAGGAATTTTTAATGCAAGAACGAGTAATATTGGGATTTGGAAGGAATTTCTAAGAATGTAGAAGACACAGGTAAGTTTGGGTGTAGGCTTTTCATTTACTGAAATACTTTACTTTCCCTAATGTTTCATCAGCTGAGAGCTGACTATTACTTAAACAACATTTACAACTACCTTAATGATTTTTTTTCTTCTGACAGATTTAAAATAAAACTATAAGTCTTCAATATTGAATGATATCATCTGCTTTTATCAGGATTGCTGCAGTGTTCAATAATGAATGCATCTTTTTAGAAAACAAAGAAAACAGCATGTTCTACTTCTAATTTTTTTATCAATCTTTCATTCCTGTACAGATGAATTTGTCAAATCTGCAATAAGCCCTTTCCTAAGTTACAGAATTCATGAGTAATAGCCTTCACAGTTAAAAATGTAGCCTTTTCCTTTTTTCAAAGAGGGTATTTTCTTTGTATTGCTTCTGAAATATTAAATTAACACTTTAAGAAACTGAAAATATAAGCCTTTGCTATTCCAACTTAGTGAAATATTCCACTCTTCCTGAAAACTTGTTAAAAACAGTCCAAGGA
>CM031878.1:54886348-54903876 GCA_018697195.1 Certhia americana
TTTTTTTTTTTTTTTTTTTTTTTTTTTTTTGGTCATTTCCAGTCACTTTATTTTAGTGTTGCTTAGGAGATGCTAGGACTTCACCCAATTAAAAAAGTTTGTCAGTTTAGTATGATATGATTTTACATGCCAAAATTATAGCTAAACCTGAAAGTTCTATAACAAAGATGGTGGAGCCTGGGGATTGGATTTAGAAGTGTTTGATTTGAGCAAATGACATGCCACTTTGCAAAGCTGGGGATAATTAAAAAAGATAAAAATAGACAAAAAAAACCATATTCAGTCAAATTTGTTCACATGGAACATACTGGCATTCTAGTGTTTGACAGCACCCTAGGGAACAAATCTGGAGGGATAAACTAAGTTTCAATGATACAGAGCTGGTATTGCTGCACTGGATCACACAGAGTTAAATAGAGTTTTAATCACTATTAAAATCACTACTCAGCATTGAGTATGAGAATGCATCTTATAGAATTTTTTACAGATTCCTCGTGAATCAGCAGTGTTATTACATAATCACCTGGCATAAAAATTAGAGGCAGTTTTTTAAATACTTCAGGCTGATTTGAATTTTGAAGTTGTCCCCCCCCCCTTTTTTTCTTTTTTGTACATTTAAAAAAGGATAAGAAATCAGTTTAGCAGTTCAAGACTGAATTTTTGAGGTATAAAACAATATTACAACAATATAAATTGTAGCACTTATTTTGATTCTCTTTTTTTTCTTTCTAAATATAGCCTTTTGCTGCTGAAAGTATTTCTGAAATTTAATATCCTTTTATGCAATATTTCATTAGCATTTTCTGAAACATTTTATGAGAAGCTCATCTAAGCTAAAATGGCCATCCACATGGGAAAAGTACTGTTACACATACATGTGAATGGTGAAATAATGGGTCCTTAGGTGCAGTCTTTAAATCTATATTCTAACCAGAGGACTGACCTTTGTTTAGAATGGAAGTTGCACAATAAGAAATGAGAATTATGCCTGCTGCAAAATGATTTAATTTCCTGTATGGGTATGTGTGTGTGTAGAAACAGCTGTTTGCACTTAAAGGTATCAATGCATATTTTACACTGTTGCTTCATACAATGAAGTGAATTTGGCCCAAGCCTGCCCTATTGTAATAATGTGAAACCTTCACTAAATTTCCTGGTAAACAAACAGGTTTTGGATATGAAAAAACTACTGAGAAATTAAAGAGAATGATTCAAAGGTTTGTGTACAATTATGTGCACTGACTAGGTGCTGGGCAGTCCACTTGTGTAGACATCATTACGTTTTTCCACATACTGTATGAAAACATTTCATTTTATGGCAACAATGAAGAAAATGAATGTTTTAGCTTGGCACACCAGTACCTCTTGAGGCCAGTGTAGTGAAAATTTGATGTTCATTCAGACTATGATGGCCACATGGAGAAATGCTGGTTCCCATCTGGTTTCCACATGGGACATCTGCACAGCTCTGCAGTATGAGAAGTGGGGGGGCAAGACAGGGTGCCACGAGTTTGGGATGATGACAACTCTGTGTGCATCTCCTTCTGTCTGAATCTCCAAATGGTAATGAAACTGAGCATGCACAGGTAGAAGTGCAGTTCTGAGTAAGTGAAGAGTGAGGACATGAACATGGACCATGAAGGTTTTGCTAGCATGAGAAAGTGGTCTATTGAAGGAAGGGAGCCTCACGCACCTTTTCTTTTACACCCACACTTGCTTCTCTAAATCAGTTTACTTCCTCACTTGATATAATTTTCCCCCATAAATACATGTAAAGGGCCATTGAAAATTCATGGCTAAATTTATTTATGTAACTTTAGTTATGTACTAATTTGTATCTATGAGAAGATATTTTTGACTTACTAGCAATTCAGCCTCTTCCCTCCTCTCGTTTTTTGTAGGCAAAAGCTAAGTGATTTTTAGTTGGTTTTGTTTATTTTTAAATACTTTTCTGTTCAATGTAAAAACAGAATAAGGATTTCTGTGTTAAGACATTTTGTTTAGCTCTCAGATGTTAAAGTTTACACTTTTTAAACAGGAATTAAAAAAAGCATGAAAATGAGTTTCTAGAACATCGTATTTGTAATAGTGGCATAAGAAAAAAAGGCTCACTCAAAAACACTTAATATTTTTATTCAAAATAAGTAAATTAGCAGACCTGATAAAAGTTCATTAAACATTATGTAACTGTTTCAAATTTTTTGGTAAAAACAGTTTAATGGAGGACACATTCCTATGTTTAGGTATAGTTATTATCTAATAGAAAATAATTGTAGCTAAGTAATAATCTTGCTATAGAAGGGTCTCAGAGCAAGTCAATATTATCCCAATGAATTTGGACAACTTTTTATTCACATGGGCAGAAGTTTGGAGAAACTTCTCTTACATAAATAATTATCTATATTGAAGTACCTTCAGATTAAATATTGTTTCTCTCTATGTATTCATGTTTTAGGAAAGCGAAAACTTCACCTGTGGATGTTACTTTTAGATGAAAGATTATCTCTTAGGCTAGGAAATGTGGATGCAATAGAACATATTCCATACTACAGATTTGTGCATAAAAATTTTTGATGATTTATTACAAAGTTTGAAAATGACTTCCCTTCTGGTTATCAGCAGTTAACTTCTGGTAGTTTTTTTGTACATGTTAAATAAGCATTAAGAGACAGTGATGGACTATTCAGTCCAAATCCCAAAGCTCTTGGAGTGACTGATTTTTGGTAGAATTTATGTATGCATTTTTTTCAGATATAGATGCAGTTAAAGGACTATGAAAATACTGTTCTGTTTTTTAACCCCAAAGGTTGAAAAGCCTGGCTTATTTTAACATCCCAGTCAGGTCTAAACAGGCTCTACATTGTTGTGCTGTTCACCAAGCTTGGCAGAAGGCTGAAAGCTGCACAGACAGGGAAAGTGAATACTCCCATGTCCTCACATATTTGCCCTCTAGTCCACCAGAACGAGTGTGGCTACTAATTGTACAGTCAACTTTAAGAACTAAGACCTGGGTTGCAGAGATCCCCAGTTACCTCCAAGATAGTTCTGGCAGTGCCACTGAAACTGTTGAGGACTTTTCTGGAGCAAGATAATACATCTAACCCTATTTTATTCTACTACTAATCACATTCTTGTCATGTCTGCTTCCTCTTGTCATTAAGGAAGCATAGCTGATTTTCAGCTTTAGACTTTGGTGAAAAACAAAACCTGAAGGAGACCTGGAATGTCTCATCTATTAACTGTTTTCTCACAGGTTTTTATAGCCTACTGTTAACAACAAGCATCTCACAGCTGCCAAATCTTTTCAGTATATGACCTCACTAAACACTGAGATTTATGTTGTCAGAACCTTTCTGGATGTGCTTTCTCAACTATGTGAAGATGACTGTAATTTTGTTTCATTTTTAAAATCTTTTTGCAAATTCTAAATCAGACTGGGCTGAGTATGTTCTATAGAATTTCAAGATTTTCCAAGTAATCCAAAAGTTAGAACAGATGCTCTTGCATGTAGACCTCAGCGAGTAAAATAAAGACATATAATTTTCTGCAGTGATAGAAGATTTCTCCAGAACTGTCTGTGAAGCAGCATTCATAGCTGAATTCACTTACAAATCACTGAAAGAATAATAATAAGAGTAGCATCTCAGAATGTATTCCATAGCCACAGCCATTACACTTTGACATTCTGCGATACAAATCAGAAACAGAGTATGATGCGTGACATATATGAAAATATATGTGATGTATTTAGTACATTGTTTAGGAGTTAATGTAATTAGTTTAGGAGTTAATTTATACTTTTTTTTGGTTAACCAAATATCCTTATTATATTTCTTGGTATGGTACCAATTATTAAACATGTGAGCTTTCAATTTATTTGAAAATCTATGATTTTAGTTGTATGGTAAGTATGAATGCTGCCCCAGAAATAGTGAAAACTCAGAAAGAAAAGTGCAAGAGAAAACTATTAAAACTTTTTTTTTTATAGTGCAAGTATTTCAGTTGTACATTTTTATGACATTTGTACCTATATACACTTATTTGTACAGAACTGAGGTTTAAAAAATTAGTTTCCTTTGAAATATTTGTGTAGCTTTCCTTAAAACCCCAAATTATCAACATGGTATAGGCATTAAAATAAGTTACAAAAAATGATTAGATAAAGTAGAAGGAGAATTTTTAAGTTTAAGCCACATTTAGAGTATTAAATCATTCCTCACTATGGCAAAAATATATAAAAAAAAAAGTGCATATGTGGAAGACCTCTTTCTGAAAAAAAAAAAAAGCTTTCCTTTGAATTGTATATGAATTAAAATTTTTCAATATAAATACATTACTGCTGTTTTCATCTTCTATTTTTATAACTAAACATTTTAAAATTCCATCATGTCTAACCATACATATGTTAGGCTACTGTGCTGCACAGTGCGTGCCACCAGTCTTACTCAATAGAAATTGCAGAAATCAGAATATTTGAAAATCGTACACCTTTTCACTTAAGTGAGCCAAGAGGGTACTTGTTCAGGTGATTTCCCTGTGTGACTTTTCACACTTCTAAAGACCCTGAGATGATTGAGCACTGTGTTTCTCTGAAACTTGGATAAATATTGTAAAATTAGCCACTAGAGGGCAGGAATACCTGTACTGCTCAGCATAGGCACATCCCAATGAGTTTTGTGAGCTCACAGTTCATCGGCCTAATCATGCTATTTTCTCATGGAAATCATCTCCAAAGAAATGAAACTTGAATTTCAGAGTTGAGCAGAAGAAAGCATATGATTCTTATGTAAGGTTAAGGCTCAATCTCAGGTCAATTAATTATGTAAGTCTTAGTTTATAAAAATATCTAAAAATTTTTCTAGCTTACGGTAAACTTTTCTGCAACAGTAACTGGAAATTAAAAGCATGAATGGTAAATAGGGAATCAGTATAATATAGGAGTTTGGTTTTAGTGGCGAAATAAAATGTTATTTAAAGGAATAAAACCTAGAACATAAACAATACGCTACTGAAAAAGTGTAGTGAACAGAGAATATTTCATTGCAGCTCCCTAGCAAACTTTCCATTAATTACATTGTTCCCGTTTTGCAAAATCTAGTTTTTACCCACAGCAAATACGCTCTGGCATGTTATCTTGACATATTTCACATTTGGAATTACTGGGGGGGACTGGAGTCACTGTAGGACAGTAAAATAAAGAAAACACTGCTTACCCCAACTGACTGAGGGCAGATGGTGGCATGTTGTGTAGGTGTTGCTGTTGCCAGCCAGTCACAGAGCCAAGATGAAGAGCACTGGCTGTATTAAAACCAGAGAGAGATGATATATCTGCACTATTCAGAGAATATTCTAGATTTGAAAACAGAAAGACAATAATTAAGAGAGAATTAAAGAGGAAGCAATTAAACAACAACTAGCATAGTAATTTTCACGTCACTTTGTAAGCCTTTTAATTTTAATTACATCAATCACATTAAGTTGCAGCAGAAAAAGTAAATCTTCCTCTTCCCTCAACTCATTAACTGGAGAGCAAATAATGCACTAATAATTATTCTGTAATCTAGCAGGGCTTTACTGGGTCTGGCAGATCTAAAGCATTCTTAGCCTGTAAATTCACCATAACTACAAATGGACTGTCAGAAAGATTTGAAAAATATAACATTTTGGTTACAGTCTTCCTTGCAGAACCCAGCAGGCAGCCTGCTTCTGAACAATGTGTGTGTTCCCTAAAAGTGCTGGATCTATGTGTCACTGTGTGCATTCTGAACAGCAGCAACACACAACAGGAAGTGTAAAGATGACTTGAGGCTTCATTTCTGCACCCTCCCAGGTAGGGAGGTGTGCTACCCAACAGAGTCACAAACTCTAGCACGGAGATAGTGGAGCTGCTTGTTCCTACTACCCTCATGGCTTTAGCATGGTACACTCAACTGCATGAAATTATATCCAAGGAAGACTAAGACCTGTTAACAGTTTTAAGTTTCCCCTCCCAACCTTTTTTTTTTTTTTTTTTTTTTTTTTATTTTTTAAATAAAGCCAATGAAATGAAGCCACCAAATCAGTTTTTCTTCAAGCAAAGCAACTAACTTTAAAACATATTACTTCTGAGGTTAGTGACAGGTACAGAATAAGCAAATGTGGTGCAAAGGCGTAACAGCTATGGATTTTTCAGTTTCTCCCAAACAACATTAGCTAATTCATTAATACTGAGATAGACACTTGTCAGCACCTTGCTCCCTTCCCCATCCTTTGCATCCTGCACCCATACTTACCAGTACCATATGTTGTTGAGATGGCTGATGGGTATCCTCCCATCCCTTGCCCTGGTAGAGTAGGAGTTGCTACGGAAACCACTGGAGTAGCCAATGACTGAGCAGACTGGGAGTTATTTATCCTTTGATTCTTTTAAAGTAAGTAAAATAAACATATTATTGACCAGTTTTAAGTCAGTTGATTGTATTTGCTTTCTGGGAATGTTTTGCATATGAGAAATACAGGCTGTTACAAATTTCTAGAAATTAATCATTTAACATGTGGCTTTGATGAACTCTGCCAACCCTATCATTTACAAGCTTTCAAGAGACCAGTTGTCACCATAGTAACCCATTACATCAGTATCTCCTAGGTAACTGAACTAGTAAGACTGCTTTTATTGTGGGTAGAAGAACAGATCATGTGAAAAACTAATGAAATATATAAGCTCTATTCCCATTGTTTTCCTCTTCACTCATATAGAAAAAAAAAACTACTGCAAAAGACAATAAAACCCACAAAGCAAAACAAAAAGACAAAGGAAAAACTGCCAAATCCAGCTCTGCTGGGTTTTGAAAGTGAGGTGCACCCCCAGACTGCTGAACACTGAACTCTTACCAGGAGACGGAGCTCTGACTACTTCATTTTTGTGCAATAAAAAAACCCTTCAAGGCTGTTAGATTGCACAGCAGTTACACACTTAACTTTAACTCCAGGGCACTAGGTGTTGCACTGTAAAGTTGCACTAGGTGTTGCACTGTAGAGTTACACTAGAGAATTCTAATCATGTGAGTGGCAGGAAAAAAGTGGCTAGAGAGCCACCAAAAATGATGTCATAAGGCTGCATCATCTTCAACAACATAAGTTTACATGCTCTTCATGTGCCACCAAAAAGAATGCATAGTTCTAGCATACATAATTTGAATGTGTGAGATAACTGTACCTGGACTTCTATTGCTATATTAAAAAATTGCAATGACCTTTTTTTTCCCAACGTAGTTATTTTTGTAGTATTTTCCATTTTATTTCAACCAACATTTTACCTACACCATAAAAAAACCCTGGTTTTCTTTTCTTTTCTTTGCTATTAAGATGAACATCATTACCACTTACCAGAAGCAGATCAACATCCTCAGACTGATTGCATAGGAAAGGAGTATTAAAAATTAGTGAATATAAATATTTACCAGGATGTAGGCTTTAGCTTAGGGAATATTTTCATATCATAGGGGCAGCAAATTAAACACCTTCTGAGCATATCTTGGAAAATACACTTCACAGATCTATTATTTGTCCTCCTTCTAATAGAATGTTTGACTCAATTGTAGGAACAACCTATCCAGTTTTCAGCACATTTTCTCCAAAAATTCATTTTTTCTTCTGCAGTCCCATTTTTTGCAGATTGTCTTGCTGTACCTGACCGCTCACAGAGTCTCTTGGAAAATATAATTTTTGAGGGGCTTGAATTTGATGGAGACAGCTTGTCACTGCCTTGATCAATTTTGAGTATTGCTCTGTAGGACTATTTGTCACTTTGTCCCTGAGGAGGTAGCATTGCATTTATTGGCAGTTTTACTTTGATGATTAATTTAATTTGCATCAAGCTGAAGAAGTTGTTTTAATCATATTTGTTACAAAACGGAAAACTACATCATTTAAATTACAATCTTTTTATATTAAGTTCCCTTTTAATGTTAAATCACTCAAAACAGCTTTACTTGGAAACAATAATGAATTTTTGAAAAGAAAGTACCAGACATGGACAGGTTACCTTTCAAATTCAGCCCTCAAGCATAGTATATTGCCTAAATTTCACTAGTCCTGGTAGGAAATACCGAAATCTCATACTTTTCTCTTGTTCTGTCTATTTACTACCTCTTATCATTACAAAATTTGGAGCTCACAGTGATAGGGCTCAAATTAACTTATTACTGTTAATATGCCATCTGCTAAGAGTCCGTTTGGCTAAATATTTCAGAAAAACATAATAGGTTAGAAATACTCAGGGTTAAATTCAGCCTTTATAATAACCTCAGGAAAGACTCAGCTACTGGGAAAGGGACTGCAGAAGGTTAGACTGTGCAGAGCTAGGACACAGTTCCTATTTTGCAACTCAACAGACAAAAGGTAGGAAGTAAATAAGACTTTGAAAAAGCAATCAAAGAGGCTCAGGCTACATCCTCAGCTTGTTGTTAAGCCCTAGTCAGAAAAACCAAACAATCAAGAAGTTAGTTTCCTGAGCCAGCCTTGAAATTCCTAAATAACTCTTATCTGAAGGAGATAAAAAGAAGAGCTTTGAAAATGCATTACCACTGATGGCATGGTACTCTTGCTGCCAGGTGGAATAAGCACGCGGAGGTCTGGTTTACGGTTGTTCATTCCCAAATTCATTGGAGGCGGAGATTTTGCTTGCATATTCTTGTTCAAATTGCCAGGTGAGACCAGCAGACCTGGTGAGTTGCGGGGGTTGCCATATCCATTTCCTGTTAAGATAAAAAAAGAGGGAAAAAAAAAGAGAAGTTTGATAAAGTCTACTGCATCTTTTAAGCCCTTCTAAAACTGTGAAATCAAAAACATGGTAGATATCTGTGTCGTGTATCTTTATAGGAAAATACAACAGGGCCATATTTGGCACAACTGGTCTTCAAATGCTTTCCTCTCATGGCTGCTGACATGTCGGTGGTGCACGGAAATTAACTTGATGATACAATTTTGTTTACAGCACTGTGGCATATAGCACAATATACTCTGCCCTTGTAGCAGCCAACACCTGACATTTGCCTTACAGGAATCAGAAAATCAGTCAATTTAAGGGCATAAAAACTGTCAAAGCTATTTCACATTTTCTTGACAACTACAGAAGATAGTGCCTTTCCTGACTCAGCCCTTTGCAGGTCATGAATTTGTTTTGCTTTTAAACAAAGGATTAGTATAGCAAGGCTATAATTTTCACAAAAGGCAGGGGGAGGACCAGAAGGATTCATAAATTCTTTTGGCTCTTTTTCACTACACTTGGACCTGGTTCTGTAAACACTAAATTCAATGGCAGAAAGATCATAACCTTATTTGGAAAACACCACCATATCTTTCATCTTCATCTCTCTTCTGCAGACCCCAGGCAAAATTCTGACAGGCAAATTTTTCCTTTATCTTTTTAGAAAAGGGTGTTTTTCTCCCACCACATTGCATTGACAATGATGTGTCCATAAAGTTATTGACCTACTGTTCCACTATTTCATTCACCTGATTTCACATCTTACCCAGTCACAGAGAGGGAATAGCATGAAAATTAGGGTGAAAAGGGAAAACCTTCATGGGTAAATACCAAACAAAGAAACAAACACTAGGGAAGACTTTCTTTTCTGGGCTCAGCTTTTGTTCATGAGCTGCAACACTCAGCCTAGAATTTGTATGAGAAGATAAACTAGTCAGTGTGGTAGAGCCCTCTGGGTAAGAAACCCTGGACCTTAAAATTTCCTTTGTAGTCCCTAAGTCAGTAAAGACCACAGTCACCCTCCTCCCAGCATGAAATAGGACATAAAGGATTATGAACATAAATGGATTATTGAACTAAATTTGATAATGTCTATGAGGTGGGCATAAAGATGACAGTACATGACAGTGATTTGCTCCTCTGGTTAAGATAATGAAGTGTGTCCAAGCATGACTAAGATTTTCAAGTTTTTAATCCTCAAGTGCATCAGCTACTTGTATTTAGCAAATCAGCAAATCCATGGAAATAAAATCTGTCAAAGGCTATTAAATATAAAAAACACCACTTCAGGCTTTGGAAGACCCTGAACTATGAACACTAGGACTAAGGCACAGGAAAACTATCAAAAGCTGCTTGAATTCTGTATTTGTCAGGTACCTTTGTAACTGGTCTGGCCTGGCTTGTTTTTTCTCAAGATTTTTATTATCATGATCTCCAAGCCTTTGCAAAATGATGAAAATTTAAGAACACTCAGATCACTTCTAATATTCTGCATTAAAATGACTTTGGAGATTTTGTAGTAAAATATTTTTCACAGTTAATCTTGTTGTTTTTTTCCTTAGTAACATCATACAGTTAGGAAAACAAAATGAGCAACACCAAGCAAACTTGTCAGAGTGCTGTCAAAAATTTTCCATTTTGTACCAGTAGGCTTTTTTTCTCAACATGAACAATTGTTCTCAACATAGATGAGTTACCTATTCTGCTCTAATTAATGTTATGTGTTACTACAGGCAGTGAAATTAGAAGCGGCATTTTGAATATATAACAGTATTTTCTACCAGAAACCAAAACTGCATTTTAAAAAAGTTCATCCTTTACAAACTGAATATTGAAAATCAACACATGAAGAGATCAACAGAAGAAACTGAAGCAAAAGTAGGGTTTCTCTGGTGTCAGTTTCTCACAGAAGGTATTTTACCAGCAGGATGTAAAACTGCCCTTGAAATCTGTCATATAACACGGATTTACTCACACTGGCAATGGAACTGTCTGAAGCAGCAGTGATTTTTTTCAGTCCTACAAATAAGACCTAAGATATATAGCAAAATGAAATGCACTGTACTCTATATGTTTGTTTCTAGTTGTGATTTTTTTGAGAATAAATCACCTTACAAGAAAGAATTTCCATTTCCCACATAGGATTTACTTAATATTATATATTATTAAACATTAGGGGAAAGAGTGTTTCTGTATAAAGCTTTATTCTTCAGAAACACTCATCCAGCCTTTACTGATGTAAAATAGTTTGAACAGTGATTACACTTATATTTTAAAAACATCAAATTCTTTTAAGAACTACTGCAATCTTTTTTTTGCCAGCAGATTTCTGCTGTTCATGGCATATTATGCCTGCTGCTAGCATTTTGGAGCCATATAATAACAGTTCCTCTTTCCAGTCACCAAACTGTTATTCTTTTGGTATAATAAGGATTCAGGAATGTAAGACTGCAGACCTTAAACCAACAATACAGAAACCCATCATTTGGAAATCAGTGATGAATGCATGCATGTGGTTTAAAGTTAAGAGTCTGCATGTAAACCAGCTCTTTAAACTGTATCCTTTTAACTCAAGAGGGCTGTGGACTGCTCTGAGGCAGCTGTCCCACCTTCAGATAAATCCACCAAAGAGAATGGCCTCATTTACATTCAGAGGCAAAACAAATGCATAAGACTTCTAATGTACAAATTAAATCTTCCTTCATGCTATGCTTTAAAATTACACTCTGCCTGGACAATTATCAATTTAGATGTGACCGTATGCAGAACATCTCATTCTGCTATCCACCTGAAAGCACAATAATTATATGTCGCATATGAATGGATTTCCTGATTATAGATCATAAGAAAATGTAAACCAGATGGATTTTGGAGCAAGTTGGCTTTACATTTTTATTTGGTTAAAAGCCATATTTTTTATGGAATAGAACATTTTTAAACATTACAAATGTATTCTGTAAGGCATAATGAAAATAATGAAAATAAAAACTGGATGCACAAATTTTAAAGGGCACATGTCAGGATTTGTAAATTTACAGCATTTTTAATTCAACAAGCTTTCAGAAAAAAAAAATATTTTCCCTTATATTGTTTGTTATACTAACTTATACGAGTAAAATATTTTATGCGGGAAAGAGCATGTTTTTAGACAAGCCAGTGGAGTAGCACGTGCCATGAAATGCAGTGCCAGACTTTGTATTTGGACTAATGGCAGAATGTAAAGGCAAATGCTCTCTGAGCACAGAACACTCCTCTTCGGCATGCTCTCACATTTTGCATTTAGGCAAAAGTGCCTAAATGTGCCATTGACTGTAGGATGAATTCCATCCAAGTATAAACTGAATGATTAATCCCTGCAATATAACTTTTCAAAAAACTCAGAAATGTTATTTTTATGCACTCATGGTTTTTCAATCAAGAAAAATGATTTTTAAAAATCCATTTAATAATAAAAACTACAACCTTAACTGTGCTACAAATTCATGTAATATGATATTAAATATCTTAATCTTAAATTGAAAGATTTTAAGGTCACCAGAAGGGCACAAGCTTAATCAGCACAGAACAGAGAGCAAAGTTTACTTCTCTTCTTTCATCCCTTATTAGTAACACCCATACATTTAAAGGAGTTTTGGTCATTGGCATTAGAAGGGTTGCAAAGTGTCTGCAATTCTTAGTATTCTCAGAGTTAGGACAATAAGTCTATACTGAACATTTAAGCCAGGAAATCTTCCACATGTTAAGGTAGCACAAATGAGAAAAGTAACTTTTTTCTTTATCTCTTGACATTCTTGAACATCATTTTAATAATTCAAAGTCTTTAAGTCTTGACAAATTGGAAAATTTTAGAATTTTGTTTTCTTGAACTTTTTAAACTGTCCTACTTGTTTGTTTTTTTTTTTTTCCCTCTTTTGTGACTTAAAAGATACAAAAATTTACGAAATAAAAAATCCTCTGCAGTAGCTTGAAGAACTGAAGTAGAAGAATGAAGAACAAGATACATAATTTGTACGTCGTTTATTTGATCTCTCATTTGTTTATTCTAGTACTTTTCACTGACTGTGTGGGTTGAGAATTTACAAGATCCTTAGGAACCTGAGATTAATTTTAACACAAAATGAACTTTTAAAAAAATTTTCAAACAAACATTTTCAAAACTTTTTCTTCTTGAGTTTTAATAAATACTAAAGTTCATTTCAGGTTTCCAATAAGTGTATTCTTTTACTTGTGAAAACTTTCATATTTCGTCCAAGATGCATATGCACATTGCATTTCATGGAGGATTTCTGCTCCTGATTTGGTTATATTAAAGGCATATCTCATATATACGACAATTTGACTGATCACCAAGCCTCTCAAAGAGAATTTTAAATACAGAATTAATAAATATAAATACAGGAGCAAAGTATTCCGCAAATTATCTCCACTTCAAAATACATGCATATGTATGGAAGAATCAATAGAAATTTTGCTAAATTTGCACCCAGTTTTTCACTTTTCACTCACTTTATTTTTCTGTTTTCTGGAGGAATGGTAATTGTTTTTAATAGTAATTAAAAGGTAATGAAAAGTTTCCTTTTCTCTCTTATATCTTTTTTTTTTTTTTTTTAATACACACTGAAACAAGCTATGGTTTATTACCCAAAATAAAAAGATACCGACAACAAAGAGCTAACGTTAGGAAGCTGTACTGTTGTTCACTTAAAAATAATTTTAAAAAGAGGTAACTGAAAATTCTTACTCATGTGTCACGTTTGTCACATTTCACAGCACGCAACTGTTGCCTACTGCAAATGGGAGAAGAAAACCAATCTGCTGCTAGCTACCCTCATCCAGAAGAAGAAAAGAAAATCTTCACTTTAAAATATCTGCCCATTCCTACTACACTCAACTAATGGACCTTCTTTACTGAATTATGGGGAACCAAGTCATACAAATGTGGTATGAAAAACCTAATGACTTTGTGTGGAAGAATTCTCAAACATCCTGTGAAAGTATCAGCTACTTTTTGGGGAGGGCTGAGACACGATGGCAGTTCAGAGAGCACACAGACTTCCAGAAGAATGGGAGGAGAATGAGAAGAAAACTACCTCAACAACTCTTTGTTAGTTTTAGAACTAACCACTTAGAAATAATATAAATATATGGTTGAGATTTCTACATCAACAGCAGTCTAAGCCATCTCTTCTTTAACTCACCCATTCTTGCCACACAGATTCTATAACTGTCAATGGAAACTTGCTCTTTTAAGTCTAAAGAGATGAAAAGAGTTCTGATGGCACTACAATTCTCGTGTGTGTAGGATGAGAGACCACGGGAACAGAAAACTGACCTGTGCATCACACCTCATGCAAACACTTCACTGCTGAGTCAAGTGCGTGGCAAACTAGACTGATCACCAACACTGCACTTATGTTTTATTGCTATAATAAGAGCTGTATTTAAATGTTTCTAAATTAGTACTTCCAGTGAGTATTCTCCCAATTTAGGAGTTCACACCTTAATAAAATAAATTTAAAGGTGGCACCTGACTGCATTAGCCTGTGGCTACCCACACAAGCAACTGTGAGAAACCCTTCAAAACAATTCTCATTGCAATTATTCTTCCCAAGTGTCAGGAAGGTATTTCAGCATGTGAACTCCCTCCTTGCAATCCTTGGAAATAGGGGTGCATATCATAGACATTGAGGGTCTGTGGTGAGCTATACACTGAGAGAAAGGGGAATGTGCTTTCTTCTTCAAGGATGATCATCATTATTAATTTTCTTTTTTTTTCTTTTTCTCTTAATTTTTTTTTTAACTCAGCAAAGAAACAGAGCAATAGATGATCCAGGTCAAGGTCCTGTTTGTGCTTTTTTAGTTTTGCTAGTATGCTTATACTGTAATGTCAATCAAAGCATCTTATTATCTGCTTTCATAATTATTTAATGGCATCTCATTTCAGGAATCTCAAATCACACAGCTTTCATGCAGAAACTCTGTCTTTCTGATATCTTTACTTCTGATTGTATTGATTACTTTATTTCCATTTCCACTATTTTGTTCTAACACCTTCATCAATAGTTATGCTCTTTTTGGAGCCCATATATTTCACATTATCTTGCTTTGCTTGAAGCTTCAGCTAATCAAAACAGTGACTAAGTTGAAACTATTGAGAAAAATCACTCAATTATACAGTGGTCTTCAGTTTTTGTTTTATAAATATTACATGTCTAAAATTTAGACACATGAGCACTACACTATGAACAACAGGAATTTATTCATGTCACAGTTTTGTAAGGTACAAACAAAATGTCAAGGATCAGAGAGTCATGGCTCTCACCATGGTTAAAGAGGTGTCTTACCACAGTAAAACAGGTCTCCTGCCCCTACCACTGGTGTTGTACCTACTACCATGTGGAGCTGGCACAGTGCAATGTCCCTGACCTTGCTAAGTGCTCCCTCCTCATTCTCGCTTGACATTTGCACGTGTTAAGTCCATGTTCTGCGCTAGGAACGCACTGGTCTTCCACACTAAGGTGTAGTCTGATAGGAGAGGTCAGTGCCAAGTGATGAGGTGGTTATCTGGAACTCAATTTGCATCACAGCTTTTCCAAAAAATCTTGCAGTTACTGGCATAGCCCTGATCTCAGAGTGCAAACAATTCAAAGAGACCTTCCCCTGAGATCTGAGATAACTATGTACCCTAAATATGTTTTCAGGACTTAACTGTGCTCTTATAACTACACTAGTTGAAAAGATGCTCCATTCTAGTCCTGTTTATGCAAAAAATAAGATTTAAAAAAATTTTTAATATGGGTTGTTTCAATACTGTAATAATTGAGAAAAAGAAAGCAATACCAGACTTATGTGACTTATATCAAAGAGAAAATTATATTGCTGAAAAATACACTACTTTCTGAAGATATACAGGGAAAAAAACATGCCTGGGAAGAAGAGAGAACTTATCTCTTTTGACTGCCAGAAAAAGGTGTTCAACAAAGCATGGCACAGAATCACAGAATGGCTTGGGTTGGAAAAAATCTTAAATATATCCAGATCCTAACCCCCCGTAAAGGGAAGGGACACATTTGGCCAGAAGTTACTCAAAACACCATCCAAGGTGGCATTGAGCATGTCCAGGGATGGGGTACCCACAGCTTCTCTGGGAAGCCTGTGCCAGAGCCTTACAATCCTCAGTCAATAATTCCTCTGAATACATAAAATATTCAGAAATAAATATAAATATTAAAATATTAAATACAGAAATTTAATATAGAAATTTGCATTATAAATTCTAGTATTTTATAATATAAATTTATATTTATACTATAAATATAAATTTATAACATAAATCTGCCCTGTTTCAGTTTGAAGCCTTCACCCCTTTGTCAATCATCAGCTTTTAACAAATTATTTGTTGATGACAAATGATTTTCTTTTTGGGCTGTTTGAAATCAATTATCATTTTGAGGAAACTGCTTTTCAATGAAAACTATTTCAAGACAAGTATAATTTCAGTTATAAACAGGATGCCTTATTTGAGAATATAACTAACTCATCCCTGTCTCCTGTGGCTTCTATTACTAGGAGACTACTCCAACTGTTAGCATGGCAAAAATCACTTTGTAAAAGATCTGGAAGACAAATGGAACTGTTGGATTCAATATCTTAACTGGTGAATAAAAATTAGAAGTTACAGGGCAGGGATCATGTTAACTTAATGCTGTCAGGAACTTCCATGTGCAGCTGCAGTCACAGCATCAGGAGGTTAAAAGCATTTATTTTAATTTCTCACAGAAAAGTCATTGGTACAATCCAGATCCAAGAGGCATCAGCTAACCCTTTCAGGACTCAGAATAGGCATGAAATCCAGACATTTTATAATTTGCAATGCCTTCTTCTATTTTCTGAATTTGAACAAGAATATGTATAGCAGTGTGCAACAGAAGACTGTGTTGTGTCCTAGTGAGCAAGAATGCAGACAGAAAAAACAGTGAAATCCCTGTCTTGTTTAAAGAAAACATAAAATTGCCCGAGACTTCACTAGGAAAGGGATTTTATATAAAGAACCCAAAATAGTCTTGAGGAACATGTGAAACTTCTCATAATAAAGGAAGTCAATCATGCCTGTCTTTAAGATCTCATTTACAAAGAACCAGTTTGTATGACTCACTTAATTGTTCATTACATGTGAACTCAGGGCTCTTTCCTTTTCAAACCTTTCAAGCTGTCTTTTTATAAATACAAATATTGAGACATTGTTATTAGAGAGATGAAGAGACAGAAAAAAACTAAAGTTACTTAGTCAACACTTACACAACTGGTGTAAACCTAATAAAGGACAAATTTTTACAGATTTTCACCGATGTCTACTGAGAATGGGCTTGCATAGATCTGTTCTTTAGTAAGAGATCGCATGAGTTAGCTGAATATGGACACATTCAACCTTTGCATATGACCCCTATTGCAAGACTTAATTTTTTTTTTAATATGAATAGAAACTTCTAGTCTTTCAGACGTATTCTCAAAATTTCATTGATGTAACTTCCATGTGTTATTTGTTACATGGAATTAGAGTTGGAAAGGCCTATGTTGACTGCCTACATAGATAGAAAGTTCAGTAGATAGACTATTTCCTTCATACTGTGTATTAGACTTGTCAAACAAGTTTCAGTGTTCTGCCTGCTTTGGCAAAATCTTCTACCTGTATGAACTTCCCTTAAAACAATGAAGAAAAAAGGTGTCTATCATCTATCTATCTATCTATCTATCTATCTATCTATCTATCTATCTATCTATC
>CM031878.1:54903886-55005650 GCA_018697195.1 Certhia americana
CATCCATCCATCCATCCATCCATCCATCCATCCATCCATCCATCCATTCATCCAACCTTCTATTTATCTCTATGTATATAGATATATATTCTTATAAGGAGAAAACCTTGGAAGAGGAACACTTAAGAGCATAATGCAAGTGGAAAAGGAAAACCAGAGCAGTTACATTTTTCACTTCTTAAACCCTCTATGGTTTTAAGTCAACCTGCCGGTTTATGAATGCTTGTTGTTTGGATTTGGCACTATTGCTTCACAAACTCTGTTATGAATGACAGTTCTTTTGTACTGAGAGATTCCTTGGACAGGAAATATTGTTTACTTCTGTACCATGTTTTGCCCAGTCTTTGGATCAGAAGTCTGTAGGTTATTGCACTCATCAAGTTATAAGGGACAGACAACTCATGCTGTCCCTAACAAGCCCAGTTATGGGCACTAACAGGGTGCCCATAAACTGTGGTTTGAGAAGTGTTTCTCCAAGCTCATTTTTTAATTTAACATATTCCACACTTGTAGTCAAAGAATTACCTTCTCTTGGCTATAACAAACATGATTTCAGGGTAGAGTGAAAAATATTTATGCAACATTTTAATGTCTTTTAAAAAAATAAAATTAGTTTGTTTATTTATATTTATAGTTACAGAAGTCTTTAATGCAGCTAGATGTCTTTGAAATCCTTGCTTATTTTTGGTATTACTGGTCATCTTAATTGGGCAGATTGTGCATCTTTTTACTAAACCACTCTTTAAGTATATACCATCCAGATTGCCTCTACCCTGAGGGAATATAAATTAAAAAATGCTACTATTACACATATTCTCATGTGGCTTGAAATACTAGTAGAATACATAATACATTCACCCACAGTCAGTACACCACCCAGAAAAGTAAAAAGAGAATGAAAGCAGTGGATACTGGCTGGCACTTCAGGACCTCAGCCTTTAGAAAATGAGAAGACAATTGTTGGCCTGTGGCTAATTTCCAGAAGGAAATGACTTGCTGCTGATTTATAGGTAAATGCAGGATTTGGTTATTAAAAAACATGGGATACATTTTTCAAAATGCAATGCTGATCTATTCAGTTTCTAGTGCTTTTTAATAACAGGTTTAAAGGTAGTTTGATAATGTTAGATTGAAAGACAGAAACTGCCTAGTTTCCTCTGATAGCATTTGTAGAACTTTTGAATAACTTTCTCCTTTAGTTTAATATTAATATCAAGATGGGGACAGTGCAGAAATCGAATAGAGAAACAATTACAAAAATAAACAGTTGAAGTAAGTATGTATTTTATTATACCCATCATGGATTTAAAACTTGAGATGGAAATTTTCCTTTGATTTATTATTTATAGTTGTTTTAAGTCTATAGAAATGTTGTTGATTTAAATGGGATCATTCCATTCAAAGGAAAACTTTAGTACAAAATACAAAATGTCTTTCTCTGAAAGCCATACTAAAGGAAAAATAGAACTCAGTCTAAAAGTAGAACTGACTTTGAAAATCAAAAGTTCAAAGTACAGATGAAAAGAAAGACATCCTCCAATACTGTTCTATTTTAAAACACTAAAAATACTTTATAGATTTTAGTTTTCTATCAAACTTTCAACATAAACAATAAGCCATTGAATAAAAATTGAGTTCAGATAATTGACAGTACTAAAACTTCACAGACATTATTTATTTCTGTTCAAATTACCTTTAAGAGGTTTTGTTAAGGACTACAATCTGTTAAAATTAAAAGAACTTCACATAGTGTATTATGTAAACAGGTGAACATATCACCTAGCCTTCATATTCGTTTTGGGGTAAACTAAAATGGATTTACAGCCTGCCTGTTAGGGTTCAAAAAGTTCTTGTTCTGTCTTTCAATCAAAACCCTCTGTTTTGGAGAGAATAGTGCCAAAAACATTGCTGCATTTATAATTTAGCACTGACACTAATTTTGAAGTTCACTCCAATTTTTTTTGGCAGTTGCTACTATCACATGATAGAAACTACTCAATCAGTGTTTAGCTGAGAACAAATTTACTCTTACAAACCTGAGACAACCTTGGTTTACCCTAAAAATACCATACATGGTAATTACTTGTTTAATTTAATAAAGAAGTAGTCAGCTTTCTAAATTCTATTTATGTATTTCGTTGACTCCCAAGGTAAATTGTGAATGATTCCAGGGTTATTACTTGAAATAATCCAAACAAATGAAAAAACATACTTATTAAAACACTGTCTTAAATATTTTTTTCCATTTCTGATATTTCAGTAATGCAATTTATTTTGATGTAATTTATTGAAGTAGTATTGCAGAAACTGAGGTCTGCTGTTAGTAACAAAAAGTAGTTTCATTTTATAGTGGCAGAAATAAAACTGTTTAGACTCTTCTTCTTGTAGTATATTGTTCTGAATATACGCTATTTTTTGACATTGTGGAAAAATGCAAATTCAGAAGGTTCTAATTTGGACAGAAATATGTACCCAAACATGATCATGTTACCAGCTTCTCAGATGCCAAATAGACGAAAACACAGAGGTTTTTGTTTCTTGTGAAAGATGATGAACAAAGAGAACTTTTGATGTTTATTCTTCTGCACCCTAAAGAAAGATGACTCTCCAAAATAGTTCCATTGTGGAATGATGCAACTAAGACAGAGGACTCAACCTTATAGTGACCTTTCCATCTTCCTTCAGCCCTTTCTAATACTTCCTACTGTTCTGCTTTGAAGAAATCTAGAAAACACTTTTTTAATGATGTTTAAAGCTTTTATTGTCCAATAAAGAACAAAGACTATTCCTGTAATTAAATATTTATGATGCATTCTTAGCCATGTCCCTCATACATATGCCCCTCAAATCAATTGCTTAGTCCAAAGCTACATTTCTTGAGAGCTTAATGCAATCCTTAATTTTTGATTAAGTATAATCAAACCATTGTCTTCCTGTGCTTATGTATACCTTTAATATATTTCCACCCCCCCCCCCCCCCCCCATATTTAGAAATAATATAAATTTTCAGCTGGTGTAGTGATATACAGATTTTATTAAGCGCAAGGATTATTATGAGAAACGCACATGCGGATGAATTTTAATTTTAGTATGCCCCTGTTATAAAAGAAAACACTGCCTTCTTTACTAATTGCTTTTCAGTATCTATTGGAAGGAACAGGAGACCAGTAACGAGGTGATGATGTTTCTAAATGAGCCAGGAGAGGGAGCCCCTTAACAGGGCGATCGATTCCTACGCCAGTCCCTCTGCCGCTGTTCCTGAAGTTCTGCTCAAGCTTAGAAGTAAGATGAAATGTGAACACTGCAGAATGAATCTTTCTTTAGCTCTCTTTCACAGGTTAACAGGAGACAATGAACAAAACTATAATTTTCTGTCACGCTTTCTTTTTTTTTTTTTTTTTTTTTTTTTTTGAGAACAAAGGCGACTGATAGTGAAGTTTCCGTGGTCTGCCTTCCCTACTCCAAAATTAATACAAAATGACTCCTCAAAGCTTTAGTATGTGTTTAAAGTGCCTTTCTGGTACAGTGCTGTGCACTGTAGTCTAATTGTACTATGAATGCATCACACAAACATCTGTGACTCATTTATGTGAAGATAAAAGGGGAGTAAGAGGTCTCTAATTCAGACTGAGAATAGACAACGGAGAAAAACCCAAACCATTTTATCCAAAATTTCTTTATAAGTAATTTAACATACAATATTGGAATTGACCTGTATATCAGCCTTGATTTGTATTGTACAAAATGGGTCTCACAACTATTTTTCTGTACCATTCTCTCTGAGACCAGTTACCCCAGACAAATATCATGCTTTACCACTCAGCTGCTTTCTGTGAACATTCGTGTTTACTTCTCAAACCGCGAAATTAATTTTGCCATTGTCTTTTGTAATCCATATTTTTCATAATGCAACATTGCTGATACTGCTAACAAATCACTGAGTTTACTGAGGAAAGGGGACTACCCTGACAACATTGCTTTGATAACACAGACCTCAGCAAGTATGTTCTTGTTTGTTCTAAGGGAGCAGGACTAAATGGCTTATCTTTTTCTCTGCTTGTGTAATTTGAAAATTCTTTGCCTGTTGCATATCAAAGCAGTTAGGCAAATACATATAACAAAGCTTAAGTTAAAACAAAGCTTAATTACTAGTTAAAGTTAATGCTAACAGATTTTGATGGCTAGCAATAGTCTTAAAGCACGGGTTTGAAATACAATTTAAACACAGCACATTGAAGTACAATGAGCAACTCACTATTGAAATCTTTATTCCAACTTAAATTCATAAAATGAACCCCCAGTTCCATTCCAGTCAATATCAAACCTTCCCAGAATGCCAAAAGGATCAGAGTTTCTGACACTGAATCCACTAGGAGTTATCTTGAACAAGGCAAAGCAATGTACCTTAAGTTTTATGGAAAGGCTAATGTGAAGGAAACCAGACATTTGTTTGTGTGGAATTTGTTGAGTTGCATGATTTTTGATGCTGCTGGAAAACAAGCCTCTTTCTACTAATAAGAGAAGCACAAATACCAGTAAATGCTCCACAACCCAGCTGAAGGAATTAAAAAAATGTTAATCAATTTTACTATCTCCCCTTTGAAAGTGAGCTGTTTTGGAACTCAGCTTTTGAAGGAAATCCTTTATTTGGTAAAATAAATATAAATTCTCTTTTCTTTACCTGCACTGGTGCCTGCACCGGTTGTGAGGTCCCCACCCATCAGGCCACCTAGGGGGTTGAAATGAAATGTTGTAAATGAGCACAATAAAGTACAACACTCAAACATTCAAAATATGTTCTCTACCTTCAATCAGCCTGCTGTAGTACCCACCATTTCTTTCCTCTGACTTCAACAGGCAGTTGAATCAGACCCACAATTATAAAATCATGATGTTTAATGTTACCTGTATGAGAAACTTGCTTTTCAAGGACAAACAAAATATGGAGTACCCATAATTTCCTTATTTTAGTTTCATACTTCTGCAGCATATGAAAAATTATATTTGAAAGTTATGAATAGTAGTCCTTCATTTGAAAACTATTTTTAGTTGAATGCTAGTCAGAAAAGCAAAGGATTGAGAGGAAGAGGCTGAGGATTCCTGGAGAAGAATGTAACTCAGAAAATATTTATTTATTTATTTATTTATTTATTTATTTATTTATTTATTTATTGATATACAATTTCTTTAGCCTTTCATAGACATTCACCCTAAGGATTTTTAAAACTTCTCTTTGCACTTGGAGACCTCAAGTGATTCCTTGAACCTGATATACTTAAGAATCTTGATGTTGCTGGAGCCAGACAGATTGAAACAACCTAATCCCCACTTATCCTATTCAGAGATGAGCTCTCATCATCACCAGAACAAAGCACAACCTCTTGCTATATAAAGCACTGAAGTACAGAGCTCAGCTAACATTAACCCATCAAAGAACTTGTAAATGAATCAATAAAAGTAAATTCTGCATTTAGCCTTTAGACTGATTATTTAAGTAATGAGTTTACTTTACTAATTTACTTGCTTCAGATTGTTTGCATTGGCAACATTTTTCTCCCTTGCTTTATGTTACAGTGAATGTTGCATGAATTAAGTAGATAAGCTGCCTTTTTATGAAAGAGCACATTGTCTGACCTTCTGTCCTTTATTGACTTCACTGATTTCCTTCAATCTTAGTCAATATTCAGTTTGGGGGTTTGTTTGTTTGTTTTTGTTTGCTTTGTCTCTTTGATTTTTCAACACAGCGATTTTGGACAAACTCTTATGACTATTAAAAACAGAGTTCTTGTTTCCAGGAGTACAGTTCAAAGCGACTCAAGGCATGCAAGGGACAGTAGAAGATTTGAAGGGGTGGAATTGAGCAGAGCCTACCTGTGTTACCTGCACTTGGAGGCCGATGTGTCACACCAGGAGACATGCTATTCCTTTGCAAAGAAGGATGAGCCAGTGGTAAAAGGTTGGGGTTTCCCAGCGAGCTGACTGGGTTACTGTATACCAAACTGTTGTGGTTGGACACTGGGATAGAAACTGGCATCTCAAAGTTTGGTGGTGGAACAGCCTGTACAAGCAAGAAAGGAAAACAAATACGAGAATAGTACAAAAGCGAAACAGCCTTCAAGAACAGTTACTCTATATTTAGTTCAAATATTTTGTACTTGGTGGTTAAAATATTTGTGCTTGCCCCTTTCCCCTGAGACTCAAAATAAGAGTTTCGTAAGAATTATCCAGGCTTTTTAATATAATTTTTCAAATCATATATTCCTTGAATGCAGCTTGCATATTTATTTTTGTAAGAACTGGAAAGATTTTTTCTTTTTTTTATTCTATTTTTTTTCCTTGTCTAAAACAAACCAGTGCCTAATGCAGCATAATTTTCTATTGCTTTCATTCTGTGAAGTAATAATTGTTCACTTGTCATACCTTAATCTAGCTTCATAGATTGCTGCAAGACCAAGGTTACGTGACAATGGAAACTTCTTTGCATGGAAAAAATTTGAATGGGACAGAATACAAAAAGGAAGGCTTTCATTTCAGTTCATATTGCTTTAGCAACCATAATTATCCCAGACATCAACATAGCAAATCACTCTTTTTCTGAGTTTCTACCTTAGCTTGGAAGGGCACAAAAAAAGAGTTCTCCCCAGGGACAGCTAACAAATACAAGAAATTTAGATACACACTAGTCTTTGTGGGTTTTTCGGGGGGGAGTGGAGGTGGTGTTTAGTGATGCCTTTTCAATATTCTGTTTCCGTACCTAAAGGCAAGATCTTCTCCTGAGCCACTTTCCTTTGCAAGAATGCTTTTCAAAAAAACCCAAATAAATAAACTCAATAAAACTCAAATAATGTACCACACTAACTAAGTTTGTGAGGAGATAAATATCTCATTATGCTCTTAGGAAGCTCAGTTCAGGTTTCCTTGGTTGGCTGTGAGTTTATTGGTTGGGGTTTCTTAGGTAGCAGTTGCTTGAATTTCTATAGAAGTTATGACTACATTAGATATCTGTATTCAATTTATTTGTTTTTAAAATTATTAATTTCATGCCTTTTCATCAAAAAAACATTTTCAGGATTACTTGAATTTTAAGTGTTTTAAGCATTTTAAATATTCAATATGTGAAAACAGATGGAGTACCCCTCAATATGCAATTTAGAAATCTTATAAGCTTCAAGAACTTAAACACATCAAAAAAGTTCTTTAAAGTAGACTGCTAGCATATTCTGAGGGAGGAAATCAAAGGTTTTAATTTTATTGTTGGCAGCTGGTAGTAATGGTATATATACAAGGACCTGGAAGGAATCTCTCCTGGGAGGCTGGACATATCAGCTGCTTGTTAGGCAACCAAGGCACCCTGACCTTGTGCCAAGCAGGTCTCTTTTCTGGCAGGAGCTGTTGGCTGTGCCTTGTGTATTACAAATTACATGTATGTATTTGATGTCCATCAAATTACAGTTATCTCTTAAGGTTTGGGTTTTTTTTCTTTCTTGGTCCTCTCTAGGAACAGAGAAAATTTTTACTTTAAATATAAAGGAATTATTTTGCCTAACCACTGAAACACAGAGCATGATTTTCAGGGTATGATGTTAAGGATACTTTACAGAAAGGCCTTTGAATTATTTCAAAGTGCTAATTTAGCTCTGATACCCTCTCTGGCCTCCTTTTTGTGAGAGATGGCCACAGCAACAGTAGATGAGTAGATGGACCTGCTGGCATTGCCCCCTAGCCTGGGGCACATAGGAATTTGCTTCCCTTTGCTGAGAAGCTGAAGTGCACACCAAGGGCTGTATTTTTCACAGAGCTGATTGATTGAAGTAGAATTGAGAAAGAAACGTGAGATGTTTTGGGAATCCACATGTTCTACATCTTTTCTTCAGATGTAAGAATCTACATGTAATCTGCAGCCTACTCAGGCCTAAGCTCCTTGGAAATAGGGTCACATAGCATAATCTGAAGCATTTTATCATCTTGAAGGTAAGTTTTGAAGCAAGTATTTCTTTTTACCGGCCACGAAAGGACCCAAAACCGTTCCTAAATCCCATGTTAGTCAGAAGCACATGACTGCTTGTGGAGTTCAAAGGTGGTGTTTGAACTCTCCATGTTTCAGTGCCAATTTCAGCCTGATGTGAGACATGAATAAGCCAACATGGAGTTTCTGGTTATTTCAACATCCAAGGCTGTGATGGAGTTCTTTCCCTCTGGTGGCTTTGAGCCTGTGGTCCTTCCTGCTTGAGTGCCAGTCCTGTTGCATTGACCGTCACCCACAGGAGAGAACTTTGCATAAGGTTTTCTTCACCCTGTGTCACAAGATCCATGAAGTCTGCCCTCTCAGTCTGGGTAAAGACTATTATTTCCTCTATTGTGTTAATATCTTTTCCTAATGTAAATTTCTGTTACCTAGACTAAAACACTAGTACAAATGCAAAGATGAAGGTCTTGCCAGAATTCCAAAAGCTTGTTTGCTTTAACCACTATTCTCTTCCTTCCAGGTACAAACCAAACTGTTGAAGATTCTTCTTTTTCTACATTTGTACAGCAGGAAACTGCTCCAGTCTTGGTTGCTCTTCAGGCTGTCTGTCTCCCTAGTCATGTGAAATTGTTACTTACCTTTCATTTTGTCATTCAAAAAAAAAAAAAAAATTAAAGTAGTTGAATTATTTGTTTAATTTATTTACTAATAGTTTTTGTCATTTTACCAACTATCTGGAACTACTTACATCTGGTAAAGCACTTCATAGGAAATTTTATCAGGGCGAAATCAGTTTACTCTCTTCTTTTCAGCACAATATACTGTATCTGAATACAGTAGTTTTTATTTCTTCTTCTCCACAGTCAAAAGTTAGAGAAGTTTGACTGGATAAACATCAGTATGAAACACTACATCTCTAGCTACAGTTTTCTCTGTTTGTCGAACTTTATTAAGGTGTTAACCATTCCTCACCAACAACTGCAACGTACTGCATACTCCCTAATCATTCCTGGTGGCAAGCCATGGGTCATATTGATTCCATTTCAGCCTGATGGACATTAAAATTTCTGAGGCACTTGTGTAATATCTATATTAGTAGGAACTAGGGAGGGAACTGAGGCCATCTGAGGCCACAGAGCAGTTCATGTCCACACCATTAAGCTTTCTTAGCCTCAAAAAAAAATCATGACTACATATAGACTGACAATTGGGAATTGTTCCTGGCCTGGACTAACAACCAAACAAAATTAAGAAATTGTCTGTGAGAATGTTATTTGGCATCAAAAGGTGTCAAAAGCCTGCTGGGGAGTGTTCAAAAAATTCACCTCAGAGATAAGCATGCTTCATGCTGCTTCAGTGTGGTTTTTTTGCTTTCTTGCAAATTTGAACATAGAAAAAGCCTTACTGTCACGTGTAAAATCTGCCACATTTTGCCTTTTCTTTCCCCCTCCCTTTGTCTTTTCTCATTTGGATACTTCTGCCAAAGAGGGCAGATGGCTCAGCAGAGATGATACTGCCAGTGTACAGCACACAGGGTTAGATGCTCACTCCACAAGCTGTGGTACACGATGCCAAACAAAGTGTTGGACATTCAACCCCCTTGGAACTTAATGGACCAAACATTCTGTGCTAAATATTGGTTTTATCCCTCCCATGTTCATTGGTTTTATCCCTCCCAGGCCTTCATTTATTTAGAGACAGAGATACTTATAGCTTCCTTCTAGTGGGCCGTTTCTGTCTCCTCTGCTTTCATCACTCTTATGAAATTTACAAATAAATGTCTAATGATTATCAGATGGTTTAGAACAATATGAATACTTATCCCCAGAAAATTATGTGAGGAAACATTATTGGGAATAGCTGTTAGGAGCAAAAACCAATGTTGTTTTCATTTGGAAGAAACTTTTTAAAGTTACAAACCAGGCAGAGGCAATGCATTTTTATACATATTCTGTAAGCAATGATTTAGAGACTTGACTCAGTGACTTTATGATTAATTTTGCTTTCTTCTCCCCAATTTTCTTGGCTACCTTTGATGATCACAAATAAATGAATATATCTTCCCTGACTTAGTTATTCTGATTTACCCAGTTAAGGATATTACTCTATACAATATATAATATTTATATATAAAACCAGACAGTTACAAATTTCCATAATAATTGCTTGTGATCTCTTTCTTGCCCGTTTATCTTTCCATATTATGGTTGTGATCTCTGTCTTGCCCATTACATCTTGGTTTATGCCAAGAGGAGAAGTTTCTGCTGCATTAGCAGATCACATCTATTGTTTCTTCCTATTGTGGCAAGCAGCTTGATGGAGGACACAGACCCCAAACTCTGCATGTGACGTATTCAGAGAACAGCTATTCTGTCTTTCATAAAAAAATGCTAACATTTTGCTGTTCTTTATCTCTGAAGTGCCTCTGAAGTAATTGCAGAAGATTAATACACTGCACCTCATAACATCCTGAATAGTAGGAAGTTGTACCCTAAATCACCAATTAATTGCTGAAGTAGAACTATATTTGATGTCAAAAAGTTATATTTAATGAAAACAGCAGGAGGGAAATTCCATTAATTTTGGGAAAATGAAACTCATATACTATGCTCAGATTAACTGTCTGGCCTTTGCCAAATGCTTATGGAGGTAAAGAAAGAGACAGAACTCACTACTACAGGAATGAAGTTCTTTTCCCCAAAGTATTTTTTTTTTTTTTAAATTTCTTAGGATTTCAGATGACTATAACATGACCTGGTTTTTTAGGAAAGAAAAGAAACAGGTAGTATGAGATAAACAGGGTTCTGAAGGATCATCCTAAATACATTTTTAAGGCAGAAAAGTAGCTTGGTGAAAATTCTGTCAGTTTGATTTGAAAAAGCCAAAAGTCATCCTTGAAAGAGAAATGGCATGAAAGAATGACAATTGGTGATATTTTGATGTGAAAAAGGGTTAAGCATTCTGGCTTATAACAGTTTCCCTAAATGCTGCAGTCATCATTTGTCAAGTTGTATTGCATCCTGAGAAACCAAATTCATGGTGACAGCTTTAGTGCTTTTTTGTTCTGAGAAAAATGGCTTTCCAAAAGAAGCAAATGAAAAAGGAGGTAAAAAATTTGGATGTATATGTATTCCTCCCTGACATCCTATGTACACTTTGGACACCCTTAAACAGTCATTTAACTCAACCACATTTTATCAAATTTGGTGTCTTTCTGGTCTCTGGAAAGTATTATTTAGTCTCCTTATATTTTTCCAAAATATTTTTGGCCTGATGTAGGAACTTCTTAAAATTTTAATTACCTTGAGTGAAAAAATGCTTCTGCTAAGAATTAATGGAAAGAACACTGAGTGCTTGAGACACAATCTGAGCCTCTTTAAGAAGTATCCTCATCTTAGGTGTCAGATTTTGTATGTGCAATTGACAAACACTACAGGAGACACTGCACGTTCTGGGTATCCAGATAATGTTTTTGGTAGATAACCATGCAACCTTTGTATGGGAATGACAAATGAACACATACAAATCATTACTTGTCTTTTAGAAATAAGCAGTTACCGATGCAAGTTCAAATGATTGTTTGGATCTCAGCAAATATTTGGTTTCCTATTTTGTTTTCCAAAGACATGGAAAACCAACCAAATATAACCTTCAAACCTCCATATTCTTTTTGTTGTCTTTATAAATGTAATATCAAACATAATGACAAAGTATTCATCCTTTGTGTGTCTTGTGCAAACCAAATAGCACATGCAGAGTTATTTCTCTTAGATATCTGGCAAGGCATATGACTGGTTGTTAGAAATTTTGACTTGGTTAAAACAAAATTTAGCTCATGTTAAAGAACTAAAGTAATGCTGATGAGGTCAAAGCAAATTCTCTGATAAAGCTGTAAAAATCACCCCAGCACACAAACATGTCTGAATCCTGCCATTAGGCTCTCATGCAGTCTGTTTCTCTGCAGCGAGCAAGTAGCTGTAACCCTTCAGTGCTGCAACTGAGTTTAGCAGAGACAACGGAAAATTGAAGCTACACACACTAAACATGCTAATTACTATATATAAAGGAATTTCAGTTCTACATCACTTTTTCTTTATTGCCACAGAAAGTGTTCTGTGGATTTGTTAGCCTGTCCACAAAGAAAGATTTGCACTGTTATATTTGGAGTATAATTTGGGCAAGTGGTGTGGTAAAACACTTCTGTAAATCAAGTAAATATAGTTCATAAATGTATATTTCACTTCCTTCTGTAGGTTTCACCCATAATAGGCTTTGTCTGTGTGTCAGAGTTAGAGACTTGGAAGAAAAGTATGCTGTAGGAAATTTTCTGACCACAATGTTTTGTTACATATTTGGCTATTAAAGCCTCTTTCTATCTGAATTTATTTCCTTAAGAAGCCAGAACTGAAAGGGTTATGGTTTGTTACTGCAGCAGTTATCAGCAGACAGCCATCTAACCTTTGGTACTTACAGGTATTTTATGGCTCTTGATCATATTATCAAATTCTTCATTAATTTTTTTGTATTTTTCTTCAGTGCGTGGGGTGAGAGCATAAGAGGAGTCAGGATCAGGGCTTTCACAACCTTTGTTTTCTTTCTTGTGCAATGCCTGCCAGGTTCAGAGAAATATCAGAAAGTAAAAAAAATGAAAGGAGCTCAGAGTACTTACACATAATCTTTGCCTGCTGATCATTAGATCAATATCTTCATTAAGTTTTCTGTACTTGTCCTCAGACTCAGGGCTGTGACCTACTGAATCGTCTGCATCAGGGTCTGGACTGTCACAGCCATTAAGTCCTTTCTTTCTCAATGTCTGAAATACATAATTTGCAAAGTTCAATCCTTGACACAGGCTGCAAGAAAGACTCAGCAGTGTTAAAGAATCACAAGATACTTGTCACAGAAAAGTTTTACATTATGCTTTAAGGAAGGAAAGTAAGTAATGATCCACCACGCTGTAGATTTCCAATTATGAGTGCCAAGTGTGGACCGTACAAGACCTCTTTCTTCTGAAGTGGGAACAAATCAATAAAGAATGAGTCTGGCAACTAACAAAGTGCCTATGCTAGTATCTCCCCTGCCTTGTGATTTCCATATCCCACAGCATTAGGAGTTAAGCTAAATACAGAATGCAATTTATTTTAACATAAACCAAACTTAACGTATTTATCTATACTGTTTACAGTGGAATACACTGATCTTTTTTTTAAGGAAGCTACAGGAAGAGCAAATGGAGAAATAATTGACTCTGCAACAAATTGAGGAGTTCATTTCTTCACAGGAGAAGAATAATTACCCAAATTGAATTGAAGGAATTACTTCAGCAATGTTGTTCCTAAGCCTACGCATTTGATAGGACAAGATAGAGGACAGAGTTGATAATATATGAAACAACAATTAAGAGATTCTAGACATAGTGTTTACTTTGCATTGACTACACTTAACAGTGATACAAATGCACAAGGGTGAAGGTTAATGCACCAGAAAAAGCACTGCTAAAACAGATGCTTAGTGAAAAGTCAAAATGAAAGAATTTCAGGTTCAGCTACTTAAATAGTCACAACCATGATTATCATCACTAAGATAGCAGAGTTGGAAAATCTTCAAAACAGAATGAAATCAGTAGCTTGCAATTCAGAACAGTTGTCCAGCTTCAAAAAGGTTTTAACTGGTCTACCCTTACAGAACAGCAAGGAACAGCCATAGGCTATATTAAGGCAAAATATATGGGAAGAAATTGTGGACTCCTCAAGTACAAGCAGTAGTACATAAGGCAAATATATTGACAATTTCTCATATTTAGCTTCAAGAATGTCTCACTCAAAAATTCTTCGACGTCCACTTGGCTGGCTGTCTACAAACTTTATAAGTCAGCTTGCAGTCCATTCTGTGTTGAAACCTGACTATGCAATCTGAATTACAATGAAAATAGCATTTAGCACACAAAATATGTTTTGTATGTTAATAAGGGTCTAATGCATGCTGTCTGTCAGTGTGGGATACTCTGTTTTCTTTTTACCTTCTCAGAATTGCATGTCAGCTTTTTGTTCCTTCAGGAATAGTACATTTCATAATTATTTTCTTCATGATAATGTTCAGCTTACTACTGTTACTACTCTTAAGTATTATAATGTCATACCTTGTTCTCATACTATGGAAAAAACCCTGAACCTTCCATTTTCATCAACTAAGCAAAGTGATGGTGATCTGCCTTATGACATCTGAGCCTTCCAATCTCACACTGCAGACCCCTGAAACAGATTTCAGCGTTTGTGAAAGGCCAGCTCAATGAAGACCTTTCCTTTCAAACTGCATGCCTCTGAAGACTTCAAGTCAATTCCATGATAGACCTCTGATGCACGAACAAAATTATAATCCATTGGAATAAAAGCCTGAGATGCTAAAACAACCTGATTGATCCCCTACATCTTTTTTCACTCCCTCTTCTCACTTTTTTATCTTTTAAATGTTAACTGCTCAGTTAGAAGAACAGACATAATCATACATGATATCTAAATGCTAGTAGCTTGAAACAAGCCAATTAGAAAGAGGGTTTTGCAATCAGCTGCTGTTTAATAGATTTAATAGACAAAACAAGATATGGTAAAAGCAAAATATCTCATTGCAGTCTCAATTAACATTCTTCTCTTCATATAAGGACATAACAGTTGTCCTCTGAATATGTAAAATATTCTGTTTCAAGATTAGATCAAGCTGTCCAGACATGAAACCAAGATCAGCACACTTGGGACCATTTCCTGAGCTCATATGATTCACTGATAGAGTCCTGCTGATTCCAATGGAGTCCCTGAGGACTGCTGTGGATGTGAGCTGGACTAAATGGCTTTCTTGACTTCAGGCTTTGATATGATAGAACAAAAGAAATATGAAAAGAGAAGAACAGGAGGAATCCTTTGTAGCTTTTTTGAATCTTTTCCCCTTCCATCATTTACAAATCCTCATCTGCTGCATTCACAAGACTGTGTCTGTGTGAAGCAGATGCATCTTGCCCTCAGCATACTCACAATGCCCTATAGTTCTGCAAATGATTACTTAACACTCAGGTGAAACAGTTGCTTCTGTAGTTTGTAAAGAGCACCTTTCAGATGCTCAGAAGAGGAAAGGCACTGTGAGTGTACATATGTCTTGCAACAGCCTCCAAACAGGCTGGATACCCTCCCATCATAGAAGAGTTTTCACTAGATTTTTTTAAAAATTATTTACTATTTTCATACTTTTAGAAAACAGGTTGCTTGCCACACCAGGAAGAGATTTCTCTATTTTCACCAGAAAAGCCAAGGATGAAATATAATAAATTGTGTCAATATTCTACCCAAAATTAACTTTAACCCTAAAGAGAAGAGACAAACATTTCACTTGCAAAAAACACATCAGTCTAGTGTTTTTGGCTGGTACCTTGGCTGATGGTACAAATCAAGCTCACTAAAGCAGACCACTTGCTCCATGCCCACCACACCTCAAAAAACCCCATCAAATCAAATCAATCAATTAATCAATCAATCAATCAATCAATCAAACAAACACAACCCCCCACCTACAAAACACCACACAAATCCCAAACAAAAACAAGAATGTATTTCAAAGCGATAGGTTAAGGATAGGCAGCAGGAATTTCCACATGTATGCTGGTCTCAGAGGCACAGTTCCTAACTTGGTGAGTGCTGGAACTAATGCCTGGTTCCCCGTGAACTGCATTTTGGGGTAAAGTGCAATATGCAGATATCTCTTGTGGCAGGATCTCTGGGGATTTCTCTTCTCATTACCCACCCCTCTGCTGACCCTTTGCTGCTTCTGTCTGTCACGACTCAAGCTGCAATGCTGCCTTCATCTGGGAGTCTTTCTTGGAATAATTTCTGATCCTCTTTTTTTTTTCACAAGAACATATAATTTTCATGAAACTGTCTTTGAGACCCCTCCCTTTGTACTAAATTTGCTTGACGCTGAATAAAAAATGAAGCTGTAAGGGAAAAGACAGAAGAACAGATTGATAGATTACACAGGGACAGGAGCACACATGCTCACATCATAACCCTCCTCTGGAGAGGAGAGCAGGCTGCAAGTGACATACTTAAACTCTGCGCTAAGGTAATGAGTTGTATCAAGGACAGAAATAATGACCCCGAACATCTTAGTATTATCTCTGGCTCCTCAACATGCAGGCTACAGTTTTCCCTATCTTATTACCTTGTTTGTTATTTTACTCTCCTTCATGTCATTAACTACCACATTAAACCTCTCATTTTTTTCCTTCTTTTTTCCCATGATTGGTGTGCTTCAACACAACACATGTTTGTACAGCACAAGTAGAAGTGCCTCTGACCAATATTAAACTGATTTACCCTTTCTCACAAGCTATCTGGACTTTGTGTAAAGTTCCTCTCTTCTCCTCTCTTTTGTGTAATTTCTTGAAAGTAGAGTTTGGTTCTGGAGTCTTTGACCAGTGATTTAGGAACAATTTTTCTTATGATGTTGAGTTGTCATAGACTCATGCGAGCCCTGGAAAATAGCCAGACATATCACATCCTCCTGGAGATTAGCTAGTTTCCAAAGATTTACTGACTATTCAGGGAATTTTTAAAAGGATAAAATAACCCAATTGTATAGTGCATTGCATTCTAGAGGACCCTAAGCCAGATTTCAGTTATTTTTAAATAAAATAAGTCATATTTCAACTACGGAAGCTCCATTTCTTCCAAGCAATTAAACAAGTAATTATATTGGATTCCAATAACCTAAAATCAGCCAAGGCATATGAAAAACAAAATGGTTAAAGGAAAACAACCTTTGGCTGAAATCTGCTGTGCCAGCAATTAGTCTAGATGCTATTCTATAAATCTCAGAGGAGAAGTGCTAACTTAGTGACATGCTGACTGCCGTAAAATGAAGTATAAACAACTATATTCTTTCATTTCATGCAAAATTTACCATCATTATGGACGCTCAAAAGAAAATATGGCAGTAACCCCCAGGTTGATTTATCAAGCCAATGAAAATCATTGTCATTTTGAAGATTTTTGAGGAGGAAAAGCCTTTCATTTTCCTAATCTAGTCTCTGTTTCTGCAGTTTTATCCTCCAGGTTTTATTTTTTGGTCTTTTTTATTTCTTTTAGCATTTCTTTAACTGAATGAGTGGAAAAGTTTAGAAATTATTTTATTATTTTCCATCTTGCCATTTAGTTTGTTCATCTTTCTTTTTAACAGGTTTATCTGCTATGGACCTGCTTCTCATAGCACTCCAGGGCTTGGAAATGCTCACAGTACAGGCGCCAAATTAAAAAGACTAGGTCAGTTGATGAGGTTCCCAAAAGATTCAGACCAGCCCAATATGTTCCTTTTTGATATCCTCTGCAACAAAGACCTAACAAGGTTAGGTTAATCACTATCTTCATTTGTGTAATGAAAAGTGTGATCTCACTGGGTCTTCATCTGTAATCAAATTTTACAGTATGGAAGAATTCAGAATTAAATGTCTATTTCTAAAAATTCCCATATGTTTTGTGTTGTCTGGAAGCCACCACAATGATCTTTAACTGACAGACCCACTAGTGACAATCAACAGAGTAGCAATTTAGTAAATTGTATTTCACTGTTTTTCACAGAAAAATACTTCAAGTGCCCTCCATTTTCACTAGCACTTTCTTTCCTGTATCTGGATGGAATAAATCTTTTAGCCACAAATTAAAAATATTTTGGTCTCTTTTCTTTTCACTGGAGCTACATATTTACACAGTTAGGCAGACAATAGCCAGTTTCAAATGAATTATATGCTAATGTGTTCAACTGCTTTATCATTTATAGTCATTCTATGATTCCAAAAAAACCAGCCAAATTTATGGAGGTCCTCCAAAAGAGCAGAAAATATTTAGACATGGGCCTGATGCATTTAAGCATCAGTTTGCTCTCTGTGCAACAGAAAAATTAAAGTTAGAAAGTGTTGAATGAAGAAAACCTTCTTCTCTTCTCTTCTCTTCTCTTCTCTTCTCTTCTCTTCTCTTCTCTTCTCTTCTCTTCTCTTCTCTTCTCTTCTCTTCTTCTCCTCTCTTCTCCTCTCTTCTCCTCTCTTCTCCTCTCTTCTCCTCTCTTCTTCTCCCTTCTTCTCCCTTCTTCTCTCTTCTTCTCTTGTTATTTTATGATAAAATTTTATCATGAAATGATAAAATCCTTGTATGATACAATGTATGGTGCAATCAAGTAATGAAAGGTTCTACCAAAATGAAAAACACAGAGGAAGAGAAAGGTTGCTATGGGAACCACCCATTTGAATTTCTGAACTTACAAGCAACTAAAGTCTCAAATTTTATATTTCATTAACATAAAGTTCTTAAATTTTTATATTTAATAATGGACAGAAACTAGTATGCTGGTACTCATGTATGTATACATACCTAAATTGTATATTTAGGAGACTCACATAAAATATTATTACACTTATATTATCTAACAAACTCCATACACACAAAAATATATAGCAGTAACACACAAAAATGGAACATTTCTTACCTCTTTTTCAAAAATCATAAAATGTTTTTGTCGTTTGTACTCCTTTTGAAACAAACTACAAAGCTTATAAAAAGCTGAACTTTTATAACTCCATGCTAATCTTTTCAATACTACTTTATCTTTACTGAAGTTTCAAAGAAAAAAACCCATTGTCTGGTTCTAAATGTCTGTCTTCTTCAAATGAATACACACAAATGTGCTTTTCACAACATTGCACCAGGCCCTCTGTTTGGATTTGCCTTTCATTTTCACATGCCAAGTGATTATTCTCACCACCTTCAAGCACCTTCTCTAATCACTCCTCTTGTGAAACCAAACAGCACCCCTTTGCCAGTAGCACCTGCTTCTCCCTGCTTACAAATGATGGAACAGTGCATTTGACAGTACACAGTGCCTGTGTACTGCAAGCTCATCAGGGCATGAGATCTCTACCTGATTAGAGTTCAGTCTATCCTCTTCCACTCACACCCTTGTTGTATGCCAAGGCATCTCTACAATATTTTGCAGTGTCAGTACAAACAAAATCTGTTTTTTTCAAGAGGGCACTGGGATAGTGTGATTTTTGCTTCTTTGTTACCTAGAGCTTTGCTACCCAATTTGGGTATGGGGGATATTTGGTAGACAGCACACTTGATGCAGCCCCAGAGACCCCAGGACTTGTCTGTTTGTGCTGACCTTGGGGCTTGGAGCAGACTGGTCAGCACCACCATGTCTCCTGCTTCCTCTCTGCAGTGCCTCTCCTGCGTCTGTATGAGAGAGCACATGTTGCTCTGCTCCCTCTGGAGCACATCTTGCATCTCCCCTCTGGAGAGATGATGAGGCTGGAGATGGGAATATTCCAGAGGTTTGTGAACTCTCTAAAAAAGAGAATGACAAATCTCTTTCTTTAATGCTTAATCTTGCAAACTTGCCGGTGCATTTCTGTTTAGTATTGGCTTGAATTACACTGGGCAACTTTGGCTTTTTAAGCTTAAGAAGCATATACCAGATTCAGAGATCCCACAGCAGCTAAACTAAACCACATCTCTTTTTGTGATTTTCCCCTGAAAGAGACAAAAGCAAATTACTTGAGGACTCCAGCATTAAAGCTTTATAAAATTTTTAAAATTGCTGCTAATGCATAGTCACTTGGTCTGTTCAGCTGGCAAAGAGTAGACTGAGGGGAAGATCTCATTGCAGTTACAATTTCCACATGAGGGGAAGAGGAGGGAGAGCCACAGATATCTTCTCTGTAGGGCCTAGTGACAGGACTCAAGTAAGTGGCCTGAAGTTGTGTCATGGGAGGCTTAGTTTGTGTGTCAGAAAAAGATTCTTCACCCAGAGGATGGTTGGGCACTGAAATAGACTCCTCAGGCAAGTAGTCACAGCACCAAGTCTGACAGAGTTCAAGAAGCGTTTGAACAATATTCTTGGGCATATGGTTTGACTTTTGGGTATGCGATGTGCAGGGCCAGCAGTTGGACTTGAGGACCCTTGTGGATCCCTTCCAGTTCAGCTTATTCTATAATTCTGTGTAAACTTATACCCCCCTATATTCACAATTATTTCATGGGACACGCAAAACACTTCTGTCTGTCACTTGTAAACTGTTTTTAAAAGAAGAATTTATATCTGAATAATTCCGGAGGTTCTAATTAAGGATATTTTCTCATCCTTTGGGCTTATTCCCATCCATCATCGTGGTGCAAAAGGTCTGAAAACCCACAAATCCCCCTGGGCAGCTGACGTAAGATTCCTACGCCAACCCTCAGTGCAGGGGATCGCATTTCCTGAAAGAGGAGACGGCAGCAGCACCTGCTGATCCCAGCCGCCCAGGAATCCATGGGGGGAGAGGAGCATCAAGTGACCGATGGTGCTGGCCGGCATGATGCGGCTGCAGCCAGCAGGGAGCGGGTCCCAGCAATGTCACGCATCTCTGCCATCTGCACCTGTCAGTGCCAGCACCTGCTGCCCCGTGGCCATAGATGGCTGTTCCCAGGGCCGCCGTGCTGATTGGGGACACGCTGCTCCTGGCTGCTTGGCTTCTTTGTCTCTTCTTCACTCAGGCTACTGTCACAATTCTCAGTTCTCATGTGGCCACAGCTACAGGATTGCAGGGTTTGTGCCTTGTAGATAATACACACATAAATATGTGTATGTATATCTACATCTATACATACATACATACATACATACATACATACATATATATATATATATATATATATAAAATATATATATATGTTTATACACACACACATAGACATGCATGCATACCCTCTAATAAATGACACTTCATCACCTTTTTATTCAAATCTAGATAGATTTTTTAGAAGTTTTCACACTTGCATGACCAGCTTCCATGTGCTATGATGCAGTATAATGCTACCTTAATATTATTGGTGTGCTGCATTAGTGGAGTTAAAAAAAGGGATATTTTTCATCAGACATAACTAGTATTTTCTAAATTATGAATTCACATGTGAGATTAATTGGAGGTGTTAAGACTAGTGACATAAATGTAACCCTGACCTAGTTTTGATTACATCTTCTGATGAAATCCTCTCTACAAGTAACTGAGATTTAGAAAGAAAAACCCAGCTTTGAATGAACAGAATTCCTCATAAATCTTAGCAAAAATTTACAGTAAAATGTGATCTTTACACACAAAGACTGCATTCAAGTGAAACTTCTGTGCAGATATTTTTTCCAACCTGTATTTGAAAAGAAACTCAAATTCTGCTCTGTTGTATTAAAACACCCGACAACAGCCCAGAGACTGGGCTGTCAGTGTGTTATACATAAAATTACCAGATTTTACCTCAGATCAGAGATATTCTCAGGATATTTTTGATTTAGTGATGGATTAGTTACCAGTGTCTTTTGAGTACCCCAATGATTCTGACTTCTTACTGAGGGCTTGAAGATCCAGGCACTCCTCTTTGAGTCAAGGAAACACAGAAGATGTAGATAAAAGATAAAAATACTGAGGTTACCCTCCTGTATTTCCCACCATTCTTTCTGCTTGCTGTCCTCCTAGGAATGTGTGCTTTCTGCAGCATGAAGTCTAGTATCACAGCCTAGTAGCAAATATCTCATTTTGCATACCCTATCTTTTTACAGAAAATAGACTCCCACTATTTTTTGAGACAGACTGTTTGCAGAACAACTAACTCCATGAAGACAAAGCTTCTATATTTTGTCTACTTCCACTAGATAACTGGCAGGAATACCACCATTCCATAGCCAGACCTGGAAGCTGAGGAGTGCGAAGATAACCTAAAACCAGAATTAGTTGCATCCCTGACTCACCTTTTCCCCTCAACTACAGCAAAATATCAGTCCACTACATACCAGCCTGATTTTTCAAACCCATTGAAATGTAAGTAGTTTTTAAATGGCCAGGTTTTCTCTAAGCTTCATGAAGCATCTTTGAAAGAGGACAAGATATTGGTGACACATAGCATATTTGATTTGTATGAGGTTTTGCTGTGAGACATAGAAAGCGTGTGATTGGAAAAATAAACTTTACAGTAGTGCAGAAGAATAATTTCAGTTTCTTTAGGGAATATGTGGCCCCTTAAAAATAAACACTGTAATCATCAACAGGTTGTTATTTCACTCTTTCTTTTTATGTTCGTCTGTCTATAATCCTCCTCTGGCTCCAGCCCTTCCAGATGGAACACCATCCTGAACATTTTCATTTATGTCTAATTTAGTCAGACATATACACAAATACAAGGCTGAAGTCAGATCTCACTTACATTACTGTAAATTTGTAGGTGGATTTGGAACAGCTGTAAAGATACCAGTCAAGATATTCTAGATGTACAGTGGTGTTACCAAGTCTGTTACATCATTGTTGCTGTCTCTTAAAATATAGACTATTTGAAATATGCAGGGCTTAATATAAATGACTGCAGAAAAAAATAACTATTTCAAAAGTAGCTGGTGTTTTTCCATGATATAAATGCGAATGTTTAATACTAAATGTCATATTCAAAATACTTCAAAAGTGAAATACAGAACTTGAGCAAATAGAGAAGAACATATATATTTTACAGAATCTTTTGTCACAAAAACCTATTATGAGAAAGAATGACAGCTCATAGGAATTATTCTTTGCATACAATTTGAGCATTATTTATGTTTTAAAAGATCTATCAGAGAATCTGAAATTTTATCTTTAGGGACTGCTGCATATATTATTAACATGCAACCATCCTGGGAAGAATATATCGCCAAACTGTGTGGCTTTGCTAGTCATGGAAGTTTTCAGGAGCATAAATGATGGGTTCATCAAATAACAGTGTAGCATATGATATAAGTTACTTTGGATGTAGTTTTTCCTAGATTATGAGGCAAACACCTTCACCCTCAACCATGGGGCCAGGGAACCTCTGAGGACCACAACATTTTGCTTTTCTATTTCATCTGAAACAGAACACTTCCAGCAGCACTGAACCCTGCAGTACTGACTCAGCAGTGAAAATGCCACCCAGGGAGAAAAGAACACCACTTCCTTCAACATCTGGGTTTTCTTTGGAGGTCTCCCATAAAAATCTTGAATGAATCAATGTTCTGAACAGGTTTGTTTTTCCTCGCAGAAACTGAACATTTATTTTATAGCAGATCAAATGACAGGGTATTACAAAAGAAAAAAAGTACCAGGATGACAATGAGCAAATGTTGCTGAATAGAAGTTCCTTCTATAGGAAACAAAACATTTCCTTTTATTTTCATAGTGCTATAACTGCTAATCCATTGTTAAAAATGGCCAAAGCAATATACTTTTCAAAAATGGTGAATTACTATAAAGGCTAGATCCCTGAAACTCTAGCCTCCTGTTTCTCTGCAGCATGGAGACCTTAAATAGCTCAAAGCAACAACCATCAGCTCAGTGTTTTGCTGAGAGAGCTGTCAGCTGGAGAAGGAGAAGGAAGGCTCTTCACTAAGTCTAGAGAAAGCAAGTTACAGCACTTAACAATCCAAATTGGCCCATGATTTTAACTATGGAAACAGATAACTCAAATGATGCAGAATTTCATGTTTAAGATGGCTTTTTTCCTGTATGTAAGTTCTGTTATTTACCAGAAACATTCGTGCAAATTGTATCTATCTTTAAACAGTTGCTAAAATCTCTAGACTATGCATTTGTCAGCTTACCAAAGCATCATCTGCTAGAAACAAAGAACTGGATTTTGTTTTCCCATGGAAAATCCTACAAGAGTGGTAAGATGAAGACAGAAATTTTACAAGCTGAAATTTGCAGATAAATCAACTAAACACTAGCCAAAAAAAGGGAGTGAGAAAGTGCAGTCAGGAGTATGGGGAAGCTTGATGAAACTCCAGAACCAGATAATTATCTTCAAAAGCCGATCCTTCAAAACAACTGTTTCCTCTAAGCATAACTTCTTTAAAAGTCATACTGCTTCTATCACTCTGCTCTTCCCCGGAGATGAGCAAGCTCTTCTCTCAAAAGGAGAGAATCAGAAATGGTAAAGTTAGCAAAAAGTTCTCAGATTCTGAAAAGCTTTTTGATAATTTCAAGTGAAGGAAATTCTAAATTTCTATTACAGCAAACTGTGCCATCATGGAAGCAGAAGCTCCTTTACATAAGATTATCCAAGGGTTAAGCTGTTGTTGTACAGCCCAAGAAGACGCAGCTTAACTCCCGCTTCTCTTACTGACTTCCTGCACGGGCTTTGTTAATTCTTTTGTTAACACTTTTCTATAGTTCTCCCTCTGTAAAAAGGTCAATGACCATAATGAGGGGGCTATAAGCAGGAAAACCCAAGCAAGTGGTATCATACTTGGTCACAAGTATAAATTTGGCATAGAGAAACAGACTGACTCTCATATACCCCTGCAATACCTGGCTTTACATGCTGCCCTCTGAAGCTGTTAAATTAACAACATGATGGTCAGTTTCACTGCTCTGCTTGGGAAAGAAGAAAACATTAGAAAGAGAGCAGCTTCTAGTTCTTACCACTGCTTGAGAAAACAAGAATGATAGAGGCAGACTCAAGATCTAGTCAGAAATTTTGGCCAGTTTACCAAGGTAGTAGAAAAATCATGGCTGAGAAGATAGAATAGGAAAAGGAAAGAAAAGTAAAGAGAAAAGAGAAAAGAAATTTCTTAATTCAGAATCTAAATGTTTTGCTTGAAAAATTTGGCTTCTTCTGGAAGCAGCAAAAACATTTTAAATGTTAGGGCTTTTTGCTGTAAAACTAGATTTCTTTTTTGGGACTAAATTATAGGTTTGTAAGATGTATTGGTATATTGGCCTGGTAAAGTCTTACTGTTTGAGATCTTAAGATCTTTAATCATATGGTATTTATAGAGAGGGATCTATGGGCTATAAAAGAGGTCTCCACTTGGGTCTCCTAATTCCACAGGAGAGATGAGCAAATGGAAGAAGATTTTGTCCTGCTTAATTTTTGTAAGGCTTGTTAGAAATAGGCATGAAGGAATATAGGTATAACAGATATTGTTTCACTCAGTGAAGGCTCAGGTCTGGGCACTGGACCAGCTTTGTTCTCTTGCTACTGCAGCATAAATCACTGTACAGAACTTCCTGCTCTGCCCTGCTGTTAGAAGCTTCTCACCCCATGCCTGAGCCGTGGAGCTGGAGCAGTCAAGGGGTGGGCATACATTCCCTTCCTCTGACTCTGCTGTGAAGGCTGCAACTTCCAATGCATGGAAGGCAATAAATAGCTAGGGGGTACTTGCACCTCTCGATAATACAGATATTTTCTTAGACCCTCACAGAACTGTGCCATGGCTGAGAAGGGGAGCTTTTCTAGTTAAAACCCCCAAATCTAGAGCTGCCCGATTGACTGCATCTCTTTTAATGAACTGACCTATGTGAAAAGTTTTACACCAAGGATATGGATAGTGTTTTGGGGACTGTGTTCCTGAGAAAAAGGTAAGCATTGATTTCTGGCTATCTGAAAAAAAAATTTCAGAAACCACTAGTGTTCCAATTTTTTTCCTAACATGCTCAGCCTGTTATTATATATATATATATATATATATAGGGTTCCTACCCAATGACGAGTTGACAAAAGCACTATTCCCAGGCTTGGACGAACTACAGACCAAACTAGAAACAATTATGATGAGAGATGGAAAAATAGCATTGCCTAGTGATATTTCTGTGGCAAGAAAACTGAATTTACTTACTCCATTATCTCAGCTGTTTTCTAAGCTGTATGCAGTAATCCACCTGCTGCCGCAGAAGCCAGAGCTCTTTCTTAAGCTCTGGAGAGCACTTAGAGTGCAATAAAACAGCCTAGAGTAAAGGTAAAGAGTATTACATGGAATGATAAAGGAATACTTCAGGTTCTCTAACAATTATTCTGAATACAAAAAAAATTAATTAGAAACTAACTGTGCCAATGAAAGCAGAGATGTGATAAGATTGACTGGGATTACCTCAAAATAAATATGGTTTTGCTGCTTGAAATATTAAAATTGAAGATCAGGCAAAGAGATCTTGACTGATTTTAGTGGGCTCGGGCTTTTACACAGAACTTAGAGCAGTGAAAGGGAACAGCAATGTCCTTCCAAAATAACTAAAATTTCAATTCAATAATGGTAGAAAATCTCTTCATGATGGGGCCAAGGAGTGTATAAGCTATGAGAATATAAGAATTTCTCCAGTTCAGAAGTGTAAAATTTTGGTACTAGAATCTATAGAGAGGTTCACGGTCCAGAGGTTTGTCTAGAGTTTCTCAACATTGTGAAACTTTGAAACAAACTGCAAAAAGACTTACACTGATTGCAAAGTTGGCAGGGTTCCTATTTCTCCCTTGGTATGGTAGATCACAAGAACCCAAACAAAGTAAGAGTAGGAGGAATCAATTCTTTTATTCCTGCCATTCATTTGGTCAAGGAGATCAGCAGCAAGAAGACTTCAGAACTTTTAGATTTAGTTAGCTATTTTATGCCATTATCCTTCATATCCTTCATGATGAAGGAGATGGAATTAAGAACATTTCTTCCATGAAAGAGACTATAAAGGAGTAGGTGGATTTCTCAGACTCATTAATGAGAAAGGAATGAAAAAGTTAATCTGTGTAGCAAACATTTCTAAAATTTTCTATAACTCTTGGGATCCAGTGTCTCACCTCTTGCTCACCAAGTCCGGGCCCAGAAACATCTCCCCCGTTCAGGATACACTTGTGAATCTCTCATGAGTATTACTATCAGGTGAGTTTAGTCCTACTAGATAAAATGCGTATTATTGATAAAGGAAATTTCAAAATTGTCATATTATATTTACAGATCCGTAGTTATTTAAAGGGGTCCTAACTGTTCAAGGGTTCTTCTAATGTAGCCAGTTAGGAAGAACCCCCCTTCTTCCTGTTCCCAACTTGAAAGCTATAAATTAAGATATCTTCAGGACAGTGAAATGACAGCACTTCTTTCTAAGCACCCTTTGAAGCAGAAGCAATTTTTCAAGTGTCAGAGTAGGAAAATGGTCAATGAGGAGTGTTCCTTCTTGCTTTGAGTTTATACTGAAACCATAAAGAGCAGTCCACACCCTGCTGCAATTGCCTTGTTGCAAAGAAGGGCCTTGTGACAGGAACAAGCCATAGAATAGATCCAGTAAATAGTTTAGGGACATAGAAAGCTCAGTTTGGCAACACCTACTATTTACACACCTGATCTTCACAGTGGAATTCACAGTGTGCTAGGATCTGAGGCAGTGGAAGAGTTTGGTGCTACAGGACAGGATCCGAACTCAGCAGTATGTGATGAAACTGTGAGCAACCCAGACCAAGCAAATGGGTTTTCAGAAATCCTATCCCTCACCAGAAACATGAGATCCTTACCCAGGGCTACAGAGATGCCTTCACCCACTTTCCTACTGTGTATTCAGGTACTGACTGAAGCATGCTGTCCCCTCCTACAGGCAACTTTTCAAAGACTTGAGGAAGACTCACTCTTCTCTTTTAAGAAATCTTTTCTGTTCCTGATTTTTTTTTCTATATTACAGCTATATTTCTATATTAGAAACATGTTAACTGGAAACACAGGTTCTGTTTCTTCTTTGATTTGAATAGGCTCAAACCTTTTGCTTCCCATATTCCTAGAAGGGATAGAATTTATTCAGCTTCCTAAGCTCTAGACAGTTCTAGATAGTTAAACAAATATAAAATTCACTGTAATATTTTGCCTTTGAGCATTATCAAACACACGATTTGTTCAGTCAGAGAAACAGAACTTGACAGGAGACAGAGTTCTTTGACTTGCAACAAAATTTTTGTTTGTGGAAAACCTGTTGAAATTCTTGGGTCCTAAACTGGGACTGGGAAAGACTGTCAACTTTGACCCACATTGGGTCAATACTTATTAAACACAGTACAGGCCTCCAGTAATCTTCAAGGTCAAATATCAGATCCGTCACAATGTTCATGTGCCCCCAGACAAGGTCTTTGGACTGTTGCCATATTTTCAGACAAGTTTCTGCAAAACATTTTCAGATACAGGAAGGAGACTACTGAGGATAATTATAAGCTTTTATTCATGATATGTAGGTCATGAAAATTTACATCTAGGGTGGCAAGCTTTTTTTCAGACAGGAAATGTAGTTCAGATGCTAAGTCATACTGGTACCTGTGGGCAGGAATCCATACACCTTCCATTTTACTGATATATGTTTAAATATGTTTAGAGGCATGTAATAACCAATTCTTGGATTATAAAAATGAAAAGAAAATTCTTATTTGTTTTGCTTTTCATGTTACAGCTATGGAGTGTACAAAGCTAAATATGCCTTAAACAAGACATTCCATTAGGTACTGCTTCTTTGTCAAGTTTTTGATGTCTTTTGAACTGATTTCTGGCAGCTGTGTGTTGTTCAAAGTATTTTTATTGACTCTTCTATAATTTGCTTTCTTTGAACAGCCTGTGTGCTACAACACTTGTTAAAAATATAAACTTTTACTTCAACAACTCAAAGTAAACTGCATGATAATTTATACAATTCTGCATTATAATTCTCTATAGATCACACAGGACGATATAAATAAAAGAGTTTGAGACTTTTTTTATTGCAAGGAAATCCAATGTATCACAGATTTTGACATTTTCCCATCCCTGTCATCACACGAATAATTAACTAATTGTTTAGAATATACATGATGCAACTTCTTTTAATAGTTTTTACTTCTCCATTAATGGTAACCATATATAGAAATGTTCATGGGAAAACTAAGTAAGGAAGACCCAACTACCTAAAGTTTCGGACTTAGAGGTTGCTGCATAAGAAAAATGTTGATTGAAGTTGTTTTAATGGTACTTTTCTAATGCAATGAAAAATAGCTTTTTAAGATTTATCAACATTTAAAGCTCTGGACTATGGACATTGATTCAGAGCTGACTATAGACTTGTGATTATTAAAAAACTAGTACAACAAAGCGTACGTATTTGAGGTTTTATAGCCCTTCAAATTTGGTAACTTACATTAATTTCATATGTCTTATATAAAAAGACACACAGAGGCCTGTCTGAATTCAGGGCAAACGGGGGCTGATCAATAAGAAGTAGGATGGATACAAATTTCATAGTACACAAATAAATAATTAATTTATACCTTCTTACAGCAACAGGGAAGAAAAGTCAGCATATTTTGAAATTTAACAGAACTTTTATCAGTGTTATGAAAACTTTGGAAAGGCATCTCACAAAGACAGTGCTATCTCTGTGCACTCTAGGGAAGGAGAGATATGGAGGTATTCTGCTTCATGAAAATCACATGGGTAAGGTGTGTCAGCCTGAGCAGAACTTTTAAGATGTTGGCTCTCTAGCAGGAGAGTGAAGTAGGCAAAAAGCCAGGATTAGACTGACTTTTCATCCCTATCCTCTTTGGTGATGAAGTTTCTGTTGCAGAGTTCCTTTTTCTCCCAGGGGATTCACAACCCTGTGGCATGGTGGTTTGCTTCTGAGTATAGATATATAAATGCTACTCATGATATGGACTATTGAGGTCCCAGCTTTGTCACCCTTACTGACACTGGGATTGCTTCAGAAAAAGAGCCATGAGTCTGCAGAGATTTGCAGGAGCATTCAATTTTCTTCCTGTGAGATGTTTCAATGTCTGAAAGGTGACTTCCATAAATAGGTCTTATTTTCAGAAATAAATCCTATTCTAGTATTGCTTACTACAAAAGGGGGCAGAATCCACAGAAAGCTTTGTCTGTGTTAGAAACTGTAACAAGGCAGACGTGAATTTAGTCAGAATGCTCCCACTGGCATTTCTAGGATTTAATCAGGGACCTAATAAAGCCTGAATAGTGGGCTTTGCATACCAAAATTCTTTTGGCTTTTGATACCACAGGGCTCTTTTAACCTGATGAGTAGTAGCTTAGGGCCCACATCTGGAAACATTCGTATATCAAAATACTCCTTGCTCATGCGTAAGCATGTGAAGAACTCTGTATCACATAACTGATTTTGCTAGAAACTCAGCGTTGCATAATCTTCAATGCTGATTTAACAAAGGACAGGAAGAGCTTATGAGAGCCCAATGAAACAAAAAGTCTTGGGGGGGGAAAATAGGGCAAGGTCAGTAATTTGCATTAAAGATAGTTGTGAGATAAGAAAATATATAATATTTTTACACTTGTTATTATCATCACTGCATATGTATCTGGGTAAATAACCACATTTTGTATTTGCCTTACAAAGCATGGATATTTTAATGATGAAAATTAAAAATGGGCTTGCTCACAAAAGCCTTTGTGTCTGGAACACAGCTATAAGTAGCTCACTATCTAGGTTGAAAATGGTAATGCAGGGTAGTGTGTCCTATTTTTCTGTGCTTGAAGTGAAGATACAATAGTAGAATTCAGCCTCGGTAGTTACTAATACACCACACAGACACAATAACACCCTGTGTACTGCATAAAGGAATCACTTGTGGCCTGCCTCCATTACAAAGAGCAGAGGGGGCCAACATGCAAGAAGACAAAATGCTTTACAAGGGGGAAGGAGACTAGAAGATTTGATGTACCCAAATACAAGGACCTTGATTCTTTTTGGAGTGATTTAAGTCCCTTTCCATCAATTATCGTCCTTTGTCTCCAGAATCTTATCACAAGCAGCATTACAGGAACTGAACAAAACAATACTCAGGCTCAAATAACCCTGTGAACTGCCCTGATGTTTCCACACCCTGTTGCTGTGTTTGACCAGGTTACTCAGGTTAAAAAAAACAATCAAAAAAGCAAAATGCAAAAACTCCATACAGAACAACAACACACACTCTTGTTTTAAATAACATGCTCAACCTTTCCTGGTGTTTCTTCTGCTCTGTAGTACTACTGATAACTCATACTGACATACTATAATGGATATGAAAAACTGTAGTACAGAAGAAGATTGACTTTCTCTAATTTGACAGCTTTTCAAATGAAAACTTTCTGCTTTGCAAGGTTCTCAACAGGTTTATTTTTGAGCAAATTAGATCCTGCCCTTTTCTATTCCAGTCTTTCACAGTCTCTTGGTGAAATTTGAGTTTCAGAACAATTACAAATGAAAAAATGTTTATATCTGCAGAAATATTCTGGAGCTAAGATTTGATTTTTTAATGAAATAAATAATGTCTACCAATTCATTTTTACTGCTCTGAATCAGAGTAATACATTTTTCTTTCTTACAAAAATATGAAGTTTTGGGGGCACATGAAATTATTGAAAAGCATCTATTTTTTTCATTCATTCATGCTAGATATGTGACATTTCATGGTAATTCTTGACAGAACACTGCAGTCATTGCTTATCTTAAAATAAATTAAATAACATGTGGAAAGTAAAAAAAAAAGTAGACCTCAGGAAAGTCAGCTATTTTTGACAGTAAGTTAGTTTCTGTGAAACAAAGCCTTGTCTTTCAGAAAGTGTTTACGATCCACGAGGAAAAAAAAAAGTATATCTTTGGGCTAAAATGTTTATTGGCACCTAGGAGTCTGAAGAGAGCGAGTCAGGCCTGTGGTTTTTTGAGGACACTTTATCATCGCCTGCATTCTCAAATGGATCGGTGAATGAATAGAGCTGGATTACTCAGCCTTCTATTCCACGCCTATTCCTCTCCATTTTCCTTGGCAAGACTGAGCGCCAAGCTATTTTTAGTGAGACAGTGTTCTATTTTTAGACAAATATCAGTTAAGAGACATTGTTAGGAAAAATTTAAAAAAAGAAAAACACCAGGAGGAGGGAACGAGGTTTCCCATCTCACATTGTGAAGCAAGCCCTTCAACCTGTGACTTCAGGCATTTCAGCTGCTTCCAATCTTGGAAAAATAAAGAAAATTCAGAGTTCAGGGATTTAAAAATAAACCTACCCTCTGGCAAACAGACCAAAATACAACAATCTGTTACTATGTGAAACAGTGATTACAAAAGCAAAGAACGTTCCCCAGTGACTAGATTGGGATGAAAGTTTGGAGCTATTAAGGTCTGAGAATGTTACACAGACATGTAAGATATTTCCAGCCTCTTAGCCAGATATATCAAATTTTGGAGAAAGAAAGAGGGATCTGTGAAATAGACCTTGCTCTAAGAAATACAGCTTTAAGATTCCAGTTTGACAAAAAAAGGGAAGAATGAAAAATTTGAGACATGTTTATATTCTGCACATATCTTTTACTTTCATTTCAACACTTTTGCAATAGTCCATCCAAAAATTACTAAATTATTAAAATTTAAAAAAATTATTACAAACCAACAACAGAATAAATGAAAAATAAAATTACATGATCCTCAAAATGGTTAAAACAGGAGGTCCATATCACCCCCTAAATATACCCAAAAGAAGCTTCTTATGTACCATGTGCTTAAAAAAAATTAACTTTGGATTGATTTTATTTTTTTCAGTCCCTTCTGTCTTCTTCCACATATGGAAAAGTAGCTCTTAGGTGAGTGGCTTTGCTTTCATTTGAGATATACTAGAATTGTAATCTATGTTTCATGTTAACCAAATCCTTGCCAAAATAAATCATAATGGAAAGCATTTTTTCTTAAATAAAGAAAAATGAAAAAACTCATCATGCAACTTTCCCTTAACTGCATTTTTTCACATATTGAATTAATCTGAAATATAAGAAACCCTATACTTTTCTTCTTCTAGATGCATAGCAACTGAAGTCTATGACTTATTAAATGCAGAGTAACAAGGAGATGCAGAATTATCAAGGAGACCTAGAAAACAGCCTGGGAAGACAAAGAATCAAAAATCTCATGATGATAAGTAGGAGGAAGGGAACAAATTGCTACCTAATGAGTGCAGTAGAAGGGCCACTTTGGACATTCTCACTGACTGGAACAGCAGTACCACTGAGGGGATTACTTTGGATAGAATAGAATTGCCATACACAGTTTTCCAGCTTTGAAGTTTTATTTGTGGTCTTGTAATGGCTACTATTTACATGAGTCCCAAATTTTTGATGGAATAATAAGATTAGGTAAGAATGTCAGTTTTTGTTTAGAAAATAAGTATTTCTAGAGCAATTAATTTAAAAAATGAAATCAAGATTGATCAAATGGACAGACTTGTAATACTTTTGAATCCAAGGTATTTTTCCCTCTGAGATTTTTTTTTAACCAGTCATGGTTAGGAAAAAACCCAGAAAAAACTCACATGCGGACATTAATTTACAAACACATTTTTCAAAGGCTCAGTACTCTGTTGGAAAATAAAGACAAAAGGAATAATGCTAAAAATCTTGAATTCAGTCCTATGGTTTTGTCATACATGATGTTGGCAATAATGGTTTGTTTTGCATTTTTTAAAAATGAAAAAAGGCACTTAAAAAGCCTAAATAGTCATTCAAAAGAATTTTTTGGCCAGTTGCCTCTTTCCAAATATCTGTCCTGTGAAACTGGCAACACTAGCTGTTTTTTGAGCAACTGGTCTTCAACCAATTTACAAAGGAAATCAATAATGCTATCCCCATTTCACAGATAGTGAAACCAAAGCATTAAGAGGAAATGTGACTTACCCAAGGTCACAAAACAGTATTTGGCAAAGCTATTAATAAAACCCAAGTCTCATGAGTCCTAGTCCAGGGCAGTATCCAATACACTGTACTGTCTTTAGATCACCCTGAATAACCTTTCTTACATACAGGCTTACTTTCCATACTGTCCCAGATCTTCAGCCCATGGTAGCTGAAAGAAATCCCCTGATTTCAGCAGCTCAAGAGCTGGCTTGATATGCATTTCACAGCTTGTTTATATGCAATGTTATGTTATGATGGCAAGAGAAGAAAATACACTTATCACATTAAACAAGCTACAACAGTTGCCTTACTTTTCCTAAAAAGAGAACATTTAGAGAATTGTATGGGCTTATTTACTACAAATATACAGATAAGAGTCTTAATTGATATGAAGAGGCTTTCAGAATCTAATTAACCTCCTAGCTAGTCATTAGCTCTGTGACCTTTAGAAATAATTGACAGGAGAAAATTTCTTTTCTCTTTATCTCATTCAGAAGCTCCACATCAAGTGATTAATCCTAATGTGCTCTAGGAGCCACAGCACATCTGTAAGGCTTGATGGGGTAATGTGCAGTAAGTCCACAAGCAAAACAGGACCGTGGCATTCCTTTCTGGCACAAATACTGCCCATGGCCACCTAAGTGCCATTCTCATCAACTCCAACCTTCTACTGTGCTCAAGCTAAGTTTTAAGTTTCTTGTCCCTCAAGGAGATTTAAAAGAATGCCAATTGGCATATTGTGACTGGCGATACTAAAACCATGTGGATTTTCAGTTCAAACTAGCTTTTCTACAAATCCGTGGAAGAATGAATTGCTATCATACATGGAAGTGTATGTTTTCATTAGACACATTTTTTTCAGAGTAATAATGCTTTATTTAAGCAGCAAAAAAGCGCAAGATAAAAAACCTCTGAATTCCATCACCCTATAGAGCTTGGTATTCTCTGTTCCTTGCTGTCTTAATGTTAAGATCTGTGAAGATTTCTCTGTGTGTTGTAAAACACAAAGGATGAGCAATCTGCAGGGAGAATTTCACATGTTCAGAACCTCACTTCTTCCTCTTAGGGGAAAATGCAACTGCAAATGGTACACAATTCTTTGGCTATGTTCAGACTGTTCTCCCTCACCAAATACAGAAGTCCACTGGAAAAGGGAAAATGCTCTGTAAAAGGTTAATTCACCAGCAGTTGCTAGAGAATGAACATGTGTGCCCCTTTGCAAAACAAGTTAAAAGGACACTGCTAGATATTCATCATCCATGAAAAATAATCTATAATGTATAAATGATTAAAAAAATGTGATATATTATTGCAAATTAGAACTGCTTATTTTTGTTTGTTTTGCTTTTTTTTCCCTGGGAAACCTGCAACCCCATCACAATGTCCCTAAAATAATTTACCCCTTAGAATACTTCAGATTAATTCTTGATGAAGTCTTCACTATCACTAAAAGCAAGAGTTTACCCAATTCAATTTTTCCAAACTTACCTAATTTCCATAAGAAAGAGAAGACAAAAAGGATGGAGGACCACTCAGTCGAATGGAAAATCAATCCCTAACAGTGTAAGACAATGTATAGATGAGAAGTCAGATGGCTCTAGGAGCCACAGATTAAGATTTTATTGAAGCAGAAAGATATGGCAGTATATTGCAGAAGCTGATATCTTCCTATATGTAAAATCTATTTAGAGGACCATGAAACCCTTCTAACACTTGATTAAAAAAAATGAGAGAGAGAGAGAGAGAGAGAGAGAGAGAGAGAGAAACAAAGAAGTTGAAGACGTGTACCAGAAAATAGACCAAAAAGAAAGGTGCTAAGAGAGAGATATTTCAGAAAAGACACTGAGCTCATGGGAGAATTTTTTGTGAGGTAATGGAGACCTGCAAAGATCAGACAGATGTGTGTGCAAGCACACAAATTAGTGGTTTTAGTGAATAGTGGACTTTGCAAAATTAAGATATTTGGTGGATGATTAACATTCATGACCTAGAACCTCAGTTAGTAAAGAGAAAGATGAATGAAGTCTATGTTTTGCTTTTTTCTCTAATAGTGACTAGTGGTATGGTAAAGGGGAACTGAGGAGATGGATGAATGTTTGCCTGAAAATGGAAGATATGTTTAATGGACGAATTTGAAAGGGTTGACCTACTAGGCGAACTTGAACTATAAGTAATGACCACCAAATCAGCAGATTAAGAGAATTCAGCTCAAGAAAGAGGGACAATAATAGCAGCAGGGTCAAAGAAATTGATGCATTGGGGGTTTAAAAAGAGCTGAAATATAAAGTAGTGAGTGATTTGTGGAGGAATGATTTATGTGCACATAGAGCAAGGTTCAGCATATTGAACCCAGTATACCAAGAATCAAAACCAAAGTTAGTGAAAACATACTAGATGTGTTCTAAAGCCAAAACAATAGCTGACACTTTGCCCTGAAAGAAATGAGAAGGAAAAAGGGACAGTGAGAGAGAAAACAGGCAGGAACTTTCACCTTAAATCAGCAAGGGCTTGATGTCTTAGCTGAAGAATCACAGCAAATTTCTGTAGCATGATTAGACTTACATTTGCAGCAAAACATTTCCCCATATTCCTGCTCTGAAATCTGCCCCCTTCAATCTAAGGCTGATTTCCTTCCTGAGCTTCTAAGTAGTGAGTTTACAGTGTTTCAGAACTGGATTCTTGTTAATCACAGCAGTGATTAACAGTGAGATATCATTAAAACAAGTTAAAATAAGATATCATTAAAATTGTGTTACTTCCACTTCTGTTTTATAGAAGCAAGGAAAGGATCTAGCCTAATTTCTAATAAGTCCAAAGAACACATAATGCATGTACTTGACTGTTGTAAAATGCTGACATTTTTTCTTTCCCATTTCTTTATTGCCAAAAGTAAGTTATTGCCTAGACAGCTATGCTGAATATATTATTGTTGGAATTTACATACACACTTGGAGGTTAGCATAAAATGAAATGTTATATTTCTCCTCCATATTGAATGAACTCAGTAGAGTTTCTGCTGTTCCTTAAAAGAAATTACTAAATCCAGCAACTAATGCTCACCTTTTAACTGAAGGAAAATTGAATGAATGAGTAGTTTGGTGGGTGAGGCTTCAAATTTAAGAATCCAGTTAATGCTAAACAGACGTTTCAGAATGTATCTTATTTGTTTGGTTGTCTTTGTTTTGTTGGTTTCTTTTGTTTGGTTTGATCTGCTTTCCAGAATTAATGTGTATCTCCATGCAGATTTTGGTAAGACTCACAGTAATTGTCACTGTTGTCTGAGATGGATAAATGTGAGTGTAGAATGCATGTATTTTCTCCTTTATGAGTATATACAGACTTTTATTTATCCATGTATGTTGTAAGTATATTTACTGGGTTTTAACTGAAACACATTCACCTCGTAGACTATTTTTGTGACCTGAAAAACTCAAATATATCAAAAAGCATGTTAATGAGCTCCATTTTGATGAAGCAACTGGAAACATCATCTCAGTTATATTTATTACATGTAAATAATATTTCTACATATGTAAAGAAAGAGCAATTTGTTTAAATCACTAAAGCAGAAAAGCTCAAGGAAGTAACTGGTCTTTACAATTCTCTATTAGTATTCCATTTTTTATCAAGATAAATTTATTGATATCATGTACCTCTAAGTTGGGTGGAACCAATTTTCCATTAAAAAACAGTATGAAGTTTGTTAGATACATGACCTTGTTTTCTTCTGCTGCTTTAACTAACAAGTTATGGCCTGAAGACACTTTTTCAGAAATGCTAGATATAATTAATACCAGTAATTACATTGAAAACATTTGCTTAATAAAATTAAGAGCTTTAGCCAGATCTACATGAAAAGCTATGTAATTTTTCTATTTGAATAGCAGTGGTTTAACTTACATATTAGAGAGCTGCTCTTTTAATTTGCTTTGAATATAGATAGTTCAAAGAAGTTACACCACATTTTAATGACTGATAACACAGTTCTGCCACAATTTAAAAGTAACTAAATAGTTAATATCATGCTGAATGTGAACAGAAATTGGATTCTAAATTAAAGACCTTTATGTGGTTGACAGTTATATTTCAAATTTTCACAGGTCTGCCTAAAAAAGTTTTCTTTCTTGAATACTGTGCAGAAATCTTTGAGCACAGCTGTGCCTTTGTCTTCTGCTGCAATATAGTTATTGAATAGACATTTAGTTGAAAATGCTCAAATTTAATAATACTGTCATTCCCAGCTGCTGTTGATTGCTCTGGCAGAACAAGACTAAAAAATTTTAAGTGTGAAATCTAGCTGTCTGAGAGGGAAAAGAAGATGGACCCCTTACAAGGAAAATATGTATAATGCAGTCAGTTTAACTGATCAATTAAAATATTTAAATGAGTGGCAGATTTATATCTTGCACCTAAAAATATACCCAAACTACACTAAGAGTCAAGCCATTCATCAGAGTGTATATTTTCTTCGGTTCTATCCTCTACTGTACTTGTAACTGTGATGTTCATTATCCATTAATGGCATGATAATATGGAGTTCCTGTTCAAAATCTACGTGTTGCACAGAAGAACTCCTTGGGTTCTGGAACTGTACCAGTACTGATATGGTTTAAGTATTTTATGTTATAGGCAGAACATAGAAAAAGTGTAACAGAAATTCAAACTCAGACCTGATAGAACATTCACTGCATTTGACCTTTCATGTCTATTTTTCAAATTAAATAATTATTTCCCTGCTTTTATTTTGTTCCTTTTAGAAAAGTGAAAAGAGTTGCACATCAAACTTTTTGTATAGCCAGAAAATTACATGTCTGCATGCAACACTTCTTATCAGCCTATCCAAATTGGCCCACTGTTAATGCAGAAAGGGATTTTACTGGTGCAGTGAGATCTCATTCTGAAAATTTCAACATTATTTGAAATTTTAAGTTTTCATTCAAGTTCCTTGGAAACTCATAGTCCTCATGATAAAAAGCATTCATTCATTGTAAAGCAAGCAATAAATCCCTAACTGGATTTCCACCTATTTCCACACAAAAGCCTGCAGGAAGAAGTAAAGATATCACAGGAAACTCTTCTGCTAATAATATTCTGGCTTTTTGCCACTAAAAGAGGACAGGATCTTATTTTCGGCATGGAACTTGAATTCTTTTGGACAGGACATGGCTTCCCAGATCTAGGTGGCAGGAAAGGCTTCATGTCTATACAAAAGATTAGGAGTAAGAGAGGAAAAGAGATGATGGAGAGGAGGAAGAAATTATGCACTTTCCTCCCAGTCTTAACTCATTTAAATTTTTTTCTGCTGTCAGAACCTCACCCTCTTCTAATGGGGAGAGAATCTGGGGGAAATGAGGAGGGAAGCAAAACAGCAACTTTATAGATACTGACAAAAGGAAAGACAGAGAAGTGATATATATTCCTGTGGGCAGTCTTTGCCCATCTAAGGTGGTGTGACTGTGACTTTGTAACAAGTTTAAAAATCTTAATTAAGCAGAATTTTTAATACTTTAAAATATTTAATATATAAATAACTCACTATCTTACATTGCTAGTCTCAAAAACATGACTAATCCTGATGAAAAATCCAAAAGTATCAAAGTCTCATTTCAGACAATATCTAAATCACAGAAATATCTGAAACTAACTTTATAAAGATCTGGAGTGAACTAGGTATATACATACTCAGGAGTAAATTTACACTGACCCTTAAGATACGTCTTCATCCTTCTATTATGCTTTTAATTGATATCATTATATCAGCCATGTGCTTTAAAAACAGAAGTTGTGTAGGTCACATAACCCATTTTTTATATAGCTGTGTAAGATATGAGTGCATTGTTAATAACAACAAAATCATTGAAGGCTTTATGTATTTTTCATAGCTTGAATCCAAATGTGATTGCAAAGGAAAGTGATTTTTCTACAAATATTAGAAGGTTAAATTTTAAAATCTTAAATTTAAATGAATAATTTTCAGTAATTATAAATAAAAATTGCTCCTTATAATTAAAAAAAATAAACAGTACTTCTAGCATTCTGACAGTATTGCTTTGATACTGTTACTATTATATTATGGTAAAAATATTTTTTGTGAGTAACTGATATATTTTTACTGTGCAGATTGTAAATCAACTTTTCTTGCATTTTATTAGACACCCCCTGCAAACAATCAAAAAACTAAAAAAGTCAGTCAAATTTCGCCAACAAATGGTTCTAAATCTTCTTCCACATCTTTTACAATGTACTCTTAATTGCTCCTGGACAGACAATATTACAACTTTTGATTTTGGTGACAAAGTATACAACATTTTCCAGAGAGCCTGTCACTGGAAGAGACTAGGAGACAAGCAGGAGATTCAGCTGGTAGGTAGTGGTCAAACCTGGAGAGGATTAATGGGACAAAGTGACAAAGCAACACAGAAACTCGGACAATAGGGAGCCAGAAATCCCTTTGCAGAAGTTTCTGCAACACTCAGAAGGATAAAACTGCTCACAAAAGACATGGATTTCCTTCAGCTTTGGCTTCATCACCTCCAATGCTCAAGCCAGTACACTACTGTCCTGTTCTGCTCTCCTGCTGCTATGTCACTTGAAGGTATAATCTACTTGGGGGAGAGCAAAACACAAAGTCTTACCTCAACAATATCTGAGTTCGTTCGGCTCTCATGTGGCTCATTGTACTCGGTATATTTCAACAATACTTTGTCCATATCAGTGCTGGCATACTGGAACAGTTTGTTGGTGCTGTTGAAGATGATTAGAGCAATCTCACAGTCACACAGAACACTTAGCTCATAAGCCTTCTTCATTAACCCAAATTTCCTCTTCGTAAAAGTCACCTGGAAAAAAAAAAAAGGAAAAAAAGTCCATCAGAAATCCACAAGTTGCCCACGGTAGTGGTTCTCTTTTTTTTTTTCTGAACTATAATGTGTGACTTTGCCTTTGAATTGAACATACTTAGACAACAAATGAATAAACACAAATACAGTTCCAAAATGGAATATATATATGTGCGTGTTATATGTATTACACAAGGGAGAAGTACCTAATTATCACTGCATGAAACTTGAGATACAGGTAAGGACCATGGGGAATTTTCATTTAGTGGTGCTATGAATTGCTGATACTGCAACTTTAACTTTTAAATTCAGATATCCTTTAGATGGCATACATCTTTCCCATCAACATTTACAAAATGTACCTCAGATTAGCAGCTGTAAATGCTTTGAACAAGTGAAGTAATTTCTGATTTTTTTATTCTGATAGCAATTGACTTTGATTTGAACCACACCCCCCTCCCCAATTCCTGCTAACTTTGAAGCAAAGAGATTATTTCATAAGCATTTAAGTAGTGCAAAAGAGATAAATTGCTCATATAAACACACTCATGATACTTTTGAAGAAGTATCTTGTGTTAAAAATCACATTTGTGAGAAATGAAAATTATAAAGCACGAAAGAAGAAAATAGCTGGTCAGCAGCCTTTGAAACAAAGTCTTTTCTGAATACACACATATCATATTTTATTTCATTTCAAGCCATATGCCTAGGAATGTGAACTGTCATTTTTAGTGCAAAGGGCTTTAGGTCATATTTTATGGGAAAGAAATAGGGATGTGCTTGCAAGTTCTCAGTTGGCCAGCTAATGCCCCCACATAATGCAAAACCCAGGCAGTATGAAAATTTATAATTATTCTCTACAAAATCATACTTTTCCACAGGGACTGTTTTGACAATTAAAGACTTGCACATCAAACAATTTTTTTGTTTGCATTTCTGCACTAGTCACAAGTTTCAGTAAGATACGTGACTGGAAATAAGAAACTACTAAGAGCTGCTTAAGCTAATTGCATGGTTGAATTTTTCTCCTCTTCTCCTTCATAAGTGCAATTTCTGCTAAATAATTTTTATTGACAGGATTTTTTAAGACAAAGATGATTTTGCTAAGCCTATAATTAATCAAATTTAACACATGGTCAAGGTACTTGGTATGTCAAGGACAAGCACTCAACCAAGTTTATTGGTCTGCCTGATTCTACATTTGTTGCTACCATGCCTTATATACCCATAAACAGTGGCACCTCTGCACATTAATGCTGAGGCAATAAGATTTGTCTGTCTGTGATTCATAAGGCTGCTAGTTCTAACTTGCCACATTTCTAACACAAGCTAATGTTAAGTGCAACCCCAGACTACCTTAAAATCCTAACATGTCAGGCCAAGGAAAACGTGACTTTTTAAGTATTGCTAATCCCTACTTGTTAGACTCTCTCAGAAAGATAAGGCTTTGTGTCCATACTGTGAACACTTATTCTCCCAAATGCATACCAAATGTTATTCCTTTTTTTTAAATTTCAAGCATTTTAACCTCTGTCAACACACTGCTAAGAAAAAATGGATTGCCTTTAAATACAATTATTCAGGCATTTTAAAAAAAACACTTTCTACTGCACTGGTCTCAAGTTGTATAATTGACAGTTCTTTCTAAATTTGTTTATCATGGCTTTTGGTATTTGGAAAGAATAATGAGATAGGTAACAAAACTTCACTCACATTCTAAATAATAATGCTAATAATAATAATGTTAATGTTAATGACATAATGCTAATAACGCTAATAATGCTAATAATAATAATGATGATAATGATGTTAATAATAATTTTAATAATAATGTTAATAATAATATTGTTAATAATGTTAATACTATTATTATTAACAATAGTAATATCCCTGCCTTCAAAAGACTCCTTTAATTTTTTTTTAATTACAGAAAATGTAATGAAATTGTTGAAAGATACACACATACACATTTATGTATATATATATGGGTATATATATAAAAGATTGTTTTAGAAATAATTAATGATACAAAAAATAAAATGTACTAATTCAACAAATCTTTCTACATCTAATACACGTTTCAATCAACTTCTTGACTGCAGTGCTGTAGGTGAGGTATCTCTGCATTTAGCATGCTTTTCACCATTAAAGTCCACCCCATACAAAAATATCCTTAAAGCCACTATGGCTTTACTGTTAGGCAAAACTCCTTCATATTTTGAAAAACCACCCAGCTGTGCTGCACAGCAGATACTTAATACTATCACCAGAATGATACTGGTTAGAGTTACTTTTTATAAATAGTGAAAAAAAGCCCACAAACCTGAAAAATAAATAATCAAGATTTTAATTTTCTCTTTCTTCAATATATATCTAAATTGCTCTACATTTGATTTGGTTTTAATATCTTGATCTTTCTAATATTTTCTAAATCAACCAGATAATGCTTTCTGTAACTGATAATTAATAAATTATAGAAAATTGTATCTACTACTTTTTATTTTGAATTTTAATTTTTGAATGCCATTCATAGTGGTTTATCTTTACACATGCATAATCCATATATATATATATATATATTTACATATCCATGTAAATTTATTATGCTTTTATAACAGTTTATAAAAAAGAACTCTTCAAATGTATAGTGAAATGTCATGTCAGTAACTTAAAAAAAAATTACAAATACTTTTCAAGCTACTTAAAAACCAAAATTACCTTTTTGCATACATTCTTCAGTGTAGCTACATAAGGAAGATGAATATGCCATATGCTAAAATATTTTGTGATCAATGTAAGTACACAGAATGTTTATTATTTAACTTTATTTGTTCAATTTGTTCACCATTTACTATATTAACCATTTTCACTCACATGAAAAAATATTAAAATCAAAAACCATCTAAAAATATTCTCTAAGGTAGCAGACAATACTCTAGTATTGAAAAAGTTTTGTTCAGTGGTAAAAATTACATAAATTATTTAAAACTTCTGATTTCTTTTGCCTATTTGTAAGGCAGTGTGGAACCTACACTCAAAGCTCTGATTACCCTTGAACTGACTTAGTGCATAAAATGAACAAGACACACACATTGTCATGAACAAAAACTGTAGCTACATCACCAAAAGATTCACGTGTTCACATAGTCTTATAATTATAATTTAGGTTCAAACTATTCAGTCTTGGTAGTGTCATATAACAACTGACAATGTCACTTTGTCATTTGATATAAGCAACACTAGTAACACAGAAGGAAAACACACATACAGTGAGAAAATTCATCAACATATTTCAAATAAGACGCCCCCCAAATGCATACACTTTGATATCTCTGTAACTTAATTTTTTTCAGCAGCAAGAGACAAGTCACTGCGTGTTATTTTCTGACAGTATTAGTCAACATATGCTTAATTATTCCCGCTATCTAAATCACTGCTAATTTGTAGACTTTTCAGTTAACAAATCTACTTCTCTTTAGTAGAAGGATAAGCAATCTAGGAGGTCCATTTGGGATAGAATATTTTATAATGACAAGGTGAAAATAAAAAAAAAAAATTATAGCGGAGTGGAAAATGGAACATATAGGAGGCCAATATTTAATGGTCTTTAAAATCTTTTTAAGCATGTGTATATAAAACATGAGGTTTTCAGCAATGACATAATTTCTAAATACCTGTATGAGATGCTTGAATGCATTTTTTCATATATATCACAAAAAGAGCAGGGTGTGGAGATCACCAAAATTATTTCTGAGTCCCACCAAAAAAACCCTAATTCTATCTCTTTGCATTAACTCAAAACCCACTAGTCTTTTATATATGTCTTAGAACTACAATTACTCTACATATTTAATTTTTATTTATTAATTTTAAATGGAACTGTCTTTTTAATAGCAATGGTGTTATAGAGCAGGTAGGTTACTAAAGTCTGAAGCATTTTTGTACATGAATAAGCATTAATGTTGATGACTTTGTATGGTGTGAGCTAATCACAACATTACTTGATTATAAAATACTTACAGTGAAGTAGTCAACTTTCAATTTCCTTGATATAAATCAAGGTGTGCTTTTTATGTACTTTGTATGAAGTTCTAACTAAAGGTGAAATGTGCTAAAAGAAAAGCATTGAGAAAAGAGAATTCTTAAAAGGGTGATTTTCAACTCTGGCTCTTCAGTTTCATGGAAACAGCTTTCAAATGGCCAAGTCTATATCTGCAAGTGAAGCTGTGAACAGTCTGAATCTGAGTGTGCATGTCACACACTGATATGCTCAATTTAGAGGGCAATTTGGTGCAGGGAAGACTTTCTTGTTTAATCACTATTAAGTTAAACTTACTAAAGCTATACAAATTAGAAGGTACTGTCACTTGGCTGCAATTACAAATTCTTTCATTTGCTGAAATTTTAATTTAGCTGTGTGAGTTTGTAAATGGGGATGCTAGCCACTGGAAATAGTCTTTCTTTAAGTAAATTTGTAACAACAATCTTATAGATTTGAATATATCAGTGAAGAAAGGGAAGCATCCATAATTATTCCCATTTAATGAATACAGCTTTCAGGATACATTATCTATCTTTTTTTTTTTTTTTTTTTTTTTTTTTTTGCAATGTGATCATTGTGTCTTTCTTTTGGTGGGAGTTGGTTTGGAATTAGTTTAGTTCAGTTTAGTTTAGTTTTTGTTTAAATTCGGGTTCTTCTAGTAATTTTTCTGAAATTTCACAATCTATGAGAGGCTGAACCGTAACATCATTGTGTATTTGTCACTAACAATCACAGCATATGTACTAACATTTTGTTTTCAAAATAGCAGTCCCGTGATGTTTCAAGTTATTCAGTCCAGCTAGTGTCAGAATATCAGTGCTCTTCTTCTTTTTATTCTGACTATACAGATATATAGCTGCCTTTATTGGAAAATGAGAGAAACAAAATTTTCACGAACACATTTCCTGCCATTAAACAGGTGAAGAAGAGGGATGATGCACAGAAGTATCTGAAAATGGCAGCTTGTTGTCAAAAAGAAATGTCTGTCCTCATATCATCTGGGACATCTAAATTTCTGACACAGGGACTAGAGCAAGCACAGTAGTTATGATGTATGGGATAAATAGGAGGTACTGCATGAGCAGTCTACCCAGCTTCAAACATGAGGCCAAGTTGGCCATATGTAATCAGAGGGACTCCTCACTAAAATGTCCCTGCCAGGCAGGATGTTAGCTGTTTAAACATCAAATAACTACTGGACAGGAAAAAACTGTTTCCATATTCTCTCTTCCCTTTTTCCTCTTATTTTCCTGATTTTTGTTTAGAACTGTTTGTCATATGCAGAGGTCTGGCTGAAATAATCTTTACCATAACTCTCAAATGGGACTGGCAAACAGCACCAGTGTATAATTAGGGCTAGACAACCCTTCCTTTATGCAATACTTTGGCATACCACATTAAATGAAAGACTTTCAGCAGACTGTTTCCGTGTTCTTATAATCCTCCAGCATTATTTACAGGGATGAGACAGCATTGATTTATGCTGGTAAATGAGCTATTGTCCCAGAAAGCCCCAAGCATATTAAGCTTGACTTCTGAATAGTCCAGATAAAGAGGAGTTCTAAGAGGATGCACTAAAATTATAGCCATAACAAATAAAATGTTCATGATCAACCAATTTAAAAAAGAAGGGTTTTGTATGTTACACCACATTTTTAGAATCTTTGTGCATAAATAACAGATCAAACACTTAAAGCAGTGCTACTATTCAATCTGCCCAAATCCAAGTCATGAGGGTCAATCTCCTAAGCTTTTCCTGCGTGAAAAAAGAAAGAAGGAATAAAATTGAAAGATATATTAATTAAAGACAATACAGCAGCCTCAAAAATTAGGAGGCCAGCCAGTATCAATATGCTTCCCATTTTAACTTTAAAATTAAGATCTAAGACCAAACAGCACTGAAAGAATAATAAAGGCTAATATCTGATGCTTTACTTCTTCCTTTTGTTAAATCAGAGAGATATGATTAAGTCCTTTATAGACAGATCTACAGATACATACAATTGTAGACAAAAAAAAGATAATCTCAAAAACACAGTAGCTGGTACAATATACCCAGAAAAGCAGACTTTTTTTTTTTTTTTTTTTTTTTTTTTGTATGCTGTCACCAGTTCTGGCAGGTACAAATATAAGTTTATAGTAAAAAACATGTTTATAAGTTCTGTGCTGCTAAAATGTTCATAAGGTAAAGGTCAAAGAATATTTCAATCCCTGCTGAGCAAATGTCAGGAAGCACATTTGTCTGCATTTCCTGTCATAACAGGAAGAGTGTAACTTCTTCCTCTCCACAATGGCTTCAGTTCTGCTTCCCACCTCCAGCTCTTTCTCCCCCAGGGCTTTCTAAACCATTCCTTGCAAGACAGCAAGACTGTGCCTGTGTCTGCACTATTTTTCAGCTCTGCTGTGTTGGCAGATGTCTCATTCACTACTGCACTCTCTTTACTTAGGCTTCTTGCTCGCACTTCAAATTAAAAGTAATTTGACCTAAATATTTACCTTATGATAATTCACTCTTAAGTTATGCTCAGAATATCAGCTTGTATTACAAGCACATTTAACCTTTAAATATTGCATTCTATAAATCCATGGTTCATTTCAGTAGCTCGGTTAAAGTTCTACTTCTCAGGTAGTCTGGAACAACATGAAAAATGTTTCCAGAGTTGTCCAGATCACCACAAATTAGGAGTCTGGAAAACTTGGGGTGCAATTATTTTCTTGTAGATACCTAACTTTATCTCTGAAAAACCAAGGCCACTGTCTAATTTTAATGCTATAATTCAAATATATATCTGTGTGCAATTTAATATAAGCAATTAATAAAAATAAGTAAAAGATAAAATGTGTGATGTTTAAGACAGAGGTTAATTGCACAAAAAATTATGCTTAGGTGCCTAGTCAAGCAGTTACATTTTCATGTGAAAATGTTTCCCTGGGGGCAGGTGGGGAAATCTCATGTCTTGGATAAAATGAAGATGCTCCATGAAGGAATAATGAAAATATAAGTAAATAGGTGGAAATTTTTTTTTTATTTTTTTTTTTTAATCTATCATGTGCTCTCATGTTAACATTAATATTCAGGGTTCTTCACTCGTTCAATAGAGAAGCTTCTGATTCAGACAATAATCTCTTACCCTTTCCTTTTAAATAGAGCTGCAACACAAACAAAAATAGATACATGAGGCTGAAATTAATTTTGAAACTAGCTGCATTAGGTATCAAAGTCAGTAGAGCAAATCTAGGTCTTCCTGCAAATGGTCATTTCCTTCCAGGATATTCTTCGCCTGCCTCATAACCTCTGTGTAGTATCTGCTTTGATTTGTTCTTTATTAAGCTGATAACTCAATAATTCTCAGTTTATAGCTTTACAGATTTTTTTCTGAAATTAGAGAATGGAAAAAAGTCTGGGCATGAAAAAGTTAAACAGCAAGAGCTTGTTACTGTTATATCCTGCACATTTACGCAGACGTCATGCTTTAGAAAGGGTGTCTCAATGTTAATATTGAAATGTACACTTACTATGGTATTTAATAATAGTTAAGACCCTGGCAGCTCATTACAAATTGAAAGAAATGAACGCTGTGCAGAATCATTAAATATGATAAACTTAGTTGTAATTGTGACTCTTCTGAAGCAGGAAAAAATGCAAAATTAATGAGCAATAAAATTGGAGGGACAAAAAAAAAATGGTGCATCACCCTGTAAGGCTTCATATTTCCTAATACTAATTAGGAAAAAAAAATGGGGATTAAATGCAACAGAGGGTTCCAGATCTGACACCAGAAAATCATTGGATCAATATGCCCTCATTCCTGGGTCAATGTGCCTCTGGATTTAGCTCACAGACTTCGGATTTAATGAGATATTTTGTGAGAGACCTTGTATAGCAGTAAGACAATATCATTTATGTCATTACACATATTTATTTTAGGCCTGGAGAGCCCTGTCTGGATGCCTGCAAAAAGTTTCAGATGGTGCCCATATAAAGCACACCACAAAAGGCTATCATTAAAATGAATAAAATATTCCACACTTACTAAAAAAACTAGAAAAAATACGAGGACTTTTCTGAGAAACTGGAATACAAATTTTCCTTCATATCTTGACAATAGCAAAGGTAGCTGAATTATTTCTTTCAATTCAGAAAACACAGAAAAATAAAATTCACACTTTTTTTCCAAGTGACCTCCCTCTTTTTCTTTTTTTTAACCAACCTAGAAGTGTTACCAGAATTTCTGGAAGAGGAACTTGAAACAGACAGGAACTTCTAGGTTCAAATGTCAGTGCTAACATTTTTGGTCATTGATTCTGCTGATGGTACAACTAATATCATGAAAGCAGTCACAGTCTATTTGAATGGTCTATTGACAAGGCTAGCACAATCTCACAACCTTGTTGTGCCTGAACAATATTACTAGAATTCATTTCACATTTATGAAGACTGTGTTATCCAAGAATTATCACTGGAATAAAAAAGAAAATATTTGGTCACATTGTCAGCTTATAACAGGATTCACTTGAGAGTTTTCATTTCCATTTAATACTATGGTGGCAGCATACAAAATATGCATGTAGCATACACAAAATAAATAAACATTTAATCTAGGACTGTCAGTTATTCATCCTTCTTCTACATGCCAAAAAACTATGAAAAGGAATTTTTCAGATAGTCTTCTCTGAAATTTCAAAGAAAATTCATGGTAATTCATAGAGTAAAATATTCTTGCCGTCTTTGTCACCACAAGGTATCAATGAAAAATAGAGAAATACAGACAACTTTCAGCCCACAAGAAACATCATTAAATTAATGGCTCCTCCCAGTTAAAATCCTGAATTCTGCACTCTCTAAAGTCAGTGTGAGAACTCAGGACAGGGTAAAAGGTTTGGGCCTCTAATGACAGAGTACTGGTAGTTTCCCTTTAATTTATCCCCAAAATCAAAGCTTAAAATAGTGAAAAGTGAAGATTGTAGCCTCAAATTGCACATTTCTGTGACATTTGCAGCCAGAAATATGACTCTGGATAATTTGAAATTACATTTATTACCAGTTGGTCACACAAATCCAACCAACTAAACTTGCTCACAAGAAATTCTCTTGAAGGGAGATCAACACTATTTTTGTCCTTCCCAATCCACTCATACAAGCACTTTGAAGAGTAGGGGAGTCTCCATCTACAGCAGATAGTAGTGTGGAAGAAAACAGCTGTTTCACAGAGAGAACAAGTACAGCATTCAGTGGCTGACATAGAGGAGGCTGGGAAAATGAGTGAAAAAGCGAGGACAAGAATTCTGCTCCCCAGGCCTTGTAACAACTTGAACCCTTTTGCAGATATTCTGCTTTCCAAATAAATTCTCCTTTGCATTGGAAGAGGAGACTGAATAATAAACTACTGCTATAGCTCCTCATTTGATTTTTGTTCCACATATTTTTGCCAGTGCGTGCCATATTGCAGAGGATTTATGTGCTTGAGAGCAGCTGAGGATGCACCATCCAGGTATATTATATCTAACATACCTAGTACTGTGAACCCACACTGTGCTTGAATGTAAGCAACAAGGCAGTTTCTAGCCAAATGACGTGCTGCCATTCTTGCAAATGTTTTCTGCACCATTTTTTTCTGGTGCAAACTTTTAATCTTTTTTTTATGTATGCAATCAAATAAGAAGACAATATAGGAATTTAAGCAAGTTGAAATTTTAAGATTACTGGAAGTGTGCAAGTTAGGAAACAAATGAACTGATGCTGCTATGCTAAAGCAGCAATTCCTCATGCTATTTTAAGAAGTGGTGGGGTTTGTGAAAGATTTATCTCATATATATGAGAGGTTTATCTCATATAAATGGTTAAAGCAACAATCAGCGATTATTAAAAATCCAGTATATAAAAAACATATATATTATCACAATTAAAAAGCCTAATCCCACAGTCCAATGAAATGATGAAAATATTTTCGTTTCCTTCACTGAGATTTAGCTCACACTAGATAGACACTAGATACAAGATAAAGTTGTAGAAATACTTTAAAAATTATCATTAATATATTAGTAGAAATAAGATACAGAATCAAGCCAGTTTTACAATATGGAAAGTAAAATAATGTAAATCTATACCTCCTTCCTCACAGTGGCTAAACTGCATTAGCAAATACTGAATTGGGATTGTTCAGCCTGGAAAAGAGAACTCTGGGACTTAACTACAGCCTTCCAGTACCTAATGGGAGTCTACAAGAAAGATGGGGAGGGACTTTTTACAAGGGCACGGAGTGACAGGACAGGGTGGAATGTATTCAAGCTGACAGTGGTGATTAGACATTAGGAAAAAATTCTTTACTATGAGGGTGGTGATGCACAAGTAGAGGTTGACCAGAGGAGCTGCCCCATTCCTTAGTTCTGAGCTTGAGGTCAGGGTTTGAGCAATCTGATCTTTTGGAAGGAGTTGCTGCTCATGCAGTGGAGCTGGAACTAGGTTTCTTCCACCTCAAACTGTTCTGTGATTCTATGTGTCTAAGAAATGCTAGTGAGACAAACACTTCCTTCACTAACACTACAGTTAGTACTGTAGTGTTACAGTTTTACTCATAACTATTAGTCTGAAAGCTGGTTCTGGAATTCTTGAAACTCTACTGTGAATTATTTGAAGACTAGCTGTCTTCTTTTTTAAAAGTATATTTAACCACCTTAAAGATTTTTTTTTTAACAGAAGTGGGGTTAAAATCTCTGTAAATACTACATTTGAGCAATCAAGATGAGATTGAAGCTGTTGTATGAACTAGTGCTATGAATGGCAAAATTTTGTGGTGTCATTTACAAAATAATTCAGGTTCCCTTCAAAAAGAACCATTGTAACATGGGGAAATTTCAAACATCTACTCAACTCCAAGCTATATGACAATTAAAATAAATATGATGATATTTCTGTATTGTTAGGATTATTGTTTTTTGGCTTGTCTCACAAGAAGAGATGACCTTTAGGGAAAACACAAAATGCATCTATCATAAGGAACATTTTGCTGTTATATGTGATTTTCTGCCATAGAGATCACAAGTTACTACTACTAACACTATCAAATTTAAAAATTCTTGGAAAGCATATTTAAGGACTATAATTTGTTGTAATGCTTATGCTGAGTTTTCCATGGCTTTATGAAGTCCTTCATGACTAAGAGCTTTAAAAAATCCCTGAATATATGAAGAAATTTATAGCTCAAATTAGTAGTACTACTATATTAATAGTAAAACATTATCAAGTTCTTAAAAATCGGCTACTGAAGATTATTCCTAAATTGCAGCCAGGTGTATGAAGAACATTAGTCATAGTATTAAATAATTATATGGAGAGATTCGCACAATTGTGAATCTCCAGTTTCAACATAACATCCACATCCATTCCTTCACATTAAATGTAAACAGAATGTAAATTTTCACCGATATTATTTGAAGAGATCAGTTATTTAGTTTTATTTTTGTGAAAGCAGGGAAGCAAATTCCCTAATTTATGATCATATTTTAACTAACAGAGATAGTGTTGAGATTATGGACAGCTCCCTAGCCATTTTATTTAAAGCAAAGTTAAAAATTAGTTAATCTGTCCTGTTTATTCAGCCTTAGCTAAATATGATGGATACTTGGTTTTATAACTACAACATGTTAGTATTATTTTACATAGGTTTTAGAATGTGTTAGGCTACTCAAATTCTTCTTAAAATTCTGACAGGAATTTCTGCTATTCTTTTTTATGAAGCAGGGTTGTTTTTATATGAAGGAGGTAAAAATAAAGACACTGCAAAAGGGTGAAGAAGCACAAATAATTGGGATGTCTGAATGTTAATGGAAGTGCTCATATTTTAATACCTCATATTATAACAGTTCACAAAATAGTACTAAAAGCCTGTGTCTTGTAGCAAGTCACAGGTGTGCTTAACCATGTATATTCCAGAATGAAGTCAAAGCAAATGTGGAGTAGAGCACACACAGCAATCTTTGTAGAATAAAGCAAGAACTTCTTAATTGTGAATGACACCGAATTTGAAAACACTGTGTGAGGTTTCAGGATGTTTACAAAAGTGTTTATCCTTTGATAGACTAACATGCATTGTGTATATGTATACATATATGTTGGTATATGCATAGGTACACAAACTCATCAACTTTTTAACCACTTTTAATAATAAGTCACCTTATAAATATGATACTCAAGTAAGGTATTTTTGCAACTCACCTGTCTGTTACGTTCATCCATAATCCTTGTAATCTGAATCTTTTTTCTCCCCATAGTCCCCGTTTTTTTTTCTCTCCTTCTTCCTTAAAATTACGTATTTTTCCTTTCTCTTTTATTCCTCTTTCCTGTTTCCTCAAAACAAACCTCCTTCTTCAGCACTTGCACTACTCAGTTCACAGTCCCCTGCATCTGTTCCTGCTAAACACAGAAAGGAAATAAAATGTTATTATGAAACTGATAACCAGAAGAAAGTTATGATATGGAGCTGGCCATGCATCCTCATTATATTTTAGAGTACAAGTAAATTATAATGCAAATTTACTGCATCTATAAAACAAATAATGCATGGAGAAAAAAAAAACAAAAAACATTCAAAGGCTTATTTTTATGAAAGAAAACACCAAACACAAATATATTAAGAAATAAAGAAAAAGACTGAAGTACACATTGGGAAAATTTTAATGGAATTAAGTGTCTCTAATTTTAAATATCGCTCAGAGCTCTAATATGAAAAATTGCCTAAATCAGAGAGTTAATGAACTGTTCTGTATCTATATATGCTAAGCAGGCCAGCTAATTTATTTCTGACAGGAAAACAATTTTGTGTTTTGACAGGGGAGGTGATAATTTCCCTCATTGTGCAAATACGATGGATATTTATTAAAGTGTTACTTGATATATAAGAGTTGGCAGCCTCTTTAAATTCAAAGTTCTTAACCTTATTCTTTAAGATTATAAATTAGTAGAAGATTATTGAAGAAAACACTAGTTCACTTTTCCCTCATTTCATTTTAGTGTAAATTCTAAAATGTCCTGCAAAGGGTTTATAACCTGCAAACACAGGTTTTATTATAAAAGCAGAACAACAGAAGCAGATGGCAATTTTAGGAATGTTTTGAAAAATATTTTCACTGTTTTAATAATGCATAAGCTTTACAATACTTTGCTCTGTCATAGAGCAAAGGAGAGAAATGTGCAGTATATAAAAATACACAATGCAGGAAACAAATTTCAAAAAGTGTTATATATCATGTAATTAATTTCTATCATATCCAAAGTACTTTTAACAATAAAAGAGTCCATGGAATTAGAAAAAAAGTACAAAAAATTATTTAATCTCATACAAGTTAAAAGACATAAGTTTTTCCCCTTTATAATTAGTATATTTATTTAGGTTTTAATAGAACAGCACAAAGGTTTTTGAAGCACAGAATAGAAAAAAGAAATCTGACCAATATGAATTTAAATGGTTTTTTTTAAGGTTTTATGCTAGCTCTCTAGTGTAGTAAAAGTATTGTCTTGGAAATGAAAAATTTGTTATTTTAAAACAGAGGCTAGTATTTCCTCATTTTTTCTAAACTTATAGTATCTCAGCCAATCTGATAAATTCTCACAGTATATTACATAACACTGAGCTGATAGCCTGGTCATTTAATCCATTATTTGGCTCTGATTCAAAGCTACTGAGGTAGAAAAACTAGATCTCACCCCTTCTGAGCTTCAATTCTCTTTTGATTTCCTTAGCATACATTAAACTTGAAACTGCTTAAATGCTTTATTACTCTAAGGAAAAAAAAATTTAAAATATTAAGGAATAAGCAGTCACTGAGTTTTCTAGCTAGCCACTATGATGTAATTAATCTGTTAGGCAAAACAAATCTTCAGGTATAGTACTTATTATATTTCTGTACATGAATATATTTTTATGTTATTTTCTGTGCATGTTTGTATATCATTGCCATAAAGCAGAACACAGAATGTGGAACAATTCATATTGTAAATATAACAAAATATAGACTGCAAAAATTCTTTGCTACTTTTTATATTTGAAAAAAATAGCTTCTCACTGCTTAAAAAGACACAAAGGTTGTCGATCATATTTGCAACAACAAAAAAACCAGTTAAAAATCTTTGAAATGAATATATTTTTAAATGTATTTTTAAAAGCTTTTTTCCAAACAAAGTTAGGAGACAGTCTTATCTGATTTTCAGTGTTGACAAACAAACCTAGTCTATTTTTAGAAACAGTTTTACATTTCCTTGGATTGGGTTTCTTTCCTGTTTTTCCTATAGTCTTACCTCCAACACAAAGCACAAATTAGAGTGTTTCCCATGCACATGCAGGACTTAAAAGAGTCTAACAGGCTTTCTCTGTAGGAGCAAACCCATACTCTAATTGACAGCAAATGCATATGGAACAACTTCCTTTCATGCAGCTGAGGCCAGTGGTGCTGTTGATTTGCAGCACCCTGTCTACCTAAGCTGCTATTCACTGCAGGGGGAAGGTCAGGGTGGCCAGATTAGAGCAGAGCAGTTGTGGCTGGTTAGTGAAGATGAGCTGCTCTTCAGATCGAGATGCTGATGCTGAGTGAATTCAGAAAAAAATCACTTAATACTGAGAAAACTCTGTCAGGAAGGATAAAAATCACAGTGGAGGAGCAGTATGTTGAGTTCCTCCCACACACTTATCAGTTCCACATTTAAGACCAGTCTTCAAACAACAACAGCTTTTACAGGCAGTTTAAAGTCAGAACCTTAAAATTCCTGCGATCTACAAAATTATCTCAAAGTAATTCATGCAAGACTTGATAAACAGAATTTTGTAAAAAACATATAATTAGGTCATCTGCATGAAACATATAATTTGCAAAGAAACGTGAATTTGCTTCAATGGGCAGTGAGTTAAGTTTCCTTGCGTGGATTTAAACAGAAAAATCTTTCTTCCTAGTCTGCATTTTGCTTACTAGTCCAATTTCAAATAAAAGTTTTTCAATTTTTGTAGTAAATGTATTTCCTTTTTAAAAAAACCAATTACTGCTATTCTTACTACTACTCAAAACAAACCAGGAAGCCTGTGAGCCTGTGGTGTTCCCCTATATTTTTGATACACTTTTACACAGACAACACACTTGTATGTGTATATACATGTATATATATACATATGTGTGTGTACATATATATATATATATATATATATATCAAAAGGGAGAGAGAGAGAGAGAGAGAGGGTGTGTGTGTGTATATAGACACATACCCACCTATTAACACATGTGTCTTAGCTCATAGTTCTATATATTTCTTTAGTACATATATAAAAAGATAGCTGGGCTGATTCCCAATCAATGAAATTCAGAGAAGTAAAGCAAGTCATCTAATTCAAGGGCTATAACCTTCAAAGCCTGGTAATTTCAAAGTCAAACAGAACGTAAAGAACTCTGGAGACCAACAAATCCCCATGGCTGCTTAGGACTTCACCAGTGCTCTCAATACCTTTTGAAAGTTCTTGCAGAACCAAGGATTGCAGTAGAAAGTATTTAAAATTCATGTTAACCAGTAAATTGTTACTTCACTAACAACTAGAAAAGTTGAATGTACTACAAAAGTCAAATAGTACTGCAGGCTTTAATTATCCATGAGCATCTGAAAAAGAGCTTTGTGGAAGTAGCTCTACATAAAAGAAAACTTCCAACTTAATAATATAGTCATGTGCAAACAAACTGCATTTAGAGAAACACAGAGTAAAATGCTATTTTGTTATAGATTTTGCTTTTTTTTTCTTTTTTTTTTCCTTTTTTTTTTTTTTTTTTCAAAAGCCAAGTTGTAAAAAAACCCAAAACAATCAAAACCAAAGCAAACCAGACTGCTTAAAAAAAGAGGAACTTAATTTTTGGCTGTCCTCTGTTCATTTTATGATTTGGCAGAGACAGTGGTAGCTGACAGAAGATTGATCTGAGCCTCGAGAAGGGAAAAGAGCTAAAGGAAAAATGTAGCAAATCACTTGACCACTCCTGTCTCTCCTTTGAACACTGACACACAGACATACGCACACACATATACACACATGGACACCCTCCATCCCTTCTCTGCAACACAGAAGAATCTTGACAGAATGGCAGGAAGCACGCACAGAGCAGTCAGGGAAGGATATTATGTCAGCAACCACGAACAATAAAAGGTGTAAAGGTGCTTCCTTCCCTAAACTGTTCCAGAAGTGCAAAATGGGAACCAAAACTGTCCACTTCCTTCTCTGAGCAGAACTGTCTGAATCTGCTCTGCTGCAACACCCCAGACAGAGAATCCTTTGAGCAGTTACAGCAGGAGAAATAAGGAGTATCAAAACAAGAGAGTAAAAATATTTAATTTATAAACAAGAAGGCAGCCAGAGAAAAAACAAGTTAAAATGTGCTGGAGTTTTCATGTTTTCATGTTGCTTTACGAAATTAACAAACTCGTCATAAAGATGTCCTTGTTCCATTAAGCAGCTTACATTCCGAGTGGATTAATTAGGTTAAAATTGAAGAACAAAACAATTTTTTTCATTGTATAAGGAAGTAAGGAAAAAAAGTGCTGTTCACTTTCTCCTACCATTCTTATCTTGATATATTTAAAGGTCTATGAAATTTTTTTTATGCAAGCCTGTTTTCTCAAACAGGCTGAATCTGTGTCTAAAAATGTGAATGTACTGAGTAAGAACATATCATCTACTTTTCTGATGAAAAATTAGCTGCAAAAACATAACCATGAGCATTGACAGTGAGAGACACTTATAAGATAAAATGGTCACTCATAGGGTTTCTGTAAAATTCTGACTATGTTCCACACACAGACAAAGACAGCTACACAGTGAAGAAACAGCTGGGTATACTGCATCAGTTGAAGACATCACTCATTTTGGGTCTGTCACCTTGAGCTGGATATAGTTTAAAGAAGTGCATTGAAGGGTGAAAACAACTATCTATCATGTTATCTGACTGAGATCAACTAACATTAAAGATAGAAGTGGTTCTTGACATTTACATGGTGGTTTGGTTGCATGGTCATAACAAAAGACACAGTTTGGGCCATTAACAGGAGGTTATGGTAAAACTATATATGTCACCACCATGGCAATACACCAGTAAAGTAGCATTGGTGAGATCTACAGTATGTTTCTCCAGGCAGAAAGCCATGCAAAATTGAATCCGAGTCATCTTAAGCTTTCAAACATCTGTCCACAACACTCTTGATATAGAAATTAAACATAACCTACACTTATGTGTTTTGATCTTATGGGCAGGCTGCCGTATGAAAATGTTGGAAGAGAGTTAATTTTAATCTACTAAATTTAACTCTCAAGAGATCATGCATTTGGCTACAGGAAATATAAAACAAACATTTAAGCCATAATGGATATATTACAATAGATGAAACACTAAAAACTACTAGAGAGACAGTACGTCAAACCAAAAAATCCGTACATAAAGAAAATACTTGTAATCTGTAACTACCAAGGCTTCTTCTCAGTTATCTAACCTGACTTCTGACTTCTGGCATGAGCTTAATTTATAATGGAGAATAATTCCAGGGCAATGAAGTTCTGAACCAAGGCAGGAGTAAAATGTTCATAAAGTTGCAAACTACAAAATCATTCCCAATATGTAAATTGTTACTTAGAATTGTGAGAGAAAATTTCAATTTGATTTGAATCCATATTTCATCAATTTTTCTACTGATCTGAAAGCATTTGTTGGACTAATAAGATTATTTCAACTGACACTCCATTTATTTATTTGTTTATGTATAAAGAATAGTAGAATGTGTTTATTTTAAATCTGAAATTTCAGGGCTGTATCTTATTTGCTTGTTTACATGTCAGTATATTCCTAGTATAATGACAATGTAGCAATGAATTGCAGAAAATTCCTCTCTTGCAGCTAAGTTACTGGCTTAATCATTACTGTTATTTTCCATGCCTTGGAACAGCCATGAGCATATTTTGCAATGTGATTTTTTTTTTTTTTAAATTTGGAATTAAACACTTTTGAAGACTCATCATAAGAATGCTTCAGACAACTGTGGTCTATGTAGCTTATAATTCAAATACAGTACCAAGTTATGTCACAGAGCAAGAACTTGTGCATCATGGGTGGAAGAATTTCTTGTTTTGCAAAGTTCCCCTGAAAGAAGTGTTTTTTGGCAAACTAAACATCATTGCCAAAATAGCAGAGAAGATGATACTTCCTAACAGTTGACCTATTTCACTGTACCCCAGACCTTGCTTTTCAAGAGACTGAGGTATCCAGACACAGAATACCTTGTCTGTAGCCACCTCTCAGTTTAAGCCAGTCACGCTTGTATGAAAGAAAAAAAAAGTGACTTCAGCCTGTCTTTCACAATATGGGCAAACAGACATCCATCCAGTGCAGTGGTGGAAGATTTTATGAATATTGCATGCATGCTACTATGCTACATGACCAAAGCAAACCTGGTCATGATGGCAAAGAACCATGACAGGAGATCAAACTACTTCCATGTGATCGTGGAATTTGTCACAGATGATGAGTCACTTCTTGCAGCAGTGCACCACAAGAAACAACTACCAGATGAAAACGGATTGCCTGGACTCCAGTAAGATATGGACCTGCTATGCTTGAGGAAGAAAAGAAGATCTGGCTAATCTACAAATTTCTGAGGATGGCTAAAATGAAGAGGAATATTGGATTTGCAAAGCAGACTATGCAGACACTAACAAAGATTTTAATGAAAATGTTAGTATAAAATTAAGTGAAATGTTAGTATAAAATATATACCTATGAGGAGTCAGTTTTAAAACCACAATAATTATTGGGTGGTATTCCCATGTGTACCCATCACCCAAAAGAAAAAGAATTAAATAATCTGAAGAAGTTTTTTATGTTTATGATTAGGTTCATGATGTACCCTTAGCAGCTAGACAGACATAATCGGAGTCTGACCAATATATATGGCATGAATTCCATAAGGTACTTCAGACTTGCTCAAGCATAACAGTTTATTCAATTGGACACACTAACATTAAAAGGAAAAAAAAAAGGTCCGAAAACTGAGTCACCTAATTGGTCTGAAATGGAGACAGTGGCTAGGAGTGGCTAGGAGGAACCTGACTGAAAACAGAGCAGAGAAATTGGACCACTGCAAATTCACCTAAGAGTCTTGACAGTTTTGAACCAATAATTTGATTGGATTGCATTATAGTTACTAGATGCATAAAGACTCTCATAAAATGTGTTTTACAAATTCAGTCTATCATTTACTGAGCTAAAGAAGAGGAAGCACTTCAGTGGTCAACAGGGTGAGATTTAGAACCTTGTGAGTTGCAAAGGTCTTGGAGCTACTTTGATTTGGGTCTGCTTGTATTACACACTAGGTAAAATACTAGCGCTACAGTTTGGAGCAGTCTTAAACACAAAGTACTGTGAAGAGTGTTGGCTTATTATAGGAAAGTGTAAGATCTCTAGAGATCTATCAAGTTATTACATCACCTGAAAGCAGTCTGACTGTGGTTAGATCTAGATGTACATATTTGTTGCTGGTGTTTGCATGCGAGGAAGTCTGTGGGACTTAAATCCCCAAGACAGCTTTTAAGAATCAGGGGGTTATTCCAATTATTGTTTGAAAAAAATATATAATACAGTAGGAAATCATAGTCTGAACTTGGGTACATGTGCTTAGGAATACCAATATCAGTGACAGGCAATTTTAGATTTCCTTTGTTGAATAAAATATGTATTAATTCTAAAAAGGATTATTTCCTAACAGATTTTTGATTATGGGTCCAGGAGCAATAGGTGGAATGGATGGAGAAAACAAATACATTTTGGATAAAATGGATGGACTTGTCAAGATCTATAAAACCTTGTCTTCTTTGTCTTCATTCAACAAGCTCCAGAGAAATTTTAAACACCGTGACCTAGGATCCTCTTCTCACTATAATCATGTATATATAACAACAGAGCTGAGTTCTGCTATTCCAGGTTTGTGTTGCACTACAACTTTGCGAGGAGGAACAAGGACTTGGATTGCAGAAACCTCATCATCATATTTTGAAAAGGAACGTCTTATACATTTGCAAATGTAATAATTGAATGATTTCGGAAAGTTTTTAGAGAAAAGAGAAAGCTTTTAGAAACAGTATTTTGGTGGCATAAATAAATGAAACAAACCATAATAAGAAACCAAAGTGTCTTTAAATTACCAAGCAAATAAATGACTGAGCACTGTAGTTGGTTCAAAGACTAAGCTGAAAATTAGGGAGGATCATCTAAGGAGGTAGAATAGGGGAAAAAACTGTGGATGAAAATACCATTAAACTGGTAACATGAATGTAGAAATTAAGAGAAAAAAACCCTGAGATGCAAATAAGTTCCTCATTATGAGAAAAACCTCTACCAGAGAACAAACTCTATGGAAATGTTGCCAAGGGGTTAATGAAAGGAATCCTTTCCAACATAATTAAAGTAAGTGACAAAAATTGCCAAAGTAAAGCTTGAATGAAAGTAAAACTGTTTCAGGTTTGTGATTGGAAATATCTTGATGGGAAAACTGTACAAATATGTTGGGGTGGCATAACATTTTTTCCTGGATTGGAAGTGTGGCTTATGGTGTTGCCATTTTAAGAGTAATTTGAGTTATATCTGGAAGATGAAAGAGATAGAAGTTACAAGATTATGCTGGTAAGCATAACTTCTGTGATCTTATAGACATGAAAATTTGAAAAAAAACCCCATAGGAAAGACCTCTATTAGGTTGTTTTTGTAGAGGTTCGTAATTTGGGATGATAAGAAGCTGAATTTATAGAGATGTTGGGAAAGAACTCAGGTGATGTGATAGAGAACTCAAACATTAATACCTAATAATGGACATCAGTTCTCAAGGCTTGTTGCATTTAGAGATACAATAAATCTTTGTAAACAAACAATATTAAGGAGATATTTGAGTCACTTATCAGTTTCCCTGCCCTAATGGCAATAATCTATATAACACCTTGAATTTGGCTAGCTACTCAAGCTAAAAATGGACAATGAGTCTTAAGCATATCCATAACATGGTTCAGTTTCCTACCAGAGAAATGAAGTAATTAAACATGAAAGGTTTTCACAAATGTCCTGAGCCACTGAAATTCCACAAAATCTGTACAAACCTTTGGAGTCCCACGGAAACTCTGTATGCCAGATTCAAAAGCTATTTGATAGTATCTTCTTGTATGATGACACCAACTTGGGCTTGAAAATTATGATTATAGCACCTTAGACGTTTATAATTTATTTTTCTCTATTAGATCTTATATGATACAACCAGACACCCAAGGCCATCACTGACTCCCCAAAGATGGAAAGAGTGTCAGAAAGACACAACTTTAAATTTAGAGAATATTACTGATTTCTGTATTACTGGTTTCTATTTCTACTCCTTTTAGCTCATACCAATACGATCACAGATCCACCACTATGAATGAAAAAAGAAGTCAGATAAATGTTGTAAACAGAGTTTGTACCTAATGTAGACTAACAATTTTAGAAAAAGCCAATTACCTTTATGTTGTATAATTCTTTGGCTCCTAAGTGTACCCCAAATGGATCCTTTATTTCTGGCTGTAGAAGCTGGAAAATGAGATATATTATTTCTGTCTAGAAATATACTTTGTCTATGGTATTGTACCATTTCAGCTACAACTATACTAAAACTGAAACAAAAAGTTGGTTTTCTTATAGCATAAACCTAAACACACAACTCATGTTTAAATACCTTCATTAGTTTTTTAGTGCAACTTCAGAGCAGTGTACACTTCATCTGATAATTTCTTCCTTAAAGAGGAATGATTAGACACAGAGATGTTCTTTTCTTTTTTGTATGCTCAGTTCTAGAAACCCTTTTTTTTTGCTTCAGTTCCTGATTTTTCCAGAAATGTCAAGAATTAAATATAGTTCTTCTGAAATGTAGACTGCACAACATTGTGGAGAGCTGCTAAGCTGATAACAGTTACTTCTTTTTGTATGAATGGCAATATCACAAATACGAGTATAAAAACTATGACACTCCCTGAACGCAACTGCTTGCCTAGAGACAGCTGCAGGCTTAAAATGAGGAGAAGGAGGAAGAAGGGGGGAAAAATGTAAGGGAAATATATAAATCTTCCCAATGGCCATGACAATTCAAAAGTCTTCCAATCCCACTCAGATAATTTTTTTTCTTCGCAAGGACAAAGGCAGATGAAATGTATGTCAGGTACATAATAAGGCTAATAAAAAAAAAGAAACCCCACACCTACATTTCACTGCAAAGAAGCAAGGAACTACCTCCATGAAATACGTGTCCTTTCCAATGGCAAAGCTCATAAATTAGGACAGGTTGCTGCTGTTAAACATACAAAATACAGACAATTTACATAGAAACACATGAATTCAGAATGGATTTGCTCTGAAAGAAGCAAGAAAAGTACAGTGGCAGTATAGCAATGAAGCACTTACAAAGAATTTACAAGCCACTTGGTAGGAAATAAACCTTGCACATATTACTGCCTTGTGCCTCATGCCTGCAATTCTGCATGTCCAGGATGAAGGATCTGTTGGAGAAATGGAAGGTTCTGACTACTGAGAAATAAAGTATGTGGCCATATCTGTTAACATCAGCCGACCATAAATCATTGACTGAAGCTATTTGCTTTTTACCTCTGGGCTGAATCTTGACAAGAATGATCTCTTATGCTAGAAGATACAAACCGGATTCCCACTGGTTTGGAAATGCGTAAACAGATGAAGCTGCTTGTAAGAAAGGAAAGATAACATGGAATTTGCTGTGTAAAAAAGGTAAAAATATACCTCATGGGAGAAAAAAAAATGTCTGAAATAACAGGCTTAAAATGTCTATTGAGGAAAAAATTTTCTGTTGTTCTAGCTTAGTGGGAAATTCTACAAATTTTATTTTGTCTTTAGTGGTTAAAAATCAGACAAACAAGAGCTATATTTCTGTTAACAATATTCACATGAAAATAGAGAAAGAGAGAAACCTAAGATATACAACACACTGAGGAGTTATGCTGTGATATGATAAATATCTAAAAGAGAGGCAGCTTTGTATCCACATTAGTTGCAAAGCCATAAATAGCCTTGTCTAGTATAGTGTGCTGCTCAACCACATCATAGTTGATATTTAGCTTTTGAAAACTATGCTTGGTAACTAATTCATTTTTTTCACATGAGGATTTGATCTTCTAATTTTTCACAGCATTTGAGTCTAAAAACTCTCACCTCAAGATTTGTAAAAGCAAAACTGCTACTGAAAGAGGTGGAGTTTACCGCAGAAATACACCTGCTACTCTCTGTAACTACAAAAGCCACAAGCAAGCATCACACCCTGCTTACAGAACCTCAGCTATTGCCAGTCCACTAGCACATGAAGCTGGATTTATTTATTTCTTACTTGTATACAATGCACTGCATTTGGCAATAGCCAACGCAAAAACTCAACATCCCTGACAAGTATCAGAACAAAGTATTCTTAATTTGCAGAAGGAAAATACAATGGAATTTCCTTGATAGTCTCCATTCTATTTTCAATGAGCATTTTTTTGTCTCATTAAACCATTGCCAGCATTGCTCATCTTGCAATTATCCTAAATGCATGCTGAAAAAGCAAAAACATAATCAAGAAAAAGATATATTAGCTAAATCTTATTGTGGCCATTATGTTTTCTCAGAAATGGCACTTTTTCAGCTCTGTTGATATATAAGATGATTTCTGATAGAAACAGGCAACTGTGGCAAAAGTAGCAGGCGGAATAATTCAAAGAACTGGATTCAAGGCTGGGATGCTAATATGTCTGAGATCTGCTCACTTTTCTGTCAAAAATATTTCATGTCACTTTCATTTTTTACTCAGTTTCTCTGTTGGCAGTCTGGGAATAAGGAAGCTGTGGATTTGCTCATAAAAGTATTCTGAGAATTAAGTACAGTGAATATATATTATTCAAAAGAGAAATTCTGAGGGCTAAACTTCTCATCTGGCATAATCAATGAGTACATAAACAAATAAAGAAGATAATTTAGAATATTTTAAAATGTATACAAGCACTGTTAAGGGCCAAGATCATGATCATAAAAACATAACCTGTATTTAAAACCACTAATTTCAGAAAGTTATAGTTACCTTGTATACATAATACATTTATATATGCATGTTGTTGTAGCTTTATCATGCTTTATGGTAACGTATATCTTCTTGAAATAAAGATATTTGATGGTACTGTCATATAAGGTCCATCATGGTACCCAGCAGATACATCAATTTCATTTCTTTCTCTCTCTTACAGCATCCTAATCAACCTAATTAAAGCTTAGTTCATTTGAAATCTCAGATGACAATTTGTTTAACTCTATCCCACTGTGGTCTTTTTATAAAGAGAATTAAATTTGATCTTCTGACAGCAATTATTAAATGATCCCAACTGGCCCCAATTAAGACACATGGCTCACAGGCCTCAAAATCCAATAAAGTGCCAATCCCTGACTTTCACATGTATATCTCCCTTTACCTTGTTTTATTTTTTAAAGCCAACAGAGCTCATGTTAACAAGTAGAACTGAATGTCATTTGTAGATTATTTCAAGATACAATGCATCACTTTACTTTCACCGACATTCTGAAGTAGGAACAACACATTCAAAATCATAATTTTGATGCCTCTGTCTAATTCAATTCACCTGTCTTTTATGATCTTCACTGTGCTGCACATGACCTACATATTCTCATTTGTAAAATACTGCTAACAAGCAGTGAATAGAGAAACATATTAAATATCCACGGTCTGAGTTTTTCACTGCCTAAAATTCTCCTTATAGTAATACATCTCTTCTGTAAGAGTTTCCACTTCATTGTCACATCGCCACTGCAAAAGTTCAAAGAAATATAATGTTCATGTAAATTCTGAAGTTAACATTTTTTGCCTTTAATTTCTGATCTAATTTTCCACACATGTTCAGTGATAATCTGTGAAGAAATATTCCCATGATTTCCCATAAAGGCAGGTAGCCCCAGGATTTGGAACTCATTGATTGTGTGGTACTCCAGGGAAACAGCTGAATTAAAACCACCCTCATGAGACTGAAGTAGCTTCCATACACATCTGGCTCTTGTTCTAAACTCTAACACCTGCTTGGAAATTTAACCCCCATCTTTTCTCTGAAGAACAAATGGGACAGATTTATCTAATGCCATTTGGTTTAGGTCAAAGCTGAGCTGTGTAGTGTTCCACTAAATTAATTGCAATGTAATTGATACTGTTTGACACAGTTTTATGACCAGGCTGCTCTCTCGCTATTAAAATATATGAGATTTCATATTTCTACATATTCACTTTAAGTGTAGTTTTGAGTAAAAAACTTAGAATACAGCACACATTTTTTGTCTCAGCATTTTCAATGAATCACTGTATAAAATATAGTAAGTCCAAGTATCATCAAAAGATTAAGTACCCAATAAAAAATGCAGCAACTTCCATTGTGGTTGTTTTATTTTCCTGAATTTCCTTAATTTATGTACTGAACATATGTAAGCATGATTTTCCTTAATATAAAAAATACAGCCAGACACTGATTTTCAGTGCAAAATTTTCTCTATTAACAGGAAGATGTGCAAGTTTATGTAAAATAGTGTTAGACACATCTCCTGTTGAGCTTGGAAATAAACTTTTTCTTTTTGTACAAACTTAAAAAATTAAAGTGAGGCCAACCACTTCTCTAGAAAAATATTTTTCTTTTTTTTTTTAAACTTGCAAATATTACATTTAAGAATTAAAGAAGCAATGACTTCAAAGCGCAGGCAGCATTTTTGCTTCTGGAAATTCTATATGACACCAGTAAACTTGAGCGCAATAGAGCTGAGGGAGAATTTCTAATGTGGAATTGAAATTTCTGAATATTTAAAAATATTTCAATATATTGTTAATTATTTCTCATTGTATTCTAATAATCCCATACAAGAAATTAATTTTAGGTCTTTTGCTAAAACCATCAAACCCTGTAACAGATTTAGTGTGAAGAGCTGAAAATATCCTGTGAAAGAAACTCAGTATAGAGATCAGATCAACCCAAATCCTGCCATTACTCAGCAGTGCAGTGACATGCAGATGTTTGTAGTGGTTTAAGGAGCCAGTGGGGGCTGGAAACTCTACATACTTAACTCCAACATGATTGCAATTGAACCTCATCAAAGTAAGAGCTCATAATTTGTCACAGAAAACAGCCAATTAACATATGTTAGAAAAAAGCTCCCATAAAGATAATATATGATTAACGATCCAATGCAGCTGTCATAAATCAAGTCTGCATTTTAAAAAGAAGTATTAGCCTAGGTTTCTGAATGTTTACATTGACAATGGAGACTGTATTTTAAAAAAGCTACAAAGGAGAAGCCCCTAGTAATAGTGTGTCCTCCAGGTTTGGAGTTAAATTTTTTAGAGATCCAGCACTATTTGCAGTTATGGCTATTCTGTTATAAATAGTTAAGACCATTTTCAAATCACAATGGCTATTTTGTTCTACTGCTGTTTTAAAATGCAGACCTTCACAGTGGGTGAGGTGGCCTTCATTGATGTACTTTGCCTGCTGTCAACACAACTCTCTAAAAACACAGCATCTCCTTATTGCTACCAGAAATGCATTGTAAACATGTGCATTGTAGCCCCAGGGCCAGCACTGTGATCCTGGCCATTCAAATGCATGGCCCTGCATGAAACTGCACCCCATCCAGTCCCCTTATTTCGTATTTACACTGCTGAAAATGAAATCTGAATGCTGCCTGCAACCATAAAGAGAAGAATTTGAAATAGTTTACACACACATAGGCATGGAAAGTGAAACCTGTTACTTTACTAAGACAGAGCACTGACTGTGATGTCCAATTTGAACAACTATCTTTACTCCTCATATTTTGCACAGCAATATTTGATTCTTGAAACACTGCATAAATAAGCTGCTTTTTTTTACAAAACATTATTAATTTTTCTTACTGTTATTATTTAAGACCCTATATGACAACCAATAAACTCTGAAGTTACTTGAATAGTACCTTTTTTGTATGTGTGTGCATATATTACAGTGTATGCCCTTGTCTTGACATGGTGTTGTAAAAGGAAGTACTTCCTCTTTTCTGTTTGAATGAGATCCAAAAAACCCAAGGCTTTGAAACTCAGTAGTCTGACTGGACATTAGTCAATGTGTTTTTAATAATACTTAACTCCTATTTAGTCCTACATGATTAAAAATTGACAAATTTTTGTTGGTGCTAACAAAGAATAATATAATGGTAATAGTAAAAGTTAAGTGAAATGCAATGAATTTTAGGGTCCTTTTCTCACCTTTAAAAATTCTGTTTCCATTAATCTTATAGGCTAGAGTTTCTGTCATCAGCAAAGTTAATTCTCTTAAACAGAATTTATTGTATTGTTACGGAAGTGTCTGGTGACTACAAAGCTATGAATTCACAACCCCTGAATTTGCAAAGACTTTTGAATATGCTAAAACTTAATATGCTGAGAGGCCAAAAGGAAAACCTAAGTGTTAAAAGCTACTCGTGTGAACAAGACTGTCTCAGAAATACCAAAAGCACTGATATTTCTAAGCCATTTACATAGAGCAAGAATGAATAATATTGACAATCCTCACTATGCTACATTATGATAAAAAAATAACCATTATGAATCACTATCCCTTTTAACAAAACATTGTGAATAATATTAGGGTTGCGCTGCCTTTTTTTTTTTTTCCTCAGGAGTGTGTTCACTGATTCCCAAGCAATCAGTAACATTTTTGATTAAGATCTCAGAAACAGCTGAAAATCCCAAGGCTTCTCTACTACTGAAAATTCATGACTTTTACTGTCCCCAACTAATGATAGTAAACTATACAGCCTCAAGCAAAAGAGATTAATTTCAATTTTGCAATGAACAGAAAAAAAGACTGGACAAAATACGTTCCATATCTACTAAACTGTTATGTCTGTAAGAGAAAATTCACTTTTGGCCCTAGAGACAGTTCAAGGTGAGTAATAATATTCAGGGTGCAAAACAAGCAGTACTTTACAAATGATACAATAGATAAGAGTCAGATGAGAACTGTATAATTTTTCTTATACTTTTTTAGAATAAAACCACATTTTGCATAAGACTCAAGGTTAGTATGTCGTCCTGATAATAAATCTGCTTTAAAATATTCTGCTAAAAGTAAGAGCAAAATAATTGAAACAAGTTCTTAATTGTATGGAAATGCTGTGTCAGAGGGATTTCCTAGGTTGTAAACTTTAATTTCCTCTCTTTGTAGGAGATATGAAGATAATTTTACAACTAGGTCATGCATAAATGACCAGTAAGTATCAGTATGCTATTTAGGTAAGAAATCTCCAGCATTCTCTTTTTTACATCAGATATAACAAATGATGCGATATGATTGATGAAATTCTCTAAGTGCCTTCTTCCTGCTATCTATGCATGTTGTGCTGCAAAAGTGAAGACTGAGTCAGTAACAGCTTCTACTAAATGGAAATGCCAACAGCATGCCATAACCTAATTCAAGATGTTTTTAAAATTATTTGACAATTCAGAATGCTGGCAAACATAGTTCATGAAAATAATATTCCACTTCCTGATTGCTTCCGTGCATATGAAATTCTGTTGGAATCTTTCTATGGGTTTTTACAAACTGAGGCTTCGGAAATAAAAAAAAAAAAAGTTGACAAATACTGTATTAAATGCCCACGAACCCTTTAATATCAAAGGTGCAGGTTCTAAATGACTTTAACCCACTTATCTCTATGGCATTATCCTATTTAAATGAAAGAAAAATATGCTGGTGCTTCTTAGTCTCTCCAATAAGTCCACTGGTTGGCCCTGGAGAGGAGAGATGAGTTGACATTATGTGGAAGGCTCTAAGTCCTCACAGATTACAACAGTGTTATACACTAATGATGCATCACAAAAATGAAGCTCAAAACATTAAAATAGAAATATTCATCATCATCATCCTCCTCCTCCTCTTACTCTCCACATGTCATGATAATAAAAAGGCTCTACTCCTGTTACTTGGAGATGAACACTGAGGAATCAAAGGCTCCATTCTGCATTTTTGCATGAAACAACTGTAAAATACTTTGAGTGTGTTCAAGAATAAATTAGGAACTTAAACAATTACAGCTCTTGTTGTTAAAGTTCCTAAATTACTGAGAAATTTGGGACAAAATTACTGGGATATTTTGGATACTGTCATGTAATTTTAATCATCCAACATTTTCCTATACCAGCTCATGGATTTACTCTTCAACACTAGCACCCTTGGACAAGAACTAGCTGATTTATTTACCATGTTAGAAGGTTTTGTTGCTCAATTGTCGTTTTTTTCTTGGCTCCAATAGATGGAAGCAAATCTCTTGCTGGGTTATAAGTTTACTGTGGTTTTGGGGCTGTCTTTTCAGGTTGAAGTATTTACTTCTGTATTTTTTTTGTTTGTTGTCTGTTATCCTTTGATATTAGATTCCCAGATAATTTGTTCCAGTTCACAGAGCAGTTTCTTCAGATGAGAACCATGCATTAGTAGGTCTGTAGCTCCTGCTCAAACCTCTGGCAGGGAAAAATAGAGCTTGCAGCAAATCTACATGAGGTTGTTTCTGGAAATCCTGCTGCTGTATGACTCTGCAGAAATAACCACTGACGAGACACATGCAAGAATTTATGATACGAATTCAGGTGTGTACAGACTGCTACTGTCGTTCTTACTGTACAATACTTTGTCTGCTAAAAAAAGCATGGAAACATAGTAATGTGCATTCTTTTGCAAATTTGATTAAGCCACTGCATCACCCATTTCCCTTCATTAGTCAAAATGCACTGATCATGATGTACAGTGTCATGTCCATGGTAGGTTGATCTTAGATGGATTTAAAATACAAAGTTTTTAAACCACATTTCGCTCAGCCTGGTTTATCTGATAAAAAAGCAGGAGGACAGCAAGAACAGAGTTTGACACTACCTGGTCAGAATGTAAGGATACTTTCAAAATTAAGCAGGCTTTGCATCTGCCACAGACAAAGCATATTCTGCATCAAGAGAGATATGCATACAGGAGAGTAGTAAATGCTCATTTCCTAAACCCTAAGCAGACCACAGCTCTGCTGCCATACAAGAGGGTGAGATTAGATGTTCACCCTTTTAAGACTTGTCAACCTCAATCAAAGAGGTGTCAAATACTCTTAAACTGTATGGTGTATTGTCACACTGATTAATGAAAAAGACACATCCCCAAGTCGCTACAGTGAAACCATCAAGTGCTGTGATCCTGTTGATTATCACAAACTAATCAGGGTAAATCAGGGTGAGATTTATGTATTGCATTGGAAATAAGTGGACAGGGACAGTATCTTCCTATAAACTCCAATAGGACGAAGAATAACAAGTTAAATAATGGGCCTCCAGTCATAAGACTCCAAATCTGTACAGGTAATAAAGATATTTTAAACAATGATGTTTTGAAGGCACTATGCTAACAGAAAAGAATGTATTATTAATGAATTATAACCAAGACCCTGATCACTGGGAATATTAAAGATACCAAAATAATTCTATAATTATTTTCATATGCCTAACATCCTGGCCAAATTCCATCCTGGATCATCCATTCTGCCATACAAATTGTAATGCAGCCGAAGACGGCACTCTGCTTTTGGCTTAGATAGGTTTCATAACATTTTGTCCTGTAGGAAATGCTAACACTTCAACACAGCTCTTCTTTCAGTCAGGTGAACAAAGGGTATTTCTTGATCATATTTTGCTTACAGTAAGTTGTGTAGAGGCCTATTTCATATGCAGTTAGAGGGCTTTTATACTAATGGGAATTTCAACTTATCTAAAGTACAAGCAAAGCCTTTCTCTTTTACTTTTTTAGAAAAGTAACACAGAAAAAAGATGCTTATAAAAACTTACTTTCAAATTAATGAAGATTAATGAAGACATGAACTTTTTGCATCCATTTCTCCCTGACAATGAATTTAATATCTACATTCTGATAAAACTGATCACAGCTTGGAGTTTTTGGAAATATCAACATATGGATGGCTACAACAACACCATGAAAGAATACAATGGATTAAACCTAAAAGAGTCATAATACTTCATTCTTGAGCATTGCCTGAATAAACCTAGAATTGTCTTTCCAAGGCTGAATCTGTCCAGTTTTATAAAATACCAACACTGACTTTAAGTAGATTGTTTAATGTTTGATACTGGCTGTACTTCAAATGCCTAAAATTTATAGCCCATAATTAATCAAATTAGTCTTCCATTTTCCAAGGTACAGGTGGCAGAACTCACTCATACAAAATACTTCATCATTATATTTTTGATTCTGGTTTGCTGTCAAATCTCTTTGATATTATTGAGAATGTAGTGATATATTTGCTTATATTTTTATGTGGTTTTCTCCACAAATTTTGGTCATTGTTCAATTAAATGTGTGAAACTTTCTTCTTGACAGGGTAAAAATCATTTTGGAATACAGTAAGACCTAAAATTACATGGAAACAGGGTAAATTTTGAGCCTGGTCTCACTGAAAGAAAAGTAAGTTGTGAAAAACATGGTACAACATGCTCAGAACATTAAGATCGTTAGTAACAAATTACATGTATTTTAGTCAATACCTGTTGCAAGATTGATTTTTTATAAGTATTTTAAACTTGAATACTTTGTCAAACTCACAGTGAATTTTAACATAAAATGTCATGTTGGTTTTGACTACTGTTAGACTTTTCACATTTTACTGCAGAAAGCCTGCACAGTGTTATGGCTTTGGGGGTTGTAGCTGTGTAGTAGGATTACATGTCACGCACATTATGAAAGCAAAATGTGTGAAGGTAAATATGTCCATTGCATAGAAATAGTGGCTCATCTCAACAATGTTCTGCTCCTGTTGGAGCGTGCAGTGGCTTTTAATTATTCCCTGTTTATGGAGCAATGATCACTAAGTGATTCAGTTCTACATCCTTTTTCTCTTCTGTCAGCTAGAAAATAATGAAAAAATTTTTAGTTTGCATTTTGGGAGTGACTGTGTAGTCTCTGTAACTGAGAATCCGATAATACTGTATTATAACATTTTCCTCTTGCTGTCTTCAGTAAGTTTAAGTTTTTAAAAAATTGGCACAATCCTTCAGAAAATACATTTTACAACTGGAGTTAATTTTTAATTTTTAATCTATTGTTGCTTATCAGTGATTTGATCTGAGATTATGAAGCAGATTGATACCTTGATCATATTACAACTTGAAGTCTCTGTTCTGAATTTTTGCCTCCGTGCACATGTATCTTATTTCCTTTTGCATTCCCTAAAAGATAAATACATTAGCTACATAAAATGAAAGAGAAAGGGAAAACACTTTGAAAATGTGTAATAATGCTCCAACTTTTGCATATATTTTAAGTAAAACTGGAGTTTAAATGAACATTATATGCAATGTCCTGAAGAAATGAAGCTTTCATTAGAACCAAACACAAAGAACTTTAAGAAATTGAACAGCTCTGATTTATTCAATCATCAGACTTTTCTGGTGTCTTCCATCTTAGTATCTGAAATCATAGCTCATGGAACCGCTTCTTTTATCCTACCTTCTCTGTTTGTAGTAGTGCATTTCCTCTGATAAAGGGGAAAAGTTATCATTTTAGTTCATCTTAAATAGACTAAAAATATGTCCCTGATGCCACATTGTTAATTCTAATGCAATATTACAGCTTTAGATCACTAAGCAACACAATCTGAACATGTCAAAATTAATGACAGAAAAAGAATTCAGAAGTAACCTTCACTTATGTGCTTCATTAAGTCCCAGAGTACTACAATGAGGACTGAGATTGAACAAAAAATGGAGAATTTAATGTCCTGGGTAGATGCTAGCCCAAATACATTTGTTCAAGATATGAAGAAAAAAGAAAATATGTAGTAGTTTGTTAAAAGAATGGCTTTTTTGTGTCTAATATATTATAGAAATTCTTAAAATTCATCCTCTTATAAAGATTATTTGTGCAATGCTGCCAAGGTCAGGGTCAGCCTGGGTTATCAGCCACAGACTGGTAAGTCCCAGACAAGCAAGATAAACTGCCTTTTTCTCCTTTCTGTACTGTCTAACAGCCAGTTTCTAACTGCATGCTGAAAAACAGGTAATCAAATAAGAATTTCCCTCAAGTCTGAGATGTATTTTGTATTTGACACACTTCTTTCTTAGTTGCACAAAATTATACATATGTAGGGCATAAATCCCAGAAAAGTTACCTAAGTATCCAAACAAGACGGAAAAATAATATAAAATATTGTCATTCTTTAAGGATAATTTTGAGTCATCTCAGTGTGAGTCTTTTTCTAGACCAAAGTTGCAACCAGCACTGAAACACATTATCTATTATTGAATGTACTAGTTTTACACTTTTGATTTTCAGCAGTGTTTTGGGGAACACTGAAACAGAAGAATGTAATATTTAGTAGTGAAAATGTAATGTTAAATGTGCTGTATATCTTTCCCAGTAATTGACCAATATTCTCACTTTGAACATCAGGTATAGCATGACTAAGAGCAAGTAGTATGTTAATTTTGGTTATTCAATCCCTGAACTGTAATAAAGCTTTTTCTGTACTTTGAATAAAAATAGATTAACAGACCTCTTTTTACCATTTTGTATCTAGGGAGAATAAATCAAAAGCAAAAGAACGCATGGTATTCCACAATGCCACAATAAAATTTGCTCATAGGAACCAGTGCTATTAAGAACATCACATTTTGCTGAGATTGTGGTTCAAGGCTTAGTGATTTAGAGTATGTTACCCTGAAAACTATCCAGTAACGAGGATTTGTAAATTCCCAGCTTAATAATATGTAATACTTTTAGATTGTTTCAAGAATTATTTGGTCTAAAGGGTTCCTTGGCATTGACCGTAATCTGTTGGAAGACTACTAAAAATAAGACAAAATAAAAGTTAAAAACATCATCAATTTGCTAATCTTATGGAGAAAGGAATTTGCATTGAGGTAAAATTTAGGAAGATCTAAATGTAATGAAGTTAATTTCAGGCATGCACGTCAACTTCTTCCACTTCAGTTTTTTTGTTTCTTTTTTTTTTTTTTCCTGAAAATAACTAATTTGTAAAATTTGATGGAAGAATAAGAAACCACCCACCAACAACTATTTTTTTCTCATTTCAGACTAGCTTTAATTTTGTAATAGTACAGTCTAGAAAACATTCTGCATTATGATCGTTTAAATCAGATTATATAGGTAACTTGCACCCATGAGATAGTGTAAAATTTAAAGGCTTTAAAATAATTTAAGAAGACACCACCACATTGAACTGTGTAAGCCAGTTCTTAATGGAGCAGTATTTTACTTGATGAAAATAATTGCGACATTGGTACAGCATCCAAAAATAGTAAACTTGAACAAATGCTTAAGTCTTTGCAGTACTACACCTTGTAGCCCCAAACCTACAAGCTGGAATGTATATGCCTAACTTGAAGCACTTGAATAGTTTGCTGAGGGCTGCAGAACTCTTCTTGTACCTAAGATTAATTACATATGTAATGGTTAATATGAATAAAATCACAGATGTTGTTACTGTATCCCAATGAATCCAGCAAGGCAACAAGAATCTGAAATCAATAAGTATGTGAGAGATGGAAAAACAAATCCTTCATGCAGTTAAACCTTCAAGCTGGATTCAAGTTTGGTGCCTCTAAATACAGTATTGTACTCAGGTGAAAAGGGGTACTATCAGTGCATGGAGCTGTATTTAGAGCAACTTGGTAAAAAGTGTCCCAACTAATTCCACAACTCTGTTCAGGTTATAAATTATTAGACTGAGATTTCAGACATGGAACAGAAGAAAATAGATTATGTCTTGTACAAAGTACTTAATGACTGCCCACAAGTGCAGAATCCATTTGACCTCACTGAAGCCATTAACACTTGGCTTCTAGTCTAAGCTTCTTCAAACGTAGCCTTATTACTTTATCATCAATGAGGAAAATTAAACACCATACTAAAATAGTTGTAAACATCTCATCATAATTACAAGAACAATAATAGAAGTAACAAGATAGACAGCAGGACAAGCAGACAAGAGGATTCCTTTCCATCTACAGCTTTGTACAGCTGAAGCCTAGTGACTTAGAATGCATAATAGGAAGTAGAGAGACAATTCCTTTTAAAGAAGAGGAATAAAGATTCAAATACAAGTTTTAAAAATACATTAAATGTAAAAACAGCCTGTACACTATTTAGTAAGCAGTTATGTTGACATACTGTTTATCTTAACTCAAAAGTTCATGCTCTTGACATGAAACATGAAACACCGTTAAGAAATCACTATCCATAACTGTGTCAGCAGTATGCTTAGGGAAAAATAAAATATGAAGGGAAATAAGGGAAAAAGACAATTTGACAGAACAACTCCAAGAATTACTGAGGGGAACTGGAATAAATACAGTCCTAATAGAAATTGCACTGAACAATAAGAAACAGATTTTAAAACGTAGCCAAGAATGTATATTTAATTGTAATGTTTTCTGATAAGGAGATATGGTTCAAGACAGGATTCCTGGGGGAGCTCCTTACCTGAAGGCCTATCACAGCAAAGGACATAACTTTCCAACCTAAGATGTGATGCTGAGATTCCTAAAATGTGCTGAGGGGGTGGTGATATCTGTCAAGATGATATTTGTGGAGGAGTTTTTGAAAATAGCCAGGATCTGAACCATTAAGGATTTCAAAACTAAGGCAGCAAACTTTAAAATCAAACAGCTACTTCACAGCAGATAAAGTAAATGAGTGAATGTACAAGGCAGAGAATTGTACTTGCTCAAGACAGGATGGGAGTGTGTCACTGCATTCTGAACAGGCTGCAAGTGACAGAGCTGAGCTGCTGGAAGCCTTTCTAGGAGGGAATTACAATAATCCTCTCCATCAAAAGGGCATGTGCTGCTGCTGCTATTAGGTCATCACAGGATAAATAAGGGCACTGTCTGCATCAAGCACACTACTGAAGAGACATTTTTCAATCTCATTCACTGCAGAAATCTCCACAGAGAGGGGAATGAACTGGGTAAGAAATTTTTATTACAATTTCCTACTGCTCTCAAATCCCCAAATCAGACTGTAGTGGTGTGTAAAAAGAGAGAGAAATCTTAAGAAAACAAATACATGCTGGTAAGATTTGTGCTTTTGCTGTGACCAAAGCAGAGATAGTTGACAATACTGCTTCTGTGAAAAGAAGAGCTACATTTGTGTAATCCAGCTCCTTATTGCTCAAACTGGGACAAAGTCTTTGATATTCAACATTCCTGCAATACCCACCATAAGCACTCCATAACATGATGTTGGTGTCTGCCAAACTAACCTTGAACCTTGCGTTTTAAACTAACCTTGCGTTTTATCTTTTCTCTGACAGCCTGCACCACAAAATTGTTGGCTTCTTCCAGAATCCCAGAATATCTAAGGTTGGAAAGGGTCTCTGGAGACCATCTACGTCAACTCCCTCATGCAAACAACAGAATTAGCTTTTGGAATATAAAGTACATGATTTCCTCATGTTTGGGAAACTAAGATTTGCTTGCCTTTACACATGTTGAGCTATAAACTGAAAAATGAGTTGTAAGTAACAGCACACAAAACCTCCTTGTGTTCGTAAATCATGAAAAACTTAAATATGCATATAAATAAAAATGTCAGGGGGTTTGGTTCATCAAACTAAATTAAAGTAAAAAAAATCATTACATGCATTTTTAAAACATTTTTGCAAAAGTTACATTTTGGAAGCATATCAGATCATTCATGCTATCTGTGAATTATTAGTATTAAAAGTATTAAAATTAATATTAAAAATATAAAAAATTAAGCACTTATGAGCCCCCAGTGAACAGTAAGTAACTTTCTTAAAAGTGAAATCTTATGTGATATATACAGTTTATGAAACTTCTGGTAGCGTGATTATTAAAAGTAACAGCTTGTTCTTCTGTAGACTGACTAAATTTGAAAGAAAGTTCATAATGGAGTGGGGGAATTAGCTGATGAACTTCTGTCAACTATAGCAATAGCCTTCATGAATAATTCAATATCTGCCCCATCCCCTCTATGTCTCAACAGACTAACAGCTGCAGCTCTCAAATGACAAGTGTTATTTTTTCGGAAGCTTCTGAAAATAGTACACTGATTATAAAATAATGTATATAATAGAATTTTCTTTCCCTCCTTTTCACTTATGACCTATAGACACTGGTGAAGTTTTACAGCAAAAGTTGAAATTCTCAAGTGGAATTTTTGGAGTTATACAGCAGGTCTGCAGAAACAGATGGGGAAAGAATGCAGGTCTTCTACTAAAAATTTGGTCCTTTATCTTAACACAGCCACACAATATACTCAGATTACTGTGTCCCTGAAACCTCATTTAGATCAGCTTTGTGTATGTACAAGCTATAAAACTGCACTTTCATAATAGGTATCTTTGTTATGGCTTCATGCAGACAGGAAGAAACTTCTGGACTGAGTTTTTAGAATCTAAAGTTTTCTGTAATGTGCTATGTGAAAAAATCCACTCTTAAAGATGTCAGAAAATATAACATGTTTGGTAAATATTCTGATATGGAAAAGAGTTTCTTTTGGGCTAGCAAGACTTCAGTAAATGTAAGAAGCAGCTTAAGGAGATAGTAACATAAGTTTCCTTGTGCAACTAAGCCTGTACCACTAGTCCAGTTTTAGGAAGAGAAATGGCTTTCATAGAATGTCTTCTCACACTTCATCAGAATAGAAACTGTACAAATCTGCTTATATATAATTTTTATTAAGCAAGACAGGCAATGAAACCAAAACCAGACAAACTCTATTCACTCAGAAAAAGACCTTCCACAGTCACCAGCCCTGACTGCTTAAAGGAAGAGATCTGTCAGAGAAGTTTGTATAAACAAGTTGACTATTTTTCAGTGTTATTATGTAACAGTGGGTATTTAGGGAAGGAAAATATTAGCTTAATATAATGCTGAAATAGCTACAGTTTCCTGGTTTTCTGAGAAGCTACTGTGTGCAGAAGTTCTGACTGAAAGCTGTAGTGGACAAAATCTTTTTGATGATACTAAAAGCTTTAGTGGACAAAATCTTTTTGATGATACAAACTTGCTGCTTAGCTTTTTTTTTTTTTTTTTTTTTTTTTTTTTTTTTTTTTTTTTTTGAATTATTTTAAAATAGAGAATATTTCTGTCCATAACCCAGCTTCTGCTTATAGGAAGTGTGCACAAGAGAAGAAAAATTCTCTACTGTGCATGCCCCTATATATGATACATGAAAATATGATAAAACATTAAGGAAATATTGAAGATTTGAAAGTGATCCTGTTGACAAGAGATTACATGTTCCTTAAACATCTGCTTTACCCCCTTGTAATGAACTGTTTCCCTTTTTAGCTACAGAAATGCCCTGGCTCTTCTCATTCAACAAAATGTCAGGACCTTTCGGTGCTTGAATTGCCCAGTAGGTCTGGTATAGGCTTGACTTTATCTGGGATGCAAATTATTTAAATGAGTGTTTGAATAAGAGCTTTCTTGGCTTGAATTTTTTTCAGAATTATAGTTCTATGTCTTACTGCTGACTTGTCACAGAAACATAAATAGTTATACAATGGACTGCAATTTAAATTGCTATTTCTAGCAACAAACCGAAGAGAAGGGTTTCATTCTACCTCATCAAATGTATATTTTCTACACAATGGAATCTACACAATCGGAAAGATATAATATGCGTTATGTTTTCATCTACTTACACTTTGTTTTCACACTTTAGTTTTCAAACAAACTGAAGTGGAAGTATAAGAACTTCAAAACAACAAAGCTATCAGTCTCTTCTTATTTTTACATTTTTTAGATAACAGAAATAAAAAAACTGGAACAGTTATGGAGACAGTGTATTTGAAAGTTTAATGACATTGCCAATTAAAAAAAAATTAGAATGGTATTAATAGCTTTGTCAATTAAGCTCAATATAAGATAATTTATAAATGTTACCCACAAAGAGCTGCTTTGTCATCAGTCATATTAACATGGTCAACATGGTCTGAATAATGCAAAAAAAAAAGAGTAAAATTACAATATTTTTCTTCAAAATAATTAAATGAAAGCACTGTCTATATTTTTGCCAATGACAAACTGTAACAGAAAGAGAGGCCATAATAGATTTGACCAAATGACTGATTTTTATACATACATTTTTTATGTCGACTATTGTGATGGGATTCAAAATTAATCATTTGTAAGGTATCTCTTGCACTGCATAGATGCACACAACTTCTGAGATTTAGGCAGGTGTAGCATGACTGTACACCACAGCACTTCTGTGCGCTGTGTAAGAGTCAGTGGTCAGCTCTGTCTCCATCCAGACAGTCCCCTTCTCTCTTAGACTGTGGATAAGTATATTTTTTTCTTGAGTAATGTGTTTGTCCTGCATCTGGAGGCAAACAGATTTTAAAAAGGATATGTGTATTTTTGTAAAGAAAAAAATTCCCCATACAAACAGTGCTTTCACCAGGGGCAGTACTAGCTCAAGCTATCATTATTGGTGAAGAACCGTGCTCTATGAATAATACATTTTTGAGGCCAGCTCACATCACAAAAATAGGTTGTTTCTGCTCATGAAAAGTCCACATCTAACTTGATACAGGGAAAAAATCTGCTTCAGCCAACTAGAGAGGGTAATTCTCCCATTGGAAACGTGCAACTGGCAAGGCACTTGAAAGTACTTTCACAGGAAAAAGCCCCAACTGTTCTTCTTCCTTAACAGAAAGAAAATGTAATCTTATAATATTAAGTATCTTAATTTTCCAGTGTATAAACAGATACCTTTAATGATAACTACAAGTTATTTATATTGCTGTTGAAGTGTAAGATGGAAATATATACAGGATTTACAGACTTGTTCTATATATTGGCTTATCTGAAGATACAGCTATCTCCTACTATCACTTAAGTATCAATGTTTATTCCTGAAACATTACTGGGAGACGGAAAATATTAGTCCCTATTCAGTAGTGATGAAAATAAATGGAATACAAAACTAAGTACGCTGTTTTATGTAAATTAAAATCTGCAGCACCTGTGAAAAAGCAGCTCTCTCAGCCTAATGCTTTTCTGCTAATCATTTGATCAGTTCTCTTATGACTTGTTTATTTCTTTTTGTTTAATTTCTTTTATCTTTCTTTCTTTTTTCATCTGAAGTTATCAGCTATCTAAAATGAAAAAAAAAAAAAACCCTGAAACACCCTCTTTACTTCATATATTCTTACTTGTTAAGTATCTACAGCTGAGCTCAGCACTGATGCCTGAAACAGGATCTGAAACTAGTTACCATTCAGAATAGAGTTCTATATAGTAAGTCTTCAGCTTTGGAATTTATCATGTAATTTTTCCAGTCTGGAAGGGTATAAATTTCATTTTTTTTACTATATTTGATTCCAAGTAGGATCATGAAATACCAGGGAAAGGGCTTTGATATTCTGGTGTTTAGCATTCAGACTTAAAAGCAATATATTGTTATGCTAAGCTGTGGTTCATTCTATACATTTGGGTTTGGCGTTTTTTATTATTTTTTGGGTGGTTGGTTGTTTTTGTTTTTGCTTTTGCTTTTGTTTTTGACAAAGGAATCATAATCAATATGCTTAAATTTAAAACAGAGTGCTTTTAAAAAAATCAAGGTTGACAGGTAACATAATGAGAAATGTTACATTATAGTCTTTCATTTGGTCTTTGCCATATTTCCTGACACTTTGGAGAAGTATCAATTCTCAGTGTCAGGATATAAATTCTAGTCTTTTGAAATGTATTAAATTGTCCCTTTCACTTCTCACTGCCCAAACAACAAATAGGCGTGTTGTATTCTTGGTCTTAAAGGGTAATAGCTAAGTTGTAACAGTATCTCTCCAGTTAAACTGAGCCTGGCAGTCAAGGCATAGAGGTAGTAAAAGAAATCATCTGAGGATCCTGTTTTCTCTGTCTGCTTTTTACATTTTATGTGACAACTGAAACACTGATGCTATTTGTCTCCTAGAAATGCCCACATTCAGAAATCACATCCTCAAGTAATTTTAGGACTAATTAAAAAGCTGAAATTATTTTCAGAAATCTTGAAGATCTAGCTTATAACAGACCTCTTCAAAATACAAAAAATACTCCCCTCAAAAAGCATACTAACAAATTAAAAATATTATAATGAAAAACAGGGGTTACAGTCATCTTTTAATTCAATCTGTCTATAAAATCAAGAGAAACTATTTTTGGTATTCTTAAATTTATTTTTTTGATACTGGAATACGCCAACATATATAAAAGCACATACACAGAACTCACTAAAAATACTATATTTTTAACGTATCATGCAGAGGATTTTAAGTCTAGAACAAAGGAAAAAGGAATTTTATTTTGAGTAGTAAATATATATATATATATTTATATAAAAAAATATATATATATGGAGAAAGAACACTACATGTTTATGGACTGATTATTTTCATGAGGTCTAACTGTGAAGAGACATTTTGACACTTTTATTTACAATTTAAGGCATACCCAGCAGCATGCAAACATAGTTCACAAACCATATATATTTGTATAAAAAGCAACAACACATCCCATATATATATATATATATATATATATATATATATATATATATATATATGTATATATGTACATGATCATAAGAAACCATTTTACAGGAAAACCACAAGCCTAGTTAGCAGGTCAGTCTACCACTGTTGCATGTTTCCAGATAGCCTTTTTAACTTAATAATCTATCGATACAAAATATGCAACTATGTGACAGAAAACAATGTGAAATCAGAGTTGAAAGTACATAGATGCATTCCCCAAAATGAAAGTGTTTAAAAACACATCTTAAAAATACAGCTCAAACTTACTTAAATATATTAAATTTATGTTAAAGTATATATGCAGGTATTTTAAAGCTGGTGAAGACACTAGACTCACTAAACTAGTTTTCAGTTTGGGGAATTAATGGAGATTCTAGCTGTTGAAATTTTTTTTCTTTTAGCTCTAGAATAATATTAAAAAAAAAAAAGAAGCCAGAGCTGTCAACCCATCCGAGCAAAGCACAATTCAAAGAGAAAATTTAGATCAAAATAAAAGGATTACAGGCAATATCAGCTTGTAAAACAAATTCTGTTTTTTAATAAACATGTAGACTGCCCATAAATATTTAATATTAGCGGTTTTTTAATGGCTTAGGCTGTAACCTTAGCAGCCCAATGTGGAAATTGCTGTTGTCATCCCTGCCTTCATTGGTATAGAGGTAGAAAGCAGCAAAGAAGGAACACAAAATTTAAGCTTTTGATTTTTTCTTTGGCAAAGGCAATGAGAATACCCCCATCACCCAATAAACAACATTTTTCTAGTTACATAAAGTTCCATAAAGTTTAATTACTTACACCAAGTCTTCCTACTGAACACTGAGAAGAAAAGCAAGACATTCATAATAGTAAAAAAATCTTCATTTCTTTCCATCTACCTTCTTTTGTATTATCCTGCTTGTTCATGCTGTTAAGGCCAAAGGTAGAGCTGTTCATTAATACATGCTTGCACAGCATCACGCACAATAGGCCCTAATCTATGTTAAAACTTGTTACCACAATATCACAAGAAGTGATAACATTAAGGTTTAGAGCTTTTATTCTGTAGGGAATTAAGCAAAAAATTTCTTTTTTTTTGGATTGGTTTCTACTCAGCCTCTTACTGACTACAACTTTGCATGAGAAGTAACACATTATCCCTTTATACAAAATACTTTTGTATAATTCACATATATTCAGGATACTTAAGAGTGCGCATCTTTGGATTATCTGGATTATTAATAACTTGAAAATTTGGAGTTATATGATAAAATATGGAGTTATATGATAAAAGAAACACTATAATATTGCTTAAAATAGTTGGGAATGCTATAATTGTTCCAGAATGGCCAGAATTACTGCTGCCATTTGAAACAGGGATCTGTCAACGTTCTGTGGTGATTTCTATATGCATATTATTGGCAAATTTTCCTTACAAAGAAGGAATTAAAAAAGAAAGCTAAGATGTTAAACAAACACCCTGTTTAACCCAATGCAAAGTAGCCTGGATAAAACCCTATGACTGAACAATATGTAAAAAAAATAAAAAGAATGATTTTCTTCTCAGTTACTTAGAAAAGAGAATCCTGCATAAGTGACTACAGCAGCATGTTCTGCCACATTTTTTTCATAAACTGAGCCCTGTCAATGACAGCAAAACAGATTGTGTGCATCTGCTGGGAATGAGCCAGATGACAGTGGAAGAAACACACATGGATACCTTGGCACTACTACTAAAGAAGTAGAAGAAAAACGGACAGAAAGAAGCAGAAAGTTCTAAACTTTAATTAAAATGGATTTCTAGCAAAAGAGAAGTTATCTAAGAGTCTGTTGCTTTGCTTTAGACAGTAACACTCTAAAAGCCACTACATATTTATAGTCTACATTGCCTTGTTTACTCTCTATGGTACTTATATGGACACCATTACCACAGTGCCTGGGTCACAAACAATTTGCCTCAGAGAAATACTATCTCGTTCTACAGACAGGGAATTGATGCACAAGCAAAGCAAAATACTCACAGTCATCTAAAAGATATTCTGGAAGAGTTAATTCCACACTGCCTCAAGTTGCCATCACAGATGCTAGAATATCCTTTGCTTAGCTATGGTCTCAGACAAAAGGAGCATTACACCTAAAAGCAATACTAAACAAATAACCTGCTAGTACTCTAGCATTATGGGACTAGACAAGTTGACAAGTTGAATTAGCATAAATGGTGATGGAGTTGGCTACTTGCATCTTCTCAAGTTTCACTTGAATATACGGATTGAGAACCCAAGACAGCTCTAAAAAGAATCAGTGAGTTATAGTTGTCAGTACAGAACTGCCATCGCAAATAGTGGTAACTATGTATTCTGATATAAAAGGAGAACCTGATCTTCAGTAATAATAAAGAGCACTCTGCAGCTATTGATTCATCATGGCACCAGAACTGCATGCTTACTCTCAGGAAAGAATTTGGAAATTCTAATGAGTCTCTAAAATCTTCTATTTAAGCTGTAAAGTAATTTACATTGTTTCCCTTTTGGTTAATTAAAGATAGACCAAATACTTGCAGGTAGACAAAATAAGCTTGCTCATTCCTTCCTTCCTTCCTTTCTGCCTTCTTTCCTTCCTGCCTGCCTTCACGATTTCCTGCCTGCATGACTGTCTTCCTGCCTTCCTTCCTGCCTTCCTGCCTTCCTTCCCTATTGTAAGAAAATAATGTTCCAGTAACAAGGACATACAAACATTTCTGAATTTTTCTCTGATGTTTTACACACACTTTTTACTTATACATCAGAAATAAAATTGGACCGCCAGAAGAGTAAAGATACATACAACACCTAATGGCCAAAGCACCTCAAGCAATCTGGAGCACCTGGAAGTCTCATGAGGCCTGCAGTTTCAACCTGTGTATATTCCATCTATACTGATCATTCGGTACTCCAAAAGCCCTTCAGAATCACATTAGAAAAATGGAATGATTTTAACTCTATAAAACCCATACAGATTTTACATAATACAATTAACATCTAGGAGGCAGAAGCTGAGGTATACTCTCCTAATCTGAGAACAGCTCTAGAAAAGCATAAAATGTTTCACATTTTATCTCATTTCAGGATGTGTGAATGGCAACCACTCATGTGAACCCTTTAATCCCCAAGAGGGACTTAGAAAACTGCTTAAGTCTGCTTATAATGCTCTTGATCAAAGAAGTGGTAGGTCGTTATACATTCTTCCCAGGCTGGTCCAGAAGAGAAGATAAGATCTTCTTCTGAAATATTCTATTCAAATGGTACCTTTGTTTCTAATGAGTCTGGAAAAAGAGTCAGAGTGGAACTGAGAAAAAGAGGTGGATGTTAATTAACAGAATGAATTCTGTATATAAAGCAGTTTTTAGTAGGTCATCAAGTCAGTGAAGTTGTGCTAGAATACATGAAAAAAGGACATAGTGTCATCTATTTACTTACATCTTAAATACTCTTAAATAAATTATATTATTATATTTGGATGTAAGTTCTCTTCACAGTTCTGAGATCAGAACTTCCAAATTATAGCACAAGAAAAGGAAAAAGCAGCATGTTTTTATAACTTATGAGCAACTTCAAGCTCTTGGATAAATACTAGTCAAGACTGAATATCAGCACAACTTTTTAACCAGAGTTGTTACTCTTCTTCATTAATTCAAGCATAATAATGTGGTCAGGAAATCAGCTTTTGACTCACACCCACATATTCAACAGGCACATTAACTATACCAGAAACCGGCTGAAGAGTCAGCATGCTAGGCCACAAGGTCGTTCCTAAAGGACCACCCAAACTCTGGGTGTGAAGATGAGAGAGAACATGCAAAAATTGGTTATTTTTGGACTACTTTTTCTCATATAGATTTATTAAACACTCTTAGGTAGACTGAGAGATTTATCACACCCTGGAGCTGTACTTCCTGTCTCAGCCAACCCAAAATCAATTCATTACTCACAGCATGCTCACTGTCCTCATATTCAAACATCTCTTCATGTTTCTAACTCCTATCCTAGATTTCAGAGCTTCATTAGGCATGGTATGAATCTGTGCAAAAGCAAACTCAAATGAAAGAAAGAGGTCACTAAAAATTATGAAAGACTGTCACAGAGTAATTTACAACTTAGTTTTATGTATTTAGATGAATGCACTTGCAATTATAAAGGTAAAATCAAAAGAACTTTTTTCTTATACATTGTATTTTATGAAGTAAAATCACACTTTGCACACAATGCAATAGCAAAGATGGCATGGAATTAGTTGTTTAAACTAGTTTAAAGCTATATTACAGACTAGAAACATAGAAAAGCTTGCATTTTTTAGTAAGAGAGATAAAAGAGAACAAGAGACTAACTCAATAGGAAAGGAACTACAGCATTCCAGCAAAACATGGCTCAATTACGGTCCTTCATTTGATGACTATTTCATTATCTATACAAAAATGTAATGGTCTCACATTTGGAAACTGACAGTAGCTTTCTCCCAGAATATTCTATAACCAATGAAAGCCAGAATTTACCATTAACTGCCCTATATTAAGAGTAGAAGGTTTTTCCAATCAGGTTTCTCAATTCTTCCATTTCTGCCATAAAAATTAAGCCAGTGTTTATAAAGAATTTACAGATTTAATCTGGGGATGTGGATTCCGGTAGACAAAAGGACACAGGAAAGTAAAACCTAAATTCCCCATTTAGACATTGCCCTGAGTCCTTTCTAATTTTTTGAATATATCTCGGCAAAAATTTAAGATTTTAAGAAAGTTGATAATTTCATTCCATGCAGATATTTCATAACAGACTTGTACAAAAAAAAAAAAAAAAAGTTTGCAGTTCCATTTAAAATTTACACTTGGGGTTCTGAGTCCCTTTTCTTATACTATATGTATTAGACAGCTTCTGCCTTTCACTTGCAATTTTTTTACCTTGCATCTGTTGCCTCAAATAAAGTTCATGTATCTCTTGGGAGATTACGATTACTGAATTGTACATTAATGATAAACATAGATTTTTAAAATCCTTCCAATATTTTGAAGTTTTGCAATTCATATTGAAGGATACTCCTCCTTGTTTCTTCTTTGGAAATTGAAACTGATGGGTTGCATTTCATGCTGGCAATTATTACGTCCAAGAAACTTATTCAAAATTTGGAGCACCCTTTGAAACTGAATGTGCTGTATATCCACTTTTTCGGTGTATTTCAGTAGAAAGGCTGTATTTTAGTTTTAGATAGCTAGTTTTACATCATATATTCAAATCAATTTTTGCAAACAGATACAATAGGGGGTATTTTTTAAAATATTCTGCATATAAGGATGTAGACCAACATATGAAAATAGAATGCTGATAACTCTTTCTTTCATTAATTATCATCATAAGAATCTAACAAAACTATACATCTTTAGATTCTTTGTGGTTTTAAAGAGGCCTTTTTGATATATCCACATTGTATTTATACCTATAAAACATGGGAGCTGTATTTTTAGAATGGTATTTAATTTATAGAGCAATCTTCTGATCCATTAGTGGAATAACTTCCTCTTTTGATCACATCTGGAAAACAGTAAAGCAAAGGGAGCGAACAAATACTTTCTTCCTGGCTATTCTCAGAATTACTTTCTATTAGAAATCTGCAGAAGTGTTACTCAGTGTCCTGTTGGAGTAGTCAACAAAATGATGGTCTCATGACAGGTTTGCTTGTAATCATATACATAAAAATGTGGTAGAATGAGTGCTACTGTTTTACAGTGGTGACTTTCAGAGTCTTGTAACGGAAAGCAGCTCAAGAAAATCGCCATTTGTCCAGATACATGACAAGTACTAAAAACAGGTCAGAATGTCTTTCTTTTTTTTCCATGCCTCTTTTTTGCATGATATACTGCTTCTTACTATTATTTATTGACAAAAAAAAGTTAAATAAAAAATACACCCTGCCTCCACTGAGAAATCCTTGCACTCTCAGTTATGTTTATTACTACATGATAAGAAAAATGGGAAATAATCCTAATAGCATTAAAAATGTAATGCAAAACCAGTAATTTTTCTATTGCTTGCTTTTTATCTATCATAATGATTTGCATTATACCTATCACCACTCTATCACCCCTCATGCAATTTTTAAAAACATGAAATTCCAGAAAAGATAGCACCCAGTAAGAATGCTTCGTAGGTGACTATTTTGCAGGTTACCACTGAGTGTAATACTAAGCCTGTGACACTGTCTACTGGAAGCATAACTGAACTAAATGTAAGGTTCTTGATGAGGATTTGAGTACTGGAACATGTATTGAAAATAAATTCTCATTTTGCTTTGTCGACAACAATTTTTGGGAAACCCACAAGCATATTAGTCCAATGTGTATGCCAATATTACAGGAAATATAGAGGATTATTCTTCTCTTTCTATCCTATGCATAATTTTTTTTTATGGCAGCATCAACAATAGAATAGAAACACCAGATCCTATTGTTTTTCCTGTGAAGGTATGCAGATTTCCACCTACCAAGGATACAGCTATAATTATGGGAAGTTCATTTCAATTAGGTAGCTTGGCAATCATTTGATCATGTTTTGAGAGTAAACTTTTCCATCATTTTCCACTTGATACAAATTTTGAACGTAAACTTATATATTATTTCCAATTATTAACTACACAGCATATAACTAAGAGTACTAGCCTGAGTTACAGTTTTTTAAATGTGTATACTCAAGAACATGAATGAAATTTGTTTTAATTTTACAGGACCACAGGAGTTCACAGGCCTTTACCAACATTTATGGACATATTTATCATTTCTAAAATTTGTCTACATGTGTTTTGGATAAAGTTACATACATTTGTACACTACTGCATGGATGCATTTTCTGTCTCAGTATTCTGAAATAGAAAATGTGTCATGAAGAAGTTTATTAATTATGCAAATTCACACATTTCATAGATTGCACTGGGGTCATAACACGGATTTTTTTCTCATTCTTCTGCTATATCAATACCTTGTCTCCATCTTAGACACATAAACAAGATGAAGGGAAAACTGATGATTTCTCCAAGATTCTGTCAGCAAAATACGTTCTAAATAAATACTATTCCAAAGATCATTCCTTACAGCTATACAACATATTTCAATCAACAATCATCAAGACCACTGCCCTATGTCTGCAACAATTAGAGATTATTCACAATAAGATTAATTATATACACTTCCACAGGAATTTTTAATGAAAAAATTCTGCAAGCTTAAGGTTTTAAGTTTGACTAACATGTTCACACTCCTCCATTGTAATCCATCTTACAGAACAGACCATATCCACATTCTTCTTAACCTCCCTAAAAGGCTTCCTCCTCTATAGCTGTTCTCCCACTTATCATACTCAGTATAAGCAGAAACACATTCAGGACACAGATGGACAGACATAAAGCAGCCCTGAGGCTAAGTCTAGAGAACATACTGTCTCCTGCTGGTTTCACAGAATATCCCCAGATTATTAACGTTTTTTATAGTAGTTGCCCAGGCATTCCCATAGGATATGACCATCAAAAGGGGAGAGGGGAGGTCTTGGCAGTAAAATGCTGAGGTTAAAATGCCAGGCTGAAGGGGACACATGGGCCAGCATTATAGCATAGTCACAGAACCTCAGTGTCCTGTTTGTCTACAATACCCTCCCCTCCTAGCCCCCATCTTTAGGGACAGCTTTTCCACCCAACTCCAATGAAATGATTCAAAACAGTATTCACTGAGAAGTCTATAATGAATTTTTAAATGAAAAGTGCTGCAGTCAAACTTCTTATAGGGTGAATATGTTCTGAAACATAATAATTTCTCTGATAATCCAACAGTAACTGAACTATCTTATTAAAAATGCACTACCATTTAAAATATAATGTCATATTATTTTTTTTTTCACTAGAGGGAAGAATTTTATTCTAAATCACATAAATAGCACATATTATTGTTTTTTATATTGTTTTTATGTACTAAATTTAATGTTCCACGTGGATAGTGTTCTGCACTTTGTGGACTTGTGCTGGTGTGTTTTACAAACAATTTCACAAGCCTCCCTCCTTGCCCTTTGTACATACTTTGCTAACAGCAACTGATTGACAACTTAAAAGTAAATAGTGAAATTTAACTGAGCATGGTTTCCACAAGTGGCATTCATCCTTTATCTCTAAAAGCAAAAATAAATAATGTTTCCAATTCAGTTTACTTACACCTTGAGATTACAGCATGAGAAATAAGAGATGGTAATATTTAAGGTGAATTCCTTCACGGGTATTTGTTTAATAATTTTTTTTATAAACTCCATTTAATCAACTATATAGTTGAAGAAATAAGAGTAAAATAAGACTTGTTAGATTTGAATCTAAGTTTCATATCAGCTTTATAACCTGGGAAAAGGAGGCAGAGGAGCTTCATGCCATCTGTTCAATTCTGTCCTTAATCTGTGGGCTGCCTTATGTTTAGCTTAAATGAAGGAAGCAGATACTGACTGACTTCCAGGACCAGCTGTACTGGCCAAGATCTCTGGAGCTCTCTTCACTCGAACTCTTTCAGGCTTCCAATATTGGGGAAGGTGCCAGAAGTCAGAAATAAGTACATCTATTCTGCTGGAGCAGGTGACTGCTAAAACACCTGTTCAGGGGTATACAAATGGGGCATAGTCTATCAGACCTCACTGGTGTGATTACTGAATTCATACTATGCCAGTGTACTCCACACAGTACTAAAATAATTCTCAGACAATTTGTCCAGAACTTGTTCTAAGTCACATAACACAAGTGTAGACTTTCCTAGGACATATGGCTGCAACCTAAATGTATTTCATTGTTTTTTTTTTTTTTTTAAAAAGGGAAAAAAAATTGCTGGGTGGGGCTCTGTTTGGCAGTATTTCAGAGTATCAGTCCTACACCTGAAATGACACAAAGATTCTTCTTTGCTATGCTTCCCTTTATTTTTCTTCCACATTTGCTTTCTCTTCACAATGCAAGTTGCAATGTAACTATATCAGAAAATTCTATCAATAGCACGTTAGCTTTCCTGGCAGAATAACAGGTGTCATTTGCATACTTTGAAACACTTTCAAGATGCAAGGAAGTTTAAAGGATAGACTTCTATGTGATGTTTCTTGGGTTAAATAAATGACTGATTTTGAAAAGATCTCTTTGCACTTTAAAACTACTGGGAGAAAAATGTTATATTAACAGGGCTGATGGCAAAAAACCATCCTAAAATGTACATTTTTAAAAATAGTCTAAAATCAAATGCTAATTCCCATGAGTGAGAATTGCGTATTTAACTCTCTGCAGTCAGATTTTTTCTGAAAGTCGGTCCCTTAATTTATCACATGTGCATTGAGAAGACACATTTTCTTGTTACTCATATTAACTCTTAAACTTTGATTTTTAACTGCAAACTTTATTTCTCTTTAAAAATTCTTGAAGAGAAGAAGTGCCAAGGAATTTCACTGCTTTTCTTGAAAGTCTTAGAATAACAGTCTTTATTTCCAATTCAGTTTTCACTAAATTGATCTCATGTTTTACATAAACCCCTAGCATTAATTGTGTAAGAGCACTCTCAGTCTTGGCTGCTTCTTTATCATTGTAAGAACATACCTGACAGATCCAATATACAGCTGAGGCCCATAGGTTTTGTTTTGTCACTTTCATGCTAGATAACTTTTTGAAAATTAAACTCTTCTATAAAATAAAATGTAAAAAATTCTACTGTTGTGTGATAGAGCTGAATATGGTTCTTTGAGACATTCAGGAGTTACATGACCAGACTGCCCTTGTAAGAAAAGGACTCTGTCTTTACCACTTCAAACTCCATCTCAGTATTTTATGCAAATGAACTATGTTTTAGAAGTACTGATCATCCGTACATAAAACTAATAGAGTAAGGTGCACATTTTGGGAATTTGAAAACTGACAATACAGTTTTCTTGCTCATACAACAGTAAAATAATCAGAAACAGCTACAAAATATGATAATATTCTTTGAGGACTGTAGTGAGCGAGCATGTTGCAGACCAGTGTTTTTCATCTTCTTTGGCTGTGAGGTCCCTTAGTATATTTCAAACCTTTCTATAGCTGCATTTATTGCCTATTTTGAGGGCTTACTTTTCAAAGCATCATGCTAGCAAATTTTTAAAATTCCTGTTTGAACCTAATAATACATTGTTGAGAAATTCATTTAATGCACTTGGGAAGCAAAAGGAGAAAAAGAAAAAACTTTTCGAAACACAGCTAGGCAAAGCTATAGTGAAAGAAAATAGAAATGCACCTTCTCTATCCATTAAAATGAACCATCAGAATTTATGTGAGCTTCCTGTCTGATTAAAATAACACATACAAAATTAAAAACATAAATATTAATTTTATGTACCACATAAGATGAAGAAAATGAAAGAACAATGTTTACATTTATGGTTGACTCATTAGTGTTTTATTATGTGAAACACTAGGAGGCATCAGTTGGGTAAAAAAAGGAGTTCTTTTGAAATATTGTATGAATTATCGTAGAAGTTATCAGCTTTCTACTTTCATACTTGTAAATGTTAAAGGCCATACATTATAACTAAATTATGCAAATAGGAAAAAAATGTTCTCGCTGATAAACAACATATTTAATAATATAGGGAGAGCAACTAATTTCTTGACTATTTTCAAATCAAACTACATACATGCAACAGAAACGATAGATACACAACACATTACATTTTAAAAAATAACAGAATGAGGTAAAATTGTTTAGTTGTTGTTCAACATTATAATTTTTGATAAATCTGCAAAACCCTGACACATTTTAGGCACTCACCTTTGCTTGTAAGGTCTTAATATGGTTAAATGCAGTGAATTTAGTACAATCATAGGCACTTTTTAGAGCCTAGGCACTTTTAATAACTTTTACTTGTGATTACAGGGTAATATCTGCACAAATACATTTTTTAAAAAATCCCAGAGCAATAATCTACCATGTTTTAATTTAATTTCCCCAAAGTGGTGTATAAAAAAGTTTTTATAAAATTTTCATTAACAATACTACAAGTGGCTGTACTTTCACTACAAAGTCACACAAATTCAGTGACATCAAAATTGAGTTTTTCTTGCTTCAAACTGCATTTAACAATGACTAAGCAACAGAGTTATAGTTATCTCATACAATAATCACTTAAAATTGAAGTGTGCCTTGTTTTGCTGCTGCAATCTGCTTTTATCACTGCCCAATCAAAATGACATGTGAACTGCCTAATCCTTCTTTTGTAAGGCACATAAGACTTTGTTGTCACTGTTGGTTTTGTGAATCGTCCCTGTAAGCTGGTCTGATTTCCTAAAGATGACAGATCTCAGTGAATAGACAACCTCTACTGCACTGCAGTCAATGAGACAGTGGCATGAAAGTGGAGGGCTGAAGACCAGCTTTTAATCACCTGTCCACATGTATCATTGATCATCAGTTCTAAGAAAATGACCTTAAAGCTGGTCAGAGGACTCAAGTAATTGCTTCTAAAAATAGTTTAAAAATTCAGTTTTTCAGTTTTTCACTTGCACCATCCATGTTTGCTGACCAAAGTCCTTCTGAATCGATTTTGCTTCTGAACCAGGATCCAAGATTGTATTTTCATCCTTTTCAGAATTCTAAGTCTGCTGTTAAGCTTGAAGTTTTTTAGCTTTCGGAATTAAATATATAATCTAAAAAATATTTTTTACTTAAGTAATTACAGAGCCTAAATGAGAATATAGGAAAATCTCTCTGCTGATATCAAACAGCAAAATTATAAAACTTAAAATGCGTAACAAATATAAGTGTTTTGGTTATTATTCAGTATACTGAAGCAAAGACTATAAACTCTTTGAAATTATATAACAGCTTATGTAGATTCATCTCAATCATCAGTGTTTTCAAAAAAATACCAATACACCTTACTTGATTTTTGGAAAGATTATCATGCAATTTTGAATAATTATATCAAACAGGTAAAAATGGACCCTAATGTATCAAACACCAAGCATTTTAATTTCAAGAACCCAGTAACAATGAATGACTTCTTCTTAATGAAATGTAGAAATAACTTTAGCTGTCTCTGAAAATGAACTAAACTATCCTGGTGAACAATAAATTAAACTTGTTATAGAGAAAAGTAAAATTAAATTAAATTAAGTTGGCAAAGGTATTCTATTCACAACTCCTGCTCAGTTCCTAAGTTTTTATATAATTACTTTAATCTACTGAATAATGAGTTCCCAAAATATTTCTTAAACAAACTTTTATGAAAAGCTTCAGGAAGCTTAATTTCTTTTTGTCTGTAACAATATAGGTGGTGGGGTTTTTTTTTGTTGTTGTTTTTCTTTTCTTTTTTTTTTTTTTTTTTTAAGAACCGTTTAAGAAAGGTATCTCTGGTTTTGAATACACATGTTGCAGGTAGATGAAATGTTTAAAAAAAGGAAAAAATTTTCTGGATCCCTTATTGAAAGAAAATTCACAGTAGTAAAATCTTTGAATGGTCCTAAACTAGAAGCTCAGGAACATAACTGCAAAAGATCAAATCTCCCATACTATTAATCATTTAGTATCAATTTTAATAACATTCTTAAACTTAAATTTTCTTTTTTCTTTGTCAAATAACCTTAAGAAGATGCAGACAGTACCTGATCCCTGCATTCTTTTACAGGACACTGAAAGTGACATTCTTTACACCTCTGTCCTAAGAAAGCTTTGGGACAGGCAAGAGGTTTAGTCTCTTTGGGTCCTGGTCCTGTAAATCATTATTCCTGTGACTTGCTCATTTCACACAAGTAGTCTCAGCATTGCCAGCGGGACTAGTTGTATAAGAACTCCTTGCATGAAAGAACTTTTCCATGTTCAGGTCCCAGAACTATCTTCTAATACAATAAAGAACATATAAGTATCAATATATATGAACAACAAAGTTTTTCAAATAAAAGTGTATGTCCAACCAGGAACATAGACACCTGGATTAAGGGCCATTGTCTCAAGTTGTTCTTCAAGAAATTTTTTTATTACTTCCAAAAGGGCATAAGTGTGGTCAGATATTTAAGTATAGGCTTATTATGAATTATGTACTCATTAATACAGAAAGAATAATAAAATGGGTATTTTAAGAAAACTAATAAAGTAAGAAAGTTTTGTGGCTTTTGGACTTAAAATAATGTACTTGGAGTCCTGTAATAAACACAGTTCACAAAATAGCAAATCCCCAGAGAAACCATATGACTGATCATTTGAACTGAAAATTCATTTTGCAATGCAATACAGAGGTGCTGGAGTGCTGGTTCACAGGTGGTACTATTTCCATGCCCTGCCAAGCCTCTAGGGATTAGTTATTATACTCCATATAAAAATCTTTACTCTTCAAATACAATAGCCAGGAAAGTACCAATGAAAGAAATCTAGTCCTCCTAATAAGAAGTTGTTTCTAAAATAAGTGGTTTATTATTCATCTTATAGTTATTTTAAAGTAAATATATGAAACTAGGATGTTTGCCATTAAGGTGATTGTCAGATATGTGGAAGGAAAATTTTGTGTAAAAGCTATTCTTTTCTAATCATCAGCAAAGTACTGGTAAAGTGCCTTTCTCTGTTTAATTCTCTTAAACCTTTAGTCTTAAGTTGTGCATTACAGTATTTATTTAAGTATGCAGTTATTTGGTAATAATAATCATTATAGACAAAAAAGAAGATAGAACTTTCCTATAAAAGACCATGCTTAGATACTCATGATGATTCATTAAGTTTTGTTTTGTACCATGCTGCATTGCTTACTTTTATTATTATTATTATTTTGATTATTAATATTATTATTTTGGAAATGGGATAATTAGTTTGGTTTTATACTTGTCCTGTTTTTCAGGCTGACAGAAGGTCACACTAAGTTTTATGGGAAATAATAAATATTATAATTACATAATACAACAACAATCTTAGAAGTCTCTCATTTACATTAAACTTTATCTTAGCTTGTAAGTGATTGTACTGCAATTACACAAACTAGTTGTGTAATTCTGATTAGCTCCTTTGTGTTAAAAAATTTAAAGATTACTCAAAGTACTCAAAGACCAAAGCATACAGATCCAAAAGCGGTTTACAGATCATTACTTAAGTTCCCACATAAATGCAAGGGACCTTTCAATCTCAAATGTAAGTAATGCAGATGAAAGATGTACAAAGTTGAACACTGCACTATCTAAACTCAAGACTGAAAAGCCTGTGATACAGCGAAGTTTAAGAGCAGTTCAGTGAAACTGGATTGTTTCCTTAGTGTGATAAATCAGAGTGTAAGCACTACAAGGTCATAGCTTTTAAATCAACTAAGAACCATCTAAATCAAATAGGCTTTCAATACTTCATAATATCAAGCACATAAATTATGTAAACTAACTTCATCAAAGTTGAAACACTTATGACACTGATAGAGACAAGTCCACAATAATTTACTAGACAGAGATTTAACTATTTCTTCTTTAACAAGTTACTTTTAAGGAACTGCATGCACTAAAAGTCTGCAAGCAACCTCAATCCCAGTTCACATAAAATGACTGACACATTCTTCAAACGCGATAGGAAATATACCTAGGGCTTTTTTACCATGCCCACTATATTTTATTCCGACGCTGAATTTCACATGTACTTACATTGTAAACAGTTAGCTGTTTGGCTGATCAGACTAGTCCTTCAGATATTTTCCTTTCACAGGAAAAAGAAAAAATCCCTTTACTTCTTCCAGTCTTAAATATTCACCACCTGGTTCAACATGCAGCCGCCTTGAATCACACACACAACCTTCAAAGTCAATCCAATAAGCAGCCAGAAGATGCCTGGGGTGTGTGTGTGTGTGTGGTGCGCGTGTGTGCAGCGTGGAGGAGGAGAAAGTGGCTGAGCTGCTGGTCGGATTAAAAGTAACCGGACTCGTCCTGAGATCGTCCAGGAAGGAAGTGACAGCAGGCGAATGGGAAAAGGCGAATAGCTCACAGCCTTTGTAACATCGCGGAGGGGAAGGGGGAGGCGAGAATGGGATTCAAACTACACGCCTGTTGAGGTGTCCTTTTCTGCTTCTCTCTCTTCCTCTCTTTTCTTCTCTTTCTCCGTGTCTCTATTTCTCTACCTCTCCCACAATCCCAAACGAATGACTCTCTCCTCCCGAGCTGGAGAAATAATCAGTTTCAGTCTTGCAAAAAGGGGGCGGGATCAGATCCCGAAAGCGTTTTAATAAAACAAACATAGAGCAGCAGCAGCAGCGGCAGCAGCTCCTTGCCCCTCTAGTCTAAACTAGATTGATAAATTGCTCCACTACACTACTTTAATTATGTATATGGTATGCAGAATAAATCACCGAGCATCAGCACCTCAATCAAGCACTTTTTAAATGATAATTGCATCTTGGGTGAATCAATCTTTCCATTCCTGACATTTTGCTAATTTTAGTTTTACGGTGGGGGTAATGGCATATGCCACACGCAAACCTAATGACATCCTTTATTATACAAAGCGAAGACAAGGCGGCGAGCCGGTGCGTGTTTTCCCCCGCCTGGCGAGGTACCACAGAGTGCGCAGGGAAGGAAGGCAGGAGGGCTGCGGACTTGGGAGGCGCGCACCGCCCCCGGCAGCACATCTGCGGCCGGTCAGGGCCCGGCTGCGGGGCAGTGACTGAGCTCCCCCGCACCCGGGGACCTGCGGAGCACAGGGCTCGGAACGCCCATCCGCGGCACCTCCGGGCTGGCTTCGCCTCCGGCGGGAGGGGCGGGCGCCGAGAGGGGGCAGCCGGCCTTCGGTGCCGGCGCAGCCCAGAGGCGCTGACCCCCGCGCCGCCTCCGGAGCGGAGTCGGGCTGCCATGCTCCCCGCCCCCCGAGACCTCCCGCCCAGCCCCTCGCACCTTGTCTGGGCTCCCCCTGCGGAGCCCTGCGCCTACTGAGCAGCCCAACTTTCCCAACTCATTCGGCTCCGCGTCCCGCGATATGGGGAGCAGCTCCGGCGCAGCGGTGCCTTCCCCGCGCTGAGCCGCGGCGGATCCGGGCCCGCTCGCCTCCTCGAGCAGATCCTGGCCACGGGCGGCTGCCGGAGACGGTCTCATGTCATACTTACCCGCAGAAATGCCGCATTGAGAGCACGCTGTGTGTGGACAGGGCTTTATTTTTTTTAATAAGTTCAGTTGCTTCTAAAACTAAAAGGACTGCACTGTGAGTTTGAATTCAGATTAAGCACGTGCAGTGATTTGTGAGTAAAACTGGATCTTGCACATACTTTTTTAATTTTTATGCAGATAGCCAACTTTTATGATCCTTTGGGAGGAGCAGGGGAGTTTGTAAAGGCACAGAATATTATTTTTATGATAGATTAAGGTACTGGAAATAGGAACAGCACACGTGATTAAACCAAACGACTGAATTCAAACACAGTGATAAATATATATTTGGGTTATTTTAATACAAGTCCTTGGTCTCACAGTCTTTTCCCCTAGAAACATCTCATTGGGCCACTGACCTACTTCCAAAGTATTTGACAGTGAATAAATACCTTTTCAGTTCAACTGTACTCTTTAAAACATGGCTGCTCAAAGCACAGTAAGAGCAAAACAAAGCTCAGGTGGTTCTAACAAGCACCCTGCAATTGCTCACAATGAATATCCCTACAGAATACTGCAGGACTCATCCATGCCCTGATCTGTTTGGGTGAGAGTGTGTGACTCTCCATGCAGTGACATGCTACAAATGTACCCACACCAGTAATGACAGTGATACTGATGTGCCCAGAGCCACCAGAAAATCGGATACAAGCCAAGCACATTGTACACGGTGGTGAGTGGCACATAAGCACGGCAGTGGCAGCAGAGCCTGAAAAACATTGGGAAAGAAATTCATTCTCAGCCTCAGGTCTGCCGTGAAGCACAGCAGGGAAGAAATACAGAACAGTTACACAGGTTGTACCCTTGCTATGCCTCTTCGGAAGACAAATTTGGTGTTCCAGCATGGCACCCAACTATCCAGTAATATTTGTATATTCTTAGTGGCAAAAATAGAAAATCGTGTTAAGACTTCGTACTTTTGTGCTCTAATTGAAAATGACTGGCATCTGCTTTATTTTGTGCAGGATGTGTGAGTTTTCTGGTGTCTGATTAGTTGGTAACACAGCCCTTCAACCAGCAAGACAGAACGTGAGCACTGTCATGTTTTGAAAGTAATTATTACAGTAAACAAATATTTCAGAAAATAAAAGTATACAGCAGTTTAGAACTTCAACTACACCTCCATGTGGGCACTTGTGGTCTAATCTTTTTATAGTTGTGACCTTCACATACTGGAGCACCTTAAAGCCATGCCAAGTTTTTGTCATGAGCACAATTCATCAAATCCATGTAAAGGACATCTTGATTTTTAAAACAGGATTCAGATGCTAGATGGACAAACAGATATAAGGGGAGGGATCAGGGTTTGTCACTTGTTTCAGGGTTAGACAAGATATGAATTTCTGCAGCATAATTTGAAGTGTTTAGATATTTTTATTTTCCTCTCTTTGGATTTTATTAAAAAATCTGAAATAATTTCAAACGGTAAAAAAACCCCTTTGTTCTGAGGTCTGTACATGTACTGAATCTCCACAAATGCATTCTTTTCAAATTTCTGGCACAAGACTCAAATCTATGCTTTTCTGCTGTCCACAGTCCATGTATAAATCTGCTAACAATTTTTTTCCCCAATCTACCACCTGAGGCATGCAGTGTCTTAAACCATGAGACATCAGTCAAAATGTAATAATTATAAAATCAGATCTCCAAAGGTTTATTAAAGAGTGTATCCAAGTATCTCTTTCCATTACAAGTGTGATTACCTCAAGGTAACATTTCCTTTGAAGATGATTATCAAAGTCCATTTTTGTTCTTTTGTGGATGCAGAATGTATTTTTCCCTTAGGAGAAACGAGATTGCCAGCTTACATCCTTTAATGGTGTTTAAACTGAAAAGCAGTCAGGTTACTATGAAATGATCCACCTCCTTTTGCATCTTAACCCTGGGCTAGCTTGGTTTCTATTTTCTGTTTAAAGTTCTGCTCAAACCCATTCCACTCTACACCTTGCTTTCTTCCACCACCTCCCTATTTGTAAGAGCAACACAGCATAACTCTTCTTCCCATGTCTGGCTGCTTTTAAACTTGGCCCACGCTGGGTGCAGCTCTTGAAGAGAGCTTTATGAAATTATTTTAAAGTGAGCTGGGGCGGTTGCCACAGCAACCCACCCTGAGAGAAATCGAGGCTATAGATTAATCTACCCCACAAGATTATTCAACAGTATTGTATTTTTTCTTCATTCATTCAGAATATTCCCTCAAACCATATGCTTTTATAATGAACAAAAAGATATAAACTCAGATAATTTCAAAGATAACAGGGTTGTATTCCAGGAGCACAATTTAATTGCTTTGTAAACCACTGCAATGAGATGACATGTACATGATTCTTTGCAAAATCATTTAATTGCAAAAAAATGTATCTGCAAGGTAGGCACAGCTGACATATTAACTTTAAACAAAATGGCATGCTACTACTAAAATGGTGTTATCACCACACACATCATGCAATGATTACAAAGGAAGCCTTTGTCACAGGTGTATCTGTAAGTATATAACAGCAGAATTTTGCTCTCCAGGTTATGCTTTGAACAACAGTCTAAGAATAATAAATAGTACTTGGTAATATTAAATGTAAAAAAATATTAAACACTCACCACATACACCCTCTTTATTGTCAAAATCATCTGCCTCCAATGCTTTACTTAATCTTTCCCATGGTAGTTACTTCACAGTTTACAATTCTTGTTCGGCACCTTGAATGTTCAAAAGCACAAAAAAGTAGCATGTTATTAAAATGCAAACCTTCAAAATATTTTAGGAGACTAATGAAGTAATTTCTATAAAAAGAAATTGGATCTTTACTGATGTGCATTCAGGCCTACCTTACTTGTAAGTAAGGTAGTTTTCAGAATGCTGAATGTTTTCAGAAGCTGTTATAAACTCCATCTAAATCCTACCTCAGGGATGGTACACTATCCGTAAAATTACAAAACTATTGATCGCAGGCTGTACTTATCCTCTAGTCGGTATTTATGCTTTGACATGCATTTTGGAAAACACAGCCATCTCGTTGTTTAATAAATACCTGTTTAAAAGGCCAGGATGAATTACCAATATAAAGTGGTAAAGCTCGGCATATTAATTTTTTTCCTTCTATCAAGGGCAGGTATGTGTAGTGCCAACACCAGACACGCATCTCTTCGGGCCTGCTTTGAGGAAAGCAACACCAGGTAGCACCAAAAGAACTTTTTTTTACCCCAAATATTTGCTTTTCTCTGCATCTGTAGTTGTAGAGAGGGAGTCGCAAATGGAGCAACTTGCTCTTGAGGGGCGACTTTTCTGGCCCCTGTGCCCTCCCACCTGCACCTCGGGCTTCTCATCTCTTCTTTATTGACTCGTTATTTCTTCCTGCCGGGGCATCCCTGCGGGTGCGGTGGTTGGGAGTCACGGCAGGAGTAGGTACAACACCGGAGCCCGGCCCCATCTCCGCCGGCACCGCGGATCCAGCAGCGCCGGGCGGGGCGAGTGTCAGGGGGTCTGGGTCCTGCCGGGGTTCCCGGGCGATGTCAGGGGGTCCCGGGCAATGTCAGGGGGTCCCGGGCCATGTCAGGGGCTCCCGGGCCATGTCAGGGGG
>CM031878.1:55006589-55057774 GCA_018697195.1 Certhia americana
GGGGGGTTGTTTGTTTTGCTAAATTGATCCTGTTCTAGTAATCTGCAGTGTTTCATTGTTACTGAAGGCAGTTTCTGAAACTGTAGTTTGCAAGTTGCTATTGTCCTTTAAATTCTCATAAACAGCTGTCCAAAGAATTTTTTTATCCAAGACGTTTTTTCATTGTAATTTTTAAAAAACAGTTTTCACACTAGAGATAGGAGATAACTTCTTCATAGGTGAATACATTTTCTTTCAAAGATTGGACATTGCTAAATTAGTCCTAAAAAGTGTAAAAATAATATTTATCATTTTGTGAATGACAACACAGACTGATATTCGTTTTAAATCTGTATCTAGTGATAACTATTCTTGCCACACATGCATTTTAGAAATAAATAATTCTTAAGGTATGTATATTTTAAAATTTTTTTCTTCAAAAATGAGACGGAAATGGCATCTGAAGGAAGTTAATAGCTATAGAAATCCTGAATCTCCTTCTTGGTGTGGAACATGATTACTGTGGAGCTTATATGGTGTGTTCAAAGTCCCTTGAAGTCTGTTGAAATCCAGTACTCTGACAAGCTAAGATGAGATACTAAATGGAAGCTCAGCCCTATGTCACTGGCCACCCAGATCCAACTTCTGCCTCAAAATTAATCTTTGGGTATGCTCTAACTCCAGTTCCTGTACCAGCCACTATCTCTCTGTAAGTCACTCAAATGTGCTTATCATGGTACAACAGTGTTCCACCAAATGCATAGAGTTTATATATATAGACATATACATTTTAGGGGTATAACTCTTGTAGCCCATGATCTTACTTAAATATAAATAGAGGAGGAATTTAACCTACTAACCTTTCCCTTGGTGAGCTTTAAGGACTCCAAAAATGTGAGTCTAGACTTGTCTGAAAGAAATACATCAAGGGTTTTGAAGTTTTTCAGCACTAGTAAGAAATTGGCAAGCAAAACTTTAGTCTCAGACAAACTCAAATCTCAGTAACTAGTTTCAATTCTACATCCTTTCCCCAGTCTCTTCTGACATGAAGTTAATTAGGTAAAATTTCAAGCTAAATGGGCTTTTTTTTTTTTTTCTTATGCAAAAATACAAAAATAGATCAAATATGAGCTTAGAGTGGAAATTTGGAATCAATTCCCCATCTTAATAGGGTTTAAGTACAGGAATGTATTTGAAGAATAATTTTGGAAATGCTGTCATTTTCAGAAACCAGTGTTCATCAGTCTGATAATTCTGCATCTTCATATGCAGAAGCATCAGAATTTTTTTTTCAAAAGCAAAGCACTTGGTAAAAGTGTAATTTATTGTATGGTCTAATACATTGGTGATTAAAGTCTATCTAGATTATTTAACAGCCTTCACCCAAGAAATACGGCGCCTTTACTATTCAACTGGATTGCTAATATAGAAGAGCTATCTCTCACAGCTTCTAGAATTGATGCAGAGGAAGTTAACTTTGTATTTCATTGTTAATTTATGCAGCTTTAGAAGTCCTAAACCTCTGTACCAGTAGCTGGGTATTTCTATAGAAGTTCCTGCTAGGGCAGTTCCTTCTACTTATCTCTAAGAGGAAAGGCTTCCATAAATTGTTTCAGAATTAATATTTATGTAAGGAACACCCGTTTTATTCTTGCTACCATATTTATTTGTCCATGTGATTGCCTGCCATTGAATAAGGAGAGTCTCTCTATGATTCACTTTCATTTTGGGAAAAGCCCTGAGGGAACTAGGAAAGGATTTTTTTAGGCTGCACATTCCTTCTCTTTTCCAGAAATGGAATCGCCTGACTAAGGTATTGTGATATTTTCAGATATTTTGACAAAAAATGCGCAACCCAAAACAAAAAATATGATTGCACCCCTTGCTAATTGTGTGACACTCAAGCTTTTGTCTATCATGCACTGAGTGATGTGTTACAGAAGCAGACAGCCATAAATGGCCAGAAAAGGCTTAATTACGTATTCTGCAGCTGCTACAAATTAGATCAGCATCTGCATCTGTGTAGACAATGAAATGGTAATTTTGAGGGCCAAGAAAAGTGGAGGTTTGTTTTGGATGGACCCCTAGCCATAATTCAAACAAAATTCAGAATCAAACATGTTCTAAGGGGGAAAAATAGTTGGACAACTTCATCTCCTGTTGCTGAAAGCCACTATGGTTTCCCATTCTGGCTTTAGATGTGTATTCCAATGTCACACATGAAAGGCATCTCTTAGAGTATTCAAAAGAGTTTTTTTCCCCTAAAAATTAATTTTCCGGAGTCTTCCAGATTAGACTTTGAGCTATAACCAGGTTTTTGCTGTTTCCCTGACAGTTTGCCTCTATTTCAAATTTCATACTGCTTTCTGGAACCAAAATTGGCATAAATGATGCACAGATTTTAATGGTGAATGATCTGACCTGTTCTAACAGAGATATTTGCACCATAAATTGAATATAGAATACAGTAGCAATAGATTTGTATATGGAATGAGGGTATGAAGGTATTACTCTAAAACTCTTTTATATAGATATACTTGCATGCAGATTACCAGGAAGGAGTAGGTTATTCTGTGGATATTTTGACAAAATGCACTGGTTCTAGGTGTTTTCAAACTCTTTAGTACTAAATTAATATATTTTCATATGTGTTTGCGCAGCTCCAAATTCAAGTGTTGATCCATAAATATGTCTTCTAAGTGCTGCTGTAGTACTAATATCCCTGTTGTTAAAACAATATTTAATACAAATATTGTGTTAGATTATTTAAATAGTTGACAGCTCTTCTTGATAAGTCAAGAACTCATAATTTCTGTGACCCTAAATGTAATTGCACAATAGTTGGGTCAGGTTTTAGATGTGATTGTGCCACTTATGTTAATCTATTTGAACCTTCCATAAACGTCCTGCTGTGGGGTTTTAACTCTTCCCATGAAAGTACTTTAAAAAGTTGATTTTATTGATGTTAAAAGGAAACTAAGCCTCAGGTCATGTTTGGATATGTACTTTGGTTTGGATGTATTTCATCTGAAATTGCTGTTACTGCCATATGATGTAGGTTTATCTTTGTACAGCTCCTGTATGATGCACAGATTTAAGTTCCCATTTCTGGTCTGTTATGTTCTTGCAAGTCTGCACCAATCAGACCAGCAAGATTTGATTTCAGCAATGTCTTCACAGATAGCTACCCTAACTTGGCTAAAGGAGAAGAAATAACTCTTATTAATAAATTGGAGTTCCTTCAATTAGAAATTATTATTCTTGTCAGGAAACTAAAAACCATGGAGAGACAATTTCAGGGTTTTCTTTTTTTGTTAAAAAAAATCAATTAACTTGATTCAAATATGTATTGAAACTTCTTGAACTGACCTAATATATTAGCCTTTTAGTAACAAGTAAATATGCTATGGTGAGTCTCGTGTTTGTCTTTACATTTTAAATCTACAGCAGTTGGAAGTTCTGTGCTGTAATACCTCTTTATCTCTGGATGTGACTGAATTGTTTTCTTTGCTGTTGCTCAGCTAAAGGGCAAGAGCTGGGGAATAGGTACATGTTTGGAAGGGGTTTAGAAAAATTTCTAGCTCCTAAGTGAGGCTGAAAGGTCTTTTTGTAGCCTGCATATTCATGTAGGGGAAGATAAGACAATAGGAATATGGGCAGAAATAACTCATGAGGGCTGTTGCTAGTGGGAAAAGATGGATTGAGAATTTTTGGATTAAATTGAGATTCAACGAGGAGTTCCCACATCCTTTTTGCAGATTAAACCTAGCAGTTTGGAAGCTATTTAAAGAGTGCTTTCTCCCAGGAACAAAGGAACCAAGTGCTTCTTTGCCCTAAGTGGAAGCCAGTTCTTTTGTATTTCAGTGGAAGAATACAAGCCTAAATCTCATTTCAGTGTGACAGAGGTGGAGTATTAAATGGTTAATGAATTGATTTAGTACAAGGACACATAACTAAATGGACAGATGTATTTTTACAGCAATCTCCTGATATATATGTAGATTGTTTCACAGTCTCTTCTATTTTCTCAGTATTAATATATTCTTCTATAATTATTGCACACAATAATAATTTTTTATTACCAAGCATTTTTTCTGCAATAATTTTAAATTCAGGAGATGGATTGATACTAGGGAGATACTTGCATATAGTCATATAGCACTTTAAAAAGTAAAGGAAACGAATGAATGCTGGAGGTATCTATAGCAAAAACTATAGGAAGCATCCATTTTGTATACTTTTGTATTATTATTATATTAATAAAAGAAAGTAAAGAAAAATGAAAATTATTGGGGGAGAGCTTTTTTGCTAAAAAAACAGCCAAACCAGAGGATAAAATGTAGCGACCCATAAACAGAAAGGTTTGTTTCGGAGGACTGATCCTTAGCATGTTTGTGTCATACTATTCAGCTTTTAATTTTTTTGCCCTGAAAGATGTTTCAGGATACAGTGCATCACCTACATTAATATTAGATTGCACTTCATATGCTACAGGTACATATGTAGACTAGGAATGCTATATAGCTATTTATGAAAAAAGCTGTAATTGCTGTTTCATTCATTCTACTTTTTAATTATTTTTTCCTGTGAAGTTATTTTACATGCTTCCAGTAAACTTGTGTATGTTAGCTTAAATCTAGATGTTTATTCTTTGTAAGCTGTATTTATTGAACTTGATTTAGAATCCAGTGCCTTTAGAGTTATGCATAGAAAGCACCATGTGCTTCTGTCTTTATAGAAGATTTCTTGAGTGGTGCTTTCAGAGCTTGTCTCATAATGCTTAGTTGATTTTAAAGGAACAAACCCATATCTGACTATGCAATAAATTGTCAATCCTTTAATTGGACAAGTCCCATTAACAAACAGTTCATGTACCGGTACACTGTGACTAAGGGTATATATTGAGACCTGTCCTTGTTACTTAGTTTATGGTGAAAGTAGATATTTTTGAAATGGGATAGGAGGGTGGTGTCTGAATGACTCTTCACCTGGGAATGAGCCACAGTGGAGTGCAGGGGTGGGGAGTGGCTGCAAAGCCATCCATTTGTAACCACCAGGACAGCTCAGGGGCATGGATCCCTCAGGCAAACTTCCAAGTGGCTCCCTACATTGCCAGCAGACTGGCAAAGAGGAGAGTTCTGTGCTACTCCTAATGTTAGTCTGATCCTTTGATTTCCATGGTGACTGTCTCAGACTAATAACCAATTAATAACCAATTAATTTCTGAACAAAAACATTAATTAATGAAAGTCTAAGAAGAAAGTTGTATGCCTTATTTAGGATAAGATTTTGCTTACTGTACCAAAAAAAAAAAAAATTTAAGATATATATATACACATTAATATGTTTGTACATACACACTTTTATTATATATAATTTGCATATACTCTTTATAATCAAAACATAAAATAGAATTTTTCATCTTTAAAGTACTCTTTTATGAAGCTGTAATTATAGCTTTTCATTCTATTCCCCCACTGATTTTTTTTTTTTTTTTATCATGCAACTCATCTTATCTATTATGTACAACTTCATTCCATAAGAGGAAAATGTCCACTTTTTACCAGTGTAAGTTGATTCAGAAAGTCATGAGATGCTTTTAAAATTACCATGTTTACCATGTAACAGTATATGGAAAAATTTGATTTAACTTTTGAAGAACACAGTCTGGATTGTGAATCTCCTAAATTGAGATTTTTGCCAAAGCTTTGTGATTAAATCTCATTTTTATTTACATGCACTACGGAAAAACTAATATAGATATCCTCCTTTCACTAAAACTTGGATTTACTGGAAAAGACAAACGTGATTGAAAGCTGAGCTACACTATAGCTTTTCAAAATAAATAATAAAAAAAAGATAGTTGTAGAATAAAGTGCCATAGTTTACAAAACTGACCACGGAACTCATAGGGAATAGTTGGTACAAAAGTAAAAGAATGTACCAGCCATTTTAGGGGTGATTCTAACTGAAATAGTTTAAAGTTTCAGTGCATTAAATTAGGTTTCCCTATTTCTTAATCTCTCAGTATTTCATTAATAACAGAAATTTTTCTTAACTTCACTTAATGTGCTGAAATCTGTTGATGAAAAAAATAAGAAAGATAATTATGGGCACTCATTTAAATTTAATGGTCTAAATTATCTAGTGAGTAATCTCTACCTTTTGAAAAATTAAACAATTCTTTTTCCTAGAAAAGGAAAGCATCTTATACTTAATTTTCTTTTCACAAAATACTTTTTCCCTCAGTGCAGTGAAATACAGACTAACTTACCTGGAAATTTCATGAAATTGTCCAGGAGTTTGTCACATTGATTACTGTTTCTCTGCCTTTAAAACCAATACACTAAAATGCTGATGAACTTAGAGTGTTCAGAACTAAAGGCTCTAAACCCCAGCTTGTATGTTTTTTCTTGTTTAGTGTGGCATGTACAATGCCTAGCTAGCTCCAGGAATTACCATTACTATTTACTGACTTTGTATTTAACAATGCTTTGTTTTAATAACTGTTTAGGGGATTTGGCTTCCATACATTACATACTATCTATGAAACAGCAGAGTTTTACGGTCATTGCTCATTTTAAAGGCAGCTCTGGGTTTGGAGGTTTTGTTTGCTCTACATTTCATACTTGATCAGAAAATGTATCTTTCATATTTAGAAGTTTACTTTATGCTTCAACTAGTAAGTTTTATCCTACTGGCTTTTTATTCTCACATACAATAGGAAATCTTTGCAGCAAACAAAATTGTGATTATTTTCATATAGCACATTCCAGAAACAGAAATAATCTCTTCTCCATTTTCCTGTCTCCGAAAATGAAGAAAATGGATGACAACTATGCCTGATCTACCTCTGCTGTGGTAGGACTTCCCTCTCAACTGTATGGGTCCTACACCAAGCAGCCTAGCAGAAACAAAATCAAAGATCAGGGATGTTTAAAAGGTCATTATTATTCAGGCATTATTATTCAGCCTAATCTTAGACTACTCATTGCTGATACATCATTTATTGTGTATGTGGGGAAGACCTTCTACAGAAATAGTCTAACAGTACACTGACGTGTGATTCCTTATCCTCCTCCATTAGTGTCTTCTGTGCTGCGCAGTGACTTGTGACTATGGAATCTGTTTACTGAAAAAGATTCATATGGTGAAGTTTTCTGTCTGTTTACTCACTTAAATAAATTTTTTCAATTAAAAAAAAATGTTTTCAATTTAACACAACAATTTGTAATGAATACTGTGAAACACAGTTAAAAGAATGAGTTCTTGAAATAGAAATAATAATAAAAATGCTTTTCTCCTCTCAAAAATATTTATTTTAACATGTGGTCACATTTTCCTGCATTTTCACATTAATCAAAAACTTACTGTAGTAGGGAAAAAAAAATCTTTTTTCCCCCATCATCTAGTTCCCCAGTTCTTATGCAAATTAAAAAATGCACAAACAGGCACAATTTGTGGTTTTAAAACAGGGGAATGTGTAAATTCATGATATCTTTAGAAAGCACCATGTCAAGCAATGCTCTCATGAAGCCTGTAGTTTACAATTGACATTTCACTTTAGTATAATGCAATGGGTTTGTGTGATAAACTTTTGATTGTCTTGTAAAATGCTCTAAACAGTGTTAATTTCACTCATTTTCTACAAAGGAAACTTAGTTGACGTTCAGAAGGAATTTCTAAGCCTCAAAATGACTGCTAAAGGTCCAAATCCTGAGCAGTCTACAAACAACAAATGCTTTTGATTTATTTGGAAATTACCGGCATAACTCCTTTATTTTAAAGGAGGCAGAAGGTGAGCACAGAGTACACCCTCAGCCAGCCCAGCTGAGCTTCTGAAGTTCCTGCGTGTAATCCTCTGTGTTCTTTCTACTGAGAATCATAGAAACAGTTTAAAAGAAAGTGACTGTAAGTATCCAGTCAGTTTAAAGAAACTTTTCTTGGCCATAGAAGCTAAAATCAAGCTCTGAATAAAGTTAAATGCAACGCTTGCTGCAACGCTTATCTGCTTTCTCTTGAAGAAAGCTTTGGGAGAGTAACCATGAGCCTGGAGCTGAATCACCCAGTGCTGTGGCAAGCAGAACATTCCAAAGACATAAGAATAATTATTTAATATTTTTTTCTATTAAAACTCACCAGTGCCCTTCTTCAGCTTCTCCAGGAAGTTGTACCCGTCAGCACCTGCTGAGGGCTTCGTTGATCAAAAAAATCAGGTAAAAAAATTCCTGTAGAATAAAGCCAGACCAGCTGGCTTTGAAGAGAAGCCCCCCAGTTTGGGTTGTATTTGCCTCACTCACTCTCTGCTCTGCAGACCCAGGCTTTTTCTCCTTTGGATGTTGACCTGTAGGCTGTGTGATGTGTGTGCACAAGTGTCTGGCAGGCCAAGGTGCACCTGCTTCTGTCACTCCCGAGTAAATTTAGCTGTAAAAGGTATCACTGACAAGCAGACCTTTGTCAGTACTGGCAAACGAACAGAGCATTGCCATCCCCCTTCTAAAGTACTCTGCAAGTTCAAATGGAAAATATCTACTCGGTCGTCTTATCCAGTTCCCAGCAATCTTCAAGAGGAAGGAAGGCCAAGAGGCTCATGTATGGCAAAAAAGTTTCCTCCTTTAACTAGATGTTAAAATTACAGTATTCCAAGAAGAATCTATGAATGAGATGAGGCTGTGTTCCCTTAATTGTGGCTGGAAAACACTTTTTAAAAATAGGAACACACAGCATGCAGAAATTTCAGTTTAGGTTATTAAATTGTGCTAACTGTTAAAGTTAATTGTTTTTCTCTTCCATAACCCATTGTGCTTTTTATCCAAATAAGATTAGAAATTAGAAAACTAAAACATATAATGTAGATATTATTAATCTCATTCCCAAAATTAAAAAGCATGCAGAATTGAGAGTCTGAATTTCAAAATCACATGTTTGTAGCACTTATGCTGTTGTAGTCTAGGAACCAGCCACTTTTAAAATGGGAACCTCAAGTAAATGGAAGTTGTTTTGAGGGAGGTCATTAAAGCTTGGAATGCTTGTCCTTTTTGGATATTTGGATATACTTAGATATTTGTAATTTATTTATAATAAGAGTATTTATCATTTATGTCTTCCACTTGATTTTCTTTTTCTCTTTTTTTTCTTGGAGATGATTTCTGGTAATGGAAAGAAAAATGTCTAATTTGCACTGGCGTGTCTTTTCACAGAGTTAATAAAAGGGTCACCAACATAGGTGCCAGCATTGGTAGCAACATACCTAGATACTCCATTTTCCACTTGAAAACTAGGCCATAAACTCAAGTGGCTTTAAAGAAAAAAATTCAATAGTGTCTACTTTGCTCTAATATGCTATTTAGAAGGAGCAAAATGTTCCTTTCTAACAAATGAGACAAAAATTGTGGATCAGGAGCTCTTTGTAAGATAAACAAGGTTCCTATTTATTTACTTGTATAAACAACCACTCACCAAGCTGTATGTCTCTGCAGGGGCACCCTTTCAGATAGGAACATGGACCTTATTGGCATCATCTTGTATCCATGGAAACATTTTAAGTACCTCTCTCTCAATATGTACTTCGCTTATTCAGAGTTCAAGAGCTGAGTACCAAATAAGTAAGTGTTTTTATTATTTTCTGTGTGGAAGCTTGGTTCTTGGGGTTTGTATCTGTCATAATAAAGATCTTGTACTTTCATAATGTTTTATAAAATCAAGTGTTTCATTTCAAACCTTTTACCCACTCTATACTTAGATTAAAATTAATGTTCTAAAAGTCTTAATAAATGGAAATTCTGAGACTTCTCGTTATCCTTTACTGTTTGTAAAACAATGATCATAGTTCATGTTACCATCAGACTTAATCACTGTTCTCATTAAACTAGTTTGGTTTTCTGTGTTTCTGAAAAAGGAATAGGAAAAATTAATAAGAAATCAGACTATTTTCTCTTGGTAACAGCCATACCCACTCATGTCACTGTGTAGTAGGTCACAGAAGTTGAGAGCTTAACAATTGTCTTGAAACTGAACCAAAAGAATGAAAATAAAGGAGCTTATTCTGGGTTTTAACACAGAAATGACTGGAAAGAAAAATAATAATTTTTCTTTTAACATGTCTGCCACACTACTTAGTTAAAATATCAAAGCATAGGGCTAAGAGAAATAAGGGATTTTACATCTCTATATTTCCATGAAGAAAGATAAACATTGGCATGAACTACATTTATTTTCAAAACTATCATTCTGAAGAAGATCCTGTACAGATCAAATGTAGTTATTTCAATATTACCTTGGCTCAAATTCAAAACTCTCTTGTAATTCCACCTATTAATTGGTACAACTGATGCACACTTTTAATATACTTTAAAATATATGAAAATGAGTTATTGCTATCCTTTAGTTAACATCCTCTATGTATTTTTAAAAAAAATCCTGCCTTTATTTTTTTCATGAAAGGCATTTTCTTCACCTGAGCTAGGCTGAAACAATAAAATACCTTGTTAATTACAAATGCTATCAGAAAAACACATTTCTCTCTGTAAGGTACTTCTCACTGAAATCCTTCTGATATAGAGCCTTGGTTTGCTAATTATATATCCCTGCATAATATTTTACTTTACTACTCTTACTGTTTTTATTTGCCACATTGTGCCAACAGCCCAATCCCTGATGAGTTCAGATGGCACATACGATTTCTCCACTGATTAGGCTGGAACAGTGTTTGTGTAGAAGTTCTGTGAAACTTTGGTATGTGATAAAAATTCTTACCTTTTTACATGCCAGTTTCTCCATATCATGATTATACTTTTATCTATAGATATCTGTTTACAAATGTGTAATCATTTTATTTAAGAAGTGTGATCATAGTGTAGGCAAGTTGAAGCTGCCTGACCCCCTGTGAAAGCCTCAGTGAGTAATCTGCCTGTGGGCTGGCCTGTTTGCTCTGCAGATTGCCACATGAGACCTAGGATTGTGATTGCTCTCAGGAACTTTTACTCTGAGCCAACTAAGCATATCAGAGAGGTGAAACTTTCAGCCTCCAGAGAAGGAAGCAGCATGCATGGCGATTTTTTCATTTCCCTTTCATCATGTCCCTGACCTTGTTACAAGGTCAAGGTTGCTGGGGCACTAAATGGGGAAGTGGAAAGAGAACCTAATCTCAACTCAGCCCTCTATGTGTTCAGCCTGAGGTAGATGAGGAAGCTCTGACCTTGATCATCATCCTGAAAAAAAAAAAAATTCGGCTAAACATTTGAAGGGTTGCTCAGGTGCATCACAAAATACAGTGAAATCTGGGCTAGACTGCTGTTTTGAAATGATGGGACCAAGATTTGCCCTGTTGACTCTGTGTAACTGGTAAAAATCCAATTCTTCCTAGCCACAGACCTTGGGGAGAGAAAGGAATGAGGAAAATTGGTAGTGGCATCTCTTGGGCACATAAATCTTCATCTAAGTAATATGTTCTCAGCTTTATGGTTTTTAGCTTTTTAATCCAAGATGTCTTTTTTTTTTTTCCCCTTTTTTTTTTCCTTAGCATTTGTTAAAGAATCACTTCCAAAATGCTAGAAAGTCAGCCTGAGCATATTGCAGATAAAATCTGTCTCCCTTCTCCATCACGCAAAATAGAGATTCAACATTTGGCCTATATTCAGTTTTTCAGGTGCTAAAAAGCTATGACAAAACTGCACAGATCGTATGATAATGGGCATATTATACAACTCTAGATCATCATATGCCTAACTTATTATTACTATTTTAGTTTTCCACAGATCACTTTTCTAGCACCGTCAATTTAGACGTACTTCAGAAAAATAAAGGATCATTGAATGGTTTATGAATTTATAGATAAAATACAAAAACTAGGGAAAAAAACCCCAGGAAAAATTTAAGAATATGGCAAAGGAGTAGGTAGTATTGCTGTGAAAAGAAGAGTGAGCTGTGTGAAGACTCTTATGGATCATCAGCAGTAGAAAATGTAGGCAAGGAATTCTCCAAGGAATAAAATAACCTCCTCTTATTTTTGAGCTATCAGAGCCAAAACATGTCTGACCCTTCCTTAGGTCAGTTCTGACCCTTCCATGCCTGAAGCATACACAAATGAAAAGGGCTGAGAAAGAAACCTGACAGAAAAGCAGCTATGTTTGAGGAACTTCTACACAACAAAATTGATTCAAATTTGGAGTGGGAAGGAATCTGCTTCCACTAGTAGGAGCAGAGATTTGCCAGGAGGGAATTACACAGCTACAGCAGCAAGGTGATGGAGTGTGAAATTCCTGCTCACAAATTTACTCAAATAGGTGCATACAACAGTAAAAATACATGGACAAATTTGCATGTGGCCTCCCCTCCATCACTGTGTAAATTCTGAAAGGATAAAAGATGTAAATATACATTGGGAAAGTGAGAAAGAGAGCAGTGTTATGTAGGTTTTCCTGATACAGAGTAGGAGCTGAGAAAAAATAAATTGAAAGGTATATAGAAAGTAGAGGTATGGTATAAAAAGGGTGAGTTTAGCTGCAGCATTCTGAACAACTTTGAGAAAAGGATGTAGGGCATGGTTAAGATAGGTACGGTGAGGTATCTGTCCGTTTAAATGGTTGTTAGCAATGGTGGTGAGCCACTTTTCACAGAAATTAAAAACTTTATTTAGAAAAGAAATTTCACAGTAAAATGTTGGAAATAGGGATGTTCATAATTTATGAAAGAGAATGGAGTAAATGCAGTGAGGTAGAGAAGGACACAGAGGGAAGAGACAGTGTTTAACTAGGATTAATTCTGTTTGTGGTTGTTTGTAGGCAGAGGCAGAATGTGTGCTGTGCAGCACAAACAGATTTGGCATAAATGTAGCTGAAGGTAGGAAGAAAGATAATCCTAGAATCACAGAATATCAAATTGGAGGTGTCCTCAAGGATCATTTGGCCCAACCTGCTCAACTTTTGTTGGAAAGAGCATGTCTGTGAGGGTGGGAAAAAAAGAAAACTTTGGAACATGCTTCTCTACTTTTCCAGTTTTATGCCCAAAAGTGAAAACAACTTTTCAAAAAAAGAAAATCAAAAGCCCTGTAGGGGAAGGATAGATGAATGAATGAGAGAAGGATCTGACTTTGCAGTGAGTTACTGGTTCTGCTGAAATGCTGAGACAACTGTATACACACCTGTACAAGCACCTCAAATGCCCTACTTGTAGATTTTGTTTAAAAAATGCAAAAGAAACTGTGTGGAGAAGTTGTTCCTGTCAGAAGAAGTACTTTCTGGCACATGCAGAAATATTGGGTAGCCAGCGTGTTCTTGTAATTCCCTATGCAGAGCATAGTGGCAGTAAGGGAGGAGATGACAGTGCAGGGCCCAAGTTTGGCATCTCATGGCAGAGCAGTCTCTGCACAGGTCTGTGAAGGCTGTAGCACTGCCTCAGTCATGTGAGAAGGTTCCATCAGGTTACAGGCCAATACCATAATAAAGTTTGTTCCGGGAACAACAAGCACCTAACTCACAACAAACCTGTCTTATTAGATTCTCTCACAGTTAAAATAATAAAAACGACAAACCATTTTTAGATAGATATGAATGCATCTATACCACTGGATTGAAAGCAGTGTGAGCAGTTGCGGTCTGGAGGAACTCAGTTATGTATATGTCATTATTTTAAATGTGCTCCAGGATTCTGTCAACAGAGAAAAGACATGAGAACTTCCCCAGGAACGTTTACTGCAGAACAGTTAACACTGATTATAAGTTACTTTTAAGTAATAAATTAATAGTGACCTTTTCTGCCAAAGCATGGTTTGTCACAGACTGATCTTCTATTTTGTATAACTCTTTTATGTAGTAATTGCCAGCATAGTTGCCCAAGAATTGAAATGTAAATATGATAGGGAGTGATTCACAGACAGTAACTAAAAGCAAACTGAAACCCTCAAACTGTTACGAGCTTTTAGAATGAAAACATTTTAGTGCAAATCAGCAATATGGTGTATTGTCAAATTAATTATTTGAAAAGGAATATTTATAATAAACATTGGAAAGGATCATGAAATAAGGGGTTTCACTAAACATTCCCAGTTTCCCAGTGTGAAAATGATTCAACTCATCTTCCTACAAGTAATTTTTCATATTTTGCTGTTGTGTCTGAAACTCATAAACCCTCCAGTTTTATAAATACATTCTGTTCAATAGATAAGAGATTTATTTTGCATTTGTCCCTGTGACTACAGAAGAGGCTTACTAATAAAATACAGAAGATACTAACTAATAATTCTGTTTTAGTGCTTTCATTCTATATGAACAGTTGATTTGAAAGCTACCATTTGAGGTGGTTGTGGTACTACAGACATACACAAATTGTTTCTTCTGTCTTTACGCTTTCTTCCTGCTCCTTGGAATGATACTGAGAACTTATCTCACCTTGACTTTCTCTCTTTGTCCCAGCTTCTCAGTTCTTAGTATAAGAGCAAGTATTGTCCAGTGCTCCATAGTGGTAGGCAAAATAATTTCTAATAGAATTCAGAACATTCTGAAGAATTGAGTTTTACAATTTTCACTTGTATATACAAAAGTATAATTCTAATCCATTAGAATTAATGGCATTAATGTACCCTATTCATTGAGACTGAAACAAAACTGATGCCTCTAAGTGCAGTGATTTGATCAATTGTCCAAAATCAGATTATAATAAACTTATAAATAGGAAATTCCTAAATATGAATTATAAATTCCTAGTCTTAGGGATTTTGATTAAGCTCTAAATAAATATTAAGGAAATGTTAATTTTGAAAAACCCCGATCAAATTCATTAATGATAAGTTGTGAAGTAGTAGTAATTGCTGATATGGCATTAAATAACATAGATAACATAGTTAATTGATATCACTGTCTCAGACATTTATACCACATCAGCTGCCATGAAGCTGGAGTGATTATGGCAGTGTTAACTGCAGTTGAAATACATTAGATAAGATGCATAAAGTGGAAACAGATGTTTGTTGTGATCATTTTACTTGGTCATCCAGTGACTTTATTTTGGATGAATATTGCTTGGCTATTAATGCTTCCAGTTTTCGGATGGGCTGCTCTGTTCTGATGAGCTAGATTTTAAGGGAATATCATGTGGTTCAGATGAAGACTGTAAGTAGTCCAGACAGACTACACAGGATGAAGTTATTAGTCAGGTGCAGGGATCACCCGGAGAGCATAGTCAGGACCAGGAGGAAGTAGACCAGGGAAAAGGCTGACATGAGACTACACCATAGTTCATTAACCCATCCAGGGAACAGTGCAAAGATGGCACTGATAAAAAATAGGAGTCTGTTTATCCCGGAAACAGCTACCCAGAGCAAAGCCTAATAGTCCATTCAGAGACTACTATGCTTAAAACTTAGCTCCGAATACTTAAGGCCTTGGATTGAACTAAAAGTGAGCTCCTGGGTCTGGGGGCATGAGTGGAGGATGGGTTTATCTGGGTAATACAGCCTGTCAAGACAGTCAGAACCTTGATGGCTTCTTCCTTTCTCTTTACCGTATCAATGCTTGCTGACGCAGGGTTCACCAAATGCATCTGCCTAACTCAGCTTCTTTATGGTGGTTCTAAGGAGTGATGTGTTTTGGAAGAGCTCCTGTTGAGATTACAAGTGGAAGTGGAAAACCCATCCTCATCTTGCAGGTGTGTTCATAGAAGTGCAGTATAGATCACACATGCAGACTCTGGGGAGTTTGGATTTTTATTTTGAGGGAGGAAGGACACATATTTGATGTAGCGTCATCAGTTTCTTATTGCAAGCATGGATGCATCCCTCCACAACTAATTGGAAGGAAATACAATGTGTGTTGATAACACAGCTGCTGCACAGTTCCATTGGACTACAAGGAGATTTTCTTCAACAAAATTAATATGGTTAGCTTAATGAAGAACTGGGACACACAAAGGTAACAGCCTGCATCAGCCACTTCAGTGTCTCCCAGCATATAAATCCAAGCAAAATTGTTGATTCCAGGGAAAATTTCTTTTGGTTGTAACTGAAGAGAAGCAACAGTTGAACGACAAAAATGAAGAATTGGCTGAGTGTGTTTTTGATGTCATCAGTGTTGGAAAGAGAGTGCCACATCCCAGGACAGAGCATCAAAGAAGTGAGTCTTGACATGGGAAACTTCTATACCTGCAGGTAATCTTCCCATACATGGTATAATTCTGTTGTCAAGGAGATCTAAGTTTTTCATTACCTGGATATAATGCTGCTTTGCTGGCAGCTTTCTAACCAAAAAAGACATGAGTAAACTGTAGACCTTTTTTTTAGTTAACATCTGGAAGATTTCATTTTCTACCAAGCCCTATTTCAGTATTAAGAATGATAATCTGCATCCTGCAGCAGTCTGCAGCAGTGGGTGGATTCTCTAGCAAATTCAATTGCCACAGAATCACACAAGACCCTGACTATTATCAATGATATGTGATAGACAACACTTATTTCTCTGAAGAATTATCTTCATTTAGTACTTAAATGCACTGGGAAGTAGCCTTTTGAGTAGCATCAGCTATGGAACAACAATTGCTATTGGAGTATCTGGATTGCTTCATTGTTTATTTAACTTGACAGCAGACTACTGTAGTTTTACCACTTAGATGATTTTTTTGTTCAAAATGTTTGTATTGTAGTAAAATTTTTTTTGTCATGTCTCTACAATGGGACAGTGGCTTATTCTGCATTTGCTCTGGCTCTCTGTAGAGTCTTTGTGCAGAGAGCTTCAGGAAGCTGGGAACCTGTTAACACAGCAACTTTTTTTCTTGTTGTGCCAGTATGCTGTACCTACAATGAGGGAATCTAGTGAAGCTTATTTTCAGAATGATTTTCTGGTGTTTGAGGTAGACCTGTGATGAGGAAGAAATGTATTTTGTGATTTATTTTGAACAAAAGAGAGTGCAGGTAAGAAACAGAATTCAAATGTCTCCTGAAGAGCAGACAAAGCTATTAGTGTGCTAGTGGTATTCTTTGTGTTGCACAAAAGAACATCAGTGAAGGTAAGAAGCTGGCAAGTAATATGAACATTTCCCACTCATGGAAACATAGGGCAGTCACTAATAGATGTCATATGAATCTTTGGTAGCCTACTTCACCCTAATGTTTCTGAGGGGTTCAGATCACAACATGTCTCTGAGAAGAGTAGGTAATGCATAATAAATCAAAAGGAAGAACAAAGTCTCCTGCTTCCTTTAGAGTCTTTCACTGGTGTGCAGGAGTAGTATGGGAAGCAAAAGAGAAAGAAGTATGAAGTGAAGGTAATTTGTAGGTACCTTATGGGAAGGATCTGGTTTTGTCTCTGTAGCACAAGATTCCATGTCTGAGGCAGAGACTCAAACACTTCTTAAAATGAGGTGCATCAGGCACAGCTGATCAAAGGATGTGTTTGTCCTCTTGTATTTTGCATTGGTGTGGCTCACCTCAAATCCTGTGTGCAGTTTTGGGTGCCTCAATATGAGAAAGATATAAAGCCATTAGAGAGTGTCTTAAGGAGGCCCATGAGGATGCTGAAGGGTCTGGAAGGGAAGCTGGATAAGGAGTGGCTGAGGTCATTTGATATGTTCAGCCTGGAGAAGAAAACACAGGGGAGAACTCACTTCAGTCTTGTGAGGAAAAGAAGGGGAACAGGTACAGATACCTTCACTGGTTGTGACCAGTGTCAGGATTTGAGTAAATGACATGAAGCTGAGTTGGGGGAGGTTTAGATTTGACATCAGGTAAAAGTTTTTCACCCAGAGGTGGAACAGGGTCCCTAGAGAGGCGGTGGCAGCACCAAGCCTGGGTTCAAGAAGTGCTTGGGCAATGCTCTCAGACCCATGATATAACTCTTGCAGTGCCCTTTGCAGGGCCAGGACTTTGACTCCATGATCCTTACAGGTCCCTTATTTGATTCTCTGATTCTCTGATTTTCTGGTTCTCAACAGCTTTTGCTAAAGTACCAAAAATTTGAGCAACAGTGGACCCATTGAGCAGAAAAGGACACACATTTGGTGGTCCTTTCCTGGCTTCTCTGGAGCACTGAAATCACTGTGTATAAATTCTCTCTTCAGAGACAAGTGAACAAATCATCTGAAGTAGCAGCAAATACTCACTTATGTCACTAGGACTGTCTACAGACACAAATCTAGTGGTGGAGAATGAACCTTTGAGAAGCAAGGGAGGACATGGTTCAAGCTGGATGCCAGCTGCCAACTTGACTATAGGGAATTTTTTCCTTGTTTTAAGTTCACTATTTGTTCAGGCTGTACATTCAAGTGTAAAGCAAGGATTTAATTTATTTAATCTAACAAGTTTTTTGATTTTAAAAGAGCTCCATAAGATTGACATTATCCTGCAGTAATGTCACAGTCTGCAGTCGTTTAATGCCTCTTCTTGTGAGGCCAGGATTCCACGCCCAACTGCATTTAGTAGGTCAGTACAGTAATTCTAAATGTCTCTCTTTCAGATTTTTGCCATCTTCAATTATACCTTTCCACCCTACCATTTGTGTAATTTTCTTCTGTCTGAAGACTCTTTACTGTTGTTCTCTATTGCACAGCATGACAAATTACCCATCAAGCCATATCTTTTCAGCCCAGAAATGCACAGTAACAGAGAGTCATGGCATTATCACATGTTGTGTATTTTATTTCCTCACAGTTCATTCAAGGGTGTCACTTTATTTTTCTGCTTCCTTTTGTCATCATGAAGATTAACTATTTTAGTGTTCCTAAACTTTAGGAACAGTTAGAAACACATCCTAAGCTCAGAGCAGCATATACAATTCTGTATCAATTAACACTTCCCTTGCATGGCAAAATCATATCAATGATTTTGAGTCCTTGCAGAAGCCATAATAAGGCTTTCATTCTCATTGTACAGCTGAATAACCTGGGTTGTGGGCAAGAGTATTATCTTTAGCCTCAGGCCACCATCCAAATTAATTGAGTCACTGCTCACTTTCGCCGTGTGCACTAGGTTCTCCTGGGAATTATGAAACTCTCTGGGTCTGATGCCTACTGTGTCCACAATCCATCCTCTCCTCCCTCCTTTTTAATTCAAGATAAATACCAGTTATTGTAACATTTGTGCAGAGATATCTTCCAGGCATTGCAAGGATCTATTAGAAAAATGAACTGTAACAGCTAAGAGTGTCGGCAGCTAATACATATATAAAAGACTTCTTTAGAAATTGTGATTAAGATGACACAGGGAAATTTTGTTGTCATCCAGAAAACCCTCATTAGAATTCAAGAGGGACAGTTTGGTAATTCATGAGCTCATAGATTCCATAGCATTAGTGCTCAGTCTAAATTAATCTAATCCTAAGTAATGTTTCTCCCCCGCCCTCTGCAGCATTTTACTATGCACTTTGCAGCATTTATCTGTTCTGTGCCTATTCTGAGTCTACATGTTGGCATTTTTGAAAGTCGAGGTATCAGCACCACAAATAATGTAATTATATTTATTTTTTCAAGCTTATTTTTACAAGTCCACTGGCAAGATTAATATAGAAATAAAAAGACATGAAGAAATTGGAATAAGCTTGACTTGTGAACCACAGACAAAATCTTTTACTTTGTTTTCACAACTTTTTGTGAAGAATCTTGAAATTGGTTTAAATGGGACTGGAATCTGGAATCTGGATGCTGCAGTTAATTTATCTTCTAATGTCTTCTAATCTATTTGCTTTAGAATGTCAGTTGGAAACTCATAATAGAAAATCCAGCTCCAGTATGTTTCTCCATGTATCTTCTTTATAGAAATTTGTTGCTGCAGCTGATAAACAGAATTATACAAGCTTTGTCACAGAAATCACATTGTAAAAGGTTCCAAAAAACTTGACAATGTTGACAGTTGTTTTCAGCAAATGGCTGCTTTACTCTAGCACTGTCAATGTTGATGTCCTTGTGTACATTTAAAAGAGCAATGTGATTAAGGCAAGCTTGTCCATGCTAGATATGAGCCAAGTTTTCAATCTCCTCATGGCACTGAAAGATTGCTCAGCTGTTGCAGACAAGGCAAGAATAGCTGGCAGATTTCTGCCATTAAAATAAAAAAATCCTTGTCTTTGGGCATGCGTCTGCAGGAATGTGTAACATCTGCTACTGACCTTAATTTCTAGATAAGAACAGCTCGTATTTGTAACTCAAATTCATATTCCTTGGTTTAGATGATGCACTTTCAAGGATATTACTAAAGTATTTTTGTAAGAAGATATTTGTCTAGACAGCAGTCTAAAGCATGATACATTTCTGTTAATTATTACTGTAGTGAAATGCCATTATTCCTCTAGTGTCACTTGCACTGCAGCTTACGTCGACCTTATGTTGAATTTAAATAATCTATATTGTGTTCTATTCTGAGAGTATTTCATATTTATAGATGAAAATCAATGCCTGGGCTCTATCTAGAACATCAGTCATTTTTTCCACATTTTTTTTCCCACTTTCAAATAGATGAAAAGAGTAGAAAACTCAGTTCTTTAGCCTTTGCCAAGGGAAATGGGCCTGATTTAACACAGTTGTGTATTCCATCCTATGGACCCTGAATTCATGTCAGATGTCAAAGCCATGGGACTCAGAAGATTTGTTACCATGCCTGGGTGTGGAAATAGTGGGAAGAAGTCAATTTCAACAACATAATCTCATAACAAACCCAGGGGGATTTTCTTATATAAATTAATGTAGACTTTCTTAGTCTAAACATACTCAGATTTCCACTTTTTATCTATTAAAAACTCTTTTTAAAGTCTGGATTTCTGACAATGCCCTGAGGGAGAGAAAGGCGTAGCTTTCAGGTTGACTCGGGGTGACCAGTTCAAGTTTTCCCAGACACTCAGTGTGGTGCTCTGCACATCATGGACAATCTAAATAAGTCTATGGCTCAGGGAGGAAATATGCAAAAAGGCTGTGAACTGAAGCTACCTATAAATATTTTTTTTTCCTGACAGGCTTGTACAGTGAAAGAGTGTGGTATGAATGGCAGCATTGGAGAGTGTAGTATTTGACAGTGTCTGGTTACAGAACTATCTTTCCTCTTCTTGCAACCTAGTGACGCATCCACTGTTCTCCAATCAAATTCTGAAAAAAAAAAAATGCCTTGGAAAAAAGTCTTTTTCAATAAATCAGCCCAACTCAAGCCCAAAGAATGGTCTACTCTCTATACAGAATGAGGCTGAACTTTGATAGAAACAGAAGTTTATGACAAGGTATTTGAAGAGTGTGACATAATACATGCAACAAAGGGAGGAAGGAGATCATTTAAAGAAGCACTCCTCATCTTAATTCTAATATTTCCCTGTATTTTAAGGATTGATGTTCTTATGTAAATATCTTTATTAAAAAAATCTAGCTCTGGTAAATCATGGGCAGCATCACCTCTACTTCCTATAATTATCATGTTCCAAATAAAAGTAAGAGGAATTGTAACAAGAAGGGGTTTGCTCTTAATAGAAATCAATATTAGTTTAGAATTTTGCTTTGTTAGGTTAAAAGGCTATGGTGCAGTAAAAGCCACATTGCAGGAAGATGTTTTAATTTTTACACACTCTGTGAAATTTGGGGTGACAATACACTTCTTTTCTCCTGCTGTTTTGGGTAAATATTTGTACCCTGATACTCTGAGCTCAGAGAGCACCAGTTTAACTCATATTTCATTCTCAGGCTCTTTGGTTGAAAACCTAAATCTCATAAATGAAGAGCTGTAATTACCAGCTAGTAAATCTCTTTCTCAGCAGTTATTATTTAAGGTCAATTAGGGGGAAGAACTTTTCAATCTGAACTTATTACTAAAGGAAATCTTTCATGCAGAATTGATGAAATGGTAGAGCTTCTCCCTGTACCCCATCTGCTCTCTGCTTTTTGTGTCCCTTCACTACAGCTGCAGTCATTACTGGGCTGACTCCACTTTGAAAAACTAAAGCCACATTCTTTAGAACAGTTGTTTGGTGTTGGTCAGATTTCTCTGCAGACTTTTTTTTTTCCATTTGGAGACATGGAGGCTGACACATAGTTTCCAAGGACTTTACATGTCTTCTGTCTCCAGAATTGTCTCCTGAATCCCAAATATTTCTCAAGTGGCTAGCAAAAGAATATCTGGATAATTTTCAGCCTGATGGGACAAGATTTTTGAGTAGAAAGCCAGATGGCTGTGAAAATGGATTGTAAAGTAATTATTTCATTTTATGTTAACTTGTTGTCTTTAATATGTTTGTGCTTTTGTTACAGTTTGAACATTCACAAGATTAGTAGACACTATGAAATCCCACTAACTCTAGCAGCAATTTCTGCCTTTGTTGCCTTGACTGTAAATGATATCACACAATGATTCATGTAAAAAAGCAATAATGCAGCTTGAAAAAAGTAAAAGATGAGCAATAAATTTATCCTAGAGAGTTTCTTGCCTTTCCCAAAACAACACTTTTTCATTCATTTCATTCCTAGGTTTACTTTTTTTCCCTTCTTCTTTTATCATCCTTTACAATTTATATACTAAAAGTAAGTGCATTGAAGGGTCAAACTTTAGCTCCAAAATTATTGCCTTTCCTATCCTTTATCTTCCTTTTAGACATCTAAAAAAAAAAAAAGCCAAAATAACACTGAATAATTTGAAAAAGTTAATAAAATTTTGTTTATGGGCAGTCTCAGTAAATGTAATTGAAATAACCTTTAAAAGTGTTGTTCCCCTTCAATTGAACTGAAGTTTTAGACCATTTTTTTTTTTGCTTAATTTTCCTAATGAGACAAAGGGGAAAATAAACAGCTTCAAGAGACAGGGCATGAATCCTTAATGGGTCTGTGTCCCCTTTCCAGCAAAATGAATGAGCTTTGGCTCACTACCTTGTTTTGTTCTCCCTCAAAACACCATGCCTAGATACCACTGGGAAGATGAGGGCTGAAGATTGACAGGCAACAACTGTAAATATAAACATACAAGTTGATAAATAAGGCCCTGATTCTGTAAGCAGGCCTGCCCAGGCATAGCTCCCCTCCAGACCTCTGCTCAACCACAGTCAGTCTGCATTTTTGTTTTCCTCTTAATTTTCAGTATTATCATGGGCTTTAATTTTCTCAATACTCAAGGCTGACCGGTTAGAAGACATAACATAGATAGCACTCGATAATGAAGAAACAGTGTGCAAAGAAGAAAAAGAAATATTTATTTTCTGGCCATACTTTTTGTACAGGTGAAAGACAAAATGTTCAAGAATTTCTTACCACAACTGATGAGGGAAATTTCCCTTTGATTTTCTGCTTTCTGTACATTGGATAAACCATGTTTCCCAAACTCTGGGACAATTCTTTTTACATATGTTGGATGAGCCCTGCATTACAGACCAAGGCAGGGAAGTCACTAGAGATCCGTGCACAAGGCTTGCTTAGATGTTCCACCTCTACAGTTAATTTTCTTTGGCTGAAGCAATAGGAACAGTGGAAAAGGAGCTAAGCCACTGCAGGCATTTTTGCTCCCAGTTAATGTGATTCTTCCTACCAGGAACGTTTGGAGTCTAATCTCACCATTTCAGTTCCTTTTCCATCAGTGCTGCTCATACTTTAATGCTTAATCATAAATATTGAAAATGCATTATATATTTTGAGCTACATGTTAGGGTTTTCTTCACACACAGTAAATAATTGAACTTGGGCAACTGTGTGCCTCTTCTTCCAGCTCTGCACACAGACACAAGCACAGCTAACGCAGGGTTAAATACAACTTAAATTTCTGCAGCATGAGCATCTTTCCAAGTACACATGTAGAACAAAAAACTCCTGAACTCTTATCAGATATATGATGATTTATTGAACATAAATTTATAAACTTAGTCCCAGAAAATATTTCTTTTACTGAGTGTATTTGCGTAAGTAAAACAAGGCCAGAATATGCATCTCCTGTGTTCAGGAGAAACCTCTCTCTATATGTCTCTGAACAGTATAGACCTAATAATGATTAATTTAAAAATTATTGGAAAAGATGGAGCTTTTCAGACCTAGCAGAGTTTTACTGGATTTGCCAGGGTGGAAAGAAGGAGAATCTGAGGATTTATTTGCACAATGTAAAAACGTTTTGTACATATTCAAGGAAGATTTCAGATTTAGATAAAGTGTGAAAAATAAATTAATTATTTGATCACTAAATCAAGGCCTTACAGTAATGTCAGATGCTGGTTTACTTCTGTATGGATTTTGAGATCCTTGGACTCCTCATCTTTCCCAAAGTGGATAGGGAAATGCAGTAGGTTTTCAGTCTGAAGGGCAGATTCTTTGGCAGGCTATAAGAAAATGCTCTTTACAGAACACCTGGAATTTGTGGTTATGTGCTGGTGGTGAAAATAGCAAAATAACTGCTGAAATAAATTCCTTTGTGTCCTTAAGAGGAAGATGCATGTTTGTAAGTTGCACTTTCACAAATTCTTTAGAAGCTTCTGCAAGTATCTGGTTTTATGCAAAGTTTCAATATTTTCTTTGGCTTGCTTGATTTATTTAAATCTTGAAATAACACAGTTGTTATCTATGTTTGAAAATCATGTACTTTGGAAAAGTGTGTCTCTCTTTATTCCTTGTGGAATAAATCTGCCCTCCACCTCAAGAACAGTGGTTTTGACCAAGTGAAAATATAAGTCTGCAAAAAACATGACAGGTTTCTGTATGTACTTTTTGTTTGTTTGTTTTGTTTTATTTGTCTTTGTTTAGGTAGTTGCAAAATTAATTGAACTTCTACTGTCTCAGAAATCTAATAATACTTAAAATAAGAACTTATTTTAAGAAGAACAATGTCTTTGGTATTTTAGATATATTTTATTTATACATATTATATAAAATATATTTAATTTATATTTATATATATATATAAATATTATATATAATAATATTTAATGTATATATATTATATATACTTTGATCTCAAGTATCTGCATCTCTGTAGGCTGATTTATAAAGCCATTCTAGGTCTGTTACACAGCCTAATACAATGGGTAGGTTTTGCTGGGGCCTAGGAAAATCTTGATGGTAGCCTAAAAAACTGATATCCCTTGGTTGCGATCAGAGAGAGCACTAGAGCTGAAGCTTTGCTTTAATCTACAGTATTTGTCCTGGGAAGTGGTGGAAACGTAACAGTGCTATGCTCTGCGAGGGAAAACACATGTTTGGGGGGTATGGGGTACTTCCAGCCCTGCTGGGATGCTTGAAAGAGGGTGCTTGGGGCAGAGCTGCAGAACACACAGTGCTTCTGGATTTGTGCCCTGTGATGCAAGTGTAGCTGTAGCAGGTCCAGGCTCCATATCAGGATACCCAGGTCTATCAGGTGAGCGGGTACATATGAATTTGGGAAAGGATTTTGCACATATGCCAATTTTTTTGGCTGATGTGAAAGGAGGAGAGAAGATCACCCTGCTGCCCAGCTGGTTCCTCTTTGTTACAGCTGATCTCTGGGCAGTGAAGGTGCAGTTATGCTGCAACTCATCTATGCCTAGAGGTTAATGATGGTGAAAAGAGTGCTTTGTGCCTCAGACTCCCATCCAGCACCCCAACACCTTGGTCTGCTTTTCAGACAATCTATCCTTCTATACATTGCTGTATGGTTCTTTAGGAAAAAACACCTCAGGCCCAGGAATGGTGCTAATAATGGTGGTGTAATTTCACAGACACTATCTTGGCTCCAGTGCATGGTTTCAAGGGACGACATCCAAGGCAGAATTCAGACCATTTTAGGACCAGAGACCCAATTTAGCTGACTTCCAGGCGATGGAAGGTTAAGGAAAATAAAGTACTGAATGTCTTGATCTTTGCTGAATGTCTTCTTCCTACACCTGATACTGACCCCCTCTGCAGGCAGCAATACTGACAGGGTCAACAACAACAAGCATTTGTTTTGCTTATGTGTATTCCTTGGTCTGTGTAAATTGTTCTTTAGCAGCAAAGTGCCCTACGTACCCCTGAAGTAACGGCAACAACACAGAGTGTTTTATGTATTAGTAGCTGAGTGGGCAATAAGTACTAGAAGAATTATAGGTGGAAGTGTAAACTTTAATCTGCCTCAGACCTCAGAAAGGGGTATTGTTAAATATATTTTACTCTTCTTTACTTTTCCCCAAGTGTGGCAATTTGCACCTGATATTTTCTAAGGCTCCAGGCCTTTCTTTGCCCTTTAGCATTGTTGTATTAATTTTGCACTTGGGCACTAATCATGTGTCTTTTCCTGAATGCTGCTGTTATGTTCCATCATTGTTGTGTATTCCATTATTGTACGTAGAGCTTCACATGGAGGAATGGGTGCCAGCGTGCCCAGTTTTGGTGGAGAAACTTACTGTCTGTTATCAAGGACATGCCTTACAAAGAACAGAAATACTAGCTGAAATAGAAATGATCTTTTATTTCAATTGTCTGAAAGGTTTGATAATGACTTTTTTCTTTGTTAAAAATGGCATGCTGAAAATTTGTCATTGTTGGCAATTCAAGACCTTGTGCCCTCACTTAAGATTTCAAATCTTCAGGCGACTGACAAAACTATGGAGCATCAGGTTAGCAGTTGATTGGGGTAAGATAAAGAATTACGTTATACTGAACCTACTTTCTACTCACTAATTTCTAATATAGGTAAAAAACTCTTTCAGACCATCTTCATTTATAATAAACCTTTTTTTTTTTTCTTCCCTCTGATTCTTCATTAGGAGGATGTAATTCTTGCAGTACCTTAGTTCCTGATATAAAAGCAACTAAAGCCAATGGAAGTATATCCATACATTTCACCCGACTGTGGTTGGAAAGAATCCTGTACAAAGTTCATAATTTATGGGTCTCCAGCACAAATACCCTTTATGTCTTGATGGAAGACATTTCATTTTAATGGAAGATTTGCTTGTCCATAGTGAGGTGTTTTTATTAATGTGTAGCTTAATGCATTTTGTTAATGAGAATACAATTTATCTGTATTAAATCTAAATAGTGTATCTTGAACTGTAATAGGTAGCACTCTATTTGTAATAGGGATTCTGTATCAATGGTAAACCTTATATTTATTACATGGCGATGCAATATATTTTCATTTAAGATAATAAGATATTTTTTCTGATAGAAAACTAGGGTAGTATCAACCATTCGAAAGTACTTAGCTTACTTACTTACAGATTTCTTTTTTTTTTTTTCTCAAAGGATCAAGCGCAATTTGACAAACCAAAAACTAAAACCTAATGGTCCAGTTCTTCAAACACATCTGTCAGCAAAAATAATTCAGGTGGATAAGGACTTTTTATCCAGTGGATAAGGAAGAGATTACTCTCTTCAATTACATTACTGAAGAAAATAAACACTTTCAGGACTGACCCTTGCCATTTAGTTTGTCCTTGCAATCATCAGTATGAAAAGTAATTTAATGTGGGGTTTTATATTTATTTTATTTTATTGTAGAAATAAGATTGGACATTCTTCACCTGGCACAAAAAGAATGGCAAGATTCCTTGTTCCTTCTGATCTCTGCTTATGTAAATATAGAAATTTGAAATCAAGCCATGCACTCTGTTGTTGGTTGTTTTAAGATCAACATATTTATGCCTTTAAATGAAAACTTTTAAAAGAGTAATTTATAATTATGGACAGCAATATTCTTATTTAATTACATCCCAGTGTAACCTTTGCAACTCTAAGAACTGAAAATTTCAGTGAATTTAAAATGTGTATATTGGGGTGCTTCTGAATAATTCCTTGCTACTAGTCCAAGCCAGCTCAGAATTTCACATCCTTGAACAGATTGACTGGTTTGACTTGTGTAATAGGTACCCTGCTATCCTGGACTACTTTGTGAGTGGGTGGAGATGCATGCCTTTCAAAATGCCAATTGCTTGCTAACCATAGCAAGTCAGATTTGCGTGTAAGTGGAGAAGGTAGAAGTATCTATGTAAGGTAAAATGGATCTACTGACATGCCTAGGACAGACCATGGAACTAGAAAGAATGCTTTCCAAATAACCCAACACTTAGTTTTGAGGCCACTCAAGGTTTCTGGCAGGAGTTTTGGGGAACAGATGCAGGAATGCTTGAGATGGTTGGCTACATCTACAGGTAAACCAGCTCTGCAGGAATGCTGTCTTGGGAGTCCATGTATTGCAAGAAAATCAGATTTTTTATATGAGTATTGAATTGCCTGCCATCCTTTGGCTTTCTAAACAGGAAAGAAAGGTACATGGGAAGTCTATAAAAGGGGAGTTTTGATTCAAACATCCTCCTTCTCTGTTATTACACATACTATATCTCATTGGATAAAATCTGGTGATTTCTTTATCTTTCCATTTGAAGAGAAAGCACATTCTGCTATCTTGTGTTAAGCACCAACATAATTGAAGTTTGGGTAAGTTATTTGCTTTCCAAAAAAAGACATCGAAACAAAATGCATTAATTTTTAATTAACTCTTATATGGGAAACAGTGTTAGTGGAATTATTGTTGTGAGAAATATCTTTGTCTTAGAGTTACTACAATATTTAGCAGACTTAAAAATGAAAGACCTAAAAACAGGCTCCCCTGTTTGCTTAATGAGCTGACTTCTGCCAAACCCTGCAGGTCTGGTCAGAAATATTTGCAGTCCTCCCAGGCTGGGACAGGTTGCTTGAGATCCTATAGGGCACTGCTGGCAGCATACAGCACATTCTTGGGTTTACAGGCACTACATGGTACTTCATGCAGCTCTTGTTTCTGTGGCTATGACCTGTTGCTGAGAGTCAAGCCACTAGGTAAACATGAAGGACTTTAAACTCAGAGTGTGCTACTTTCCAGAGCAAGTGGTCATTTGTTCCAATTTCCCGTGACCACAGTAGTGCTTGGGGTTTCTGCTCAGAAAATACATCAATTTGCATCAATAGGGCTAGACAAGGAAGAGGGGTTGCATTGGAAATATAGGCTGCATTAGTATGCATTATTAAATGTGCCAGGAGGATAATATTACATTATCCCCAGCTTCAGCAGTTAAAATGTTCTCCTTATTAAAATAAAAAAATGTTCAAACATTCTAAGTAGTGTAGCCAAAATCCAGCTTAGGAAATACCTTATTTAGCTATTAGCAAGATGATATGACTTTTAAACTCCATCTGTGACACCAATTTCTCCACTGGTGCCATTCAAAATCATATTCTTTGATTGCACTTATAGATCTATCCAGAAAGAGGGGGGAAAAATGGTATCAGACAGTGATTTACATTATACTGGATTTTACTGCATGTTGGCTCTGCAAAGGAATCTTTGAAATAGTTGAAAAATACATAAGAAATATGTCAGTTTCTAATTCACAGAAGAAAATATTCTGAGGTAAGTGAGGTAACCAAAACATTGTGGCTTAAAGACCATTCTGAGCAATTGCTGTTTCAGCTGTCTCAATCCACAAGATACTATTAAAACAGACTGGTAGTAAAGAACACTCACAGCCTTTTTTAACCTGAAATATTAACTCTCACTCAGGTGGCTGATACATAGAAGTCGTGCATTAGTACAGATTTTGTTTACAGAATCAGAGATTTGCAGCTAGTAGTGTGCAGCAATGAAAGAGAGACTGATTTGACATCTTTAATTCAAATGCAAATACAAGACAGCTAGTCTGAAGTTAGTGAGGTTTCTTTGGATTTGTATTACAGTTGTTAAAAATAGAAACTGACAGTCTATTTTTAGATAATCCAGAGTTGTTATAGGTTGGAACCTTGCAACTATGTTACCTAATGCCTTCATGAAAAACCTCGAGCATATTGAAAATACATGATTAATTTTAATACAGTTTGGAATAGTCCTATACATGCAAACATGCCGTGGACTTCAGGAGACTGTTTCCTGTCATACTTAATTGCTGATGAATGAAGGTTTTTTATCTCTGTAGAACCTTTAAGATAATCCCTTTATTATATAATCCATGTTTGTGCCACAGAAATTATTTTCTTCAGACAACACTTGAAAATCCCCATAACATTTAATAGTGCTAATTTCTAAACTGATGTCAGATGTGTTGATTTTGCTCATTCTTTGTCTTGGCTTCCTCAAAAGACAACAAAACCATTCTGCAACCAGAACAAGGAAGAGCAGAAGTGCTAGCAACAAAACTGATGGAAATTTCTTTTTTTTCTTTTCAATAGTCGTACAGTAAGAAGGAAGAAGAAAGCAGTGATAGAGGAAGGAAATGCTCCTATTCATGGGAAATCCCACCTGTATGAATCCCTTTGAAGGTACTCAGGCGGACACAACCAAGCTTCCCAGGCCTAGAAATTAAGTATAAAAAGCCTGTCTTTATTCAAACAGATAATCTATATTCTGAAAGTTTCCACCATGCCTCTTTCCAAAGTCCTACTTTTCTTAAAGTGAGGAACAGCAGGATCACTAATTGTTATGGGATAGCAGTGGCAGCAAAGTCATTCATGCTGAAAAACTAGGGCAATTTATTAAATCAACATGAGTGATCCATGTCACTATCAATTTGTTTGAATGTTGTAACAGTGGATTGGGTATTTTTTAGGGGGAAGGGTGTTGTTGTTGGTTTGGATTTTTTTCTGAATTCTTTGAATTTTCCATTGCCTGTCAGAGATGAGCTGTTGTCAGTGAAAGTTTGACATGAATGAGAGTGGCTGTGGGTGGCACAGGCAGCATTTGGTCTTACCTTGATGCTACTTGTAATTTAAGAAGGCTTGAGCTTTTAAGACATTGGTGCTTTTTGCTGGGGCAGGCAGATGGGGAGAGAAGGATAAAAGGGGGAAAATTAAAACAAACAATGAAAGGAGGCTGGCAACCAGTGAAATGTTATTAAATTAGCAGCATTGCAATCCCCAGTTTTTTTGGAAACAGCAAACTAGATCTTCAAACACTTGGTTGGCTTCAGAATAAAAAAAAAAACCCAGAATGCCCAAATTAAAAAGAGAGATAGTGAGAGAAACCTTATGATGTGCTAGTCAAAGCTGGAAATGTCAGTGTTTCATTCCATGCATTCATTATTTTTGTAATTTGTCTTCTGTTTTTTTCACTTGTTAGTACTCATGATTTTTTCAATAGTTATAAGGAGCTGTGTCTTAAAGATTCTGGATCTAACTCTCTGAGGTTTGCTATTATGTAATCCTTCTAATATCTAGTGAATGACCATAAAACTCCAAGTGTTGTCAACACTGGTTAGGTCAAACTTATTATATTAACTTAGTTAAAAAAATTGATTACATTGAGTGTTTTGTTTTCTTTGATTAGTGTTGCATATAACTGAGAGAAAAAATTTTTATCTTCATTGTGATTCTTGGTCAAAGTCATAATTAGCAACCCTTGTATCACTTGATCATTGAAGAGAGAAAGATATTGAGTGTGTAAATGATCCTACCTTTTACAGAAGAAATAAAGGGTCCAGCAAATAGGGTATTCCCTATAGCAGAGTAAAATGAAACTGTTTAACAAGTGTTTTGTAGTGTTTAACACAAAAAGTGTTTAACAACTCTTTTGTAGTGTCTTTTAAAAATTTAATCTTTGAAATGTTTTCTGCTGCCTTGTGTTTATATCTTTAAGTAATTTCGTTAAAAGCCACCTAAACTGTCATATATTGAGGAACATCTTCAAAACCTGAGACGTTCAAGGCTTCAAATCTGGCAATCAACTACATGATGTAAGGGAGACTTAACAAGATGCACCAATCCTGGGGTAGAAGGTGTTTTAGAAGACATATGCTTATAATGTGGGCTCTTAAACAGTGTTTTCAGACATGTTTTTGTACTTCATGCATCTTGAAAAGGGAAGTAAATGGGAGAAGAAAACACAAAGTTAAATCAATCTTTTGTTAATCATCTAATCTAATCTAACAAAATCATCCTGGGATCACAACCCAGGATCACACCAACTTTTCAGAAATTCCTGTAAATGAAATCATATCCCAACTTTTACACTTTTCAGGTAGTAAGTTTGCCTGCTGAAGTAGATTTCCCCCTTTATAATGCACATCTGGATAAAGTCCCTCCAACCAAGTATGTTGGCTAAAAATTTGCAATTGTTTTTGTACAATTAACATGATAATGTTCACTGTATGTGTCCATCATACTTGGGCATCTCAATCACAGAGAAATTAGTTGATAGTCATGAGAAGAGCCATCTGTTGCAGCAAGCTAGAGAAGGTGAAAGGGGATCAGAGGGGCTTGACTCACCCTTTAGAGGAATGGCCACACCAGAAAAAATCTGAAAAAAGATTCTGCTCTGATTATACCTGCCTCTTTAAGAAAACAAGTCTGCCTGCTGCAATGTGAATCCTCTGAGACAATCCCTGTGATCCCTAACCAAACTGGATCCCTTCAACAGGCCTGGTCATTTACAACTACCTTCTGTATTCCCTTTCTAGTCTGCCACTGCATACAGAGAGATACCCATCACCTGAACACCAAACAATTTTAGCATGGTTATGAAAGAAGAGCAACAAGACTCCACCTGAGGTATACTCTGTACCAAATTATATTAAGTACCAACATGTTTATTCTCATGTTGACTTAATACAGCATCCAAAATGCCTCAAAAGGAGAAAAGTGGGCTAGTTTCAGCTAATCTTCCCTCATGTAACAGTCATGTTTCTGGCAGTTTAGGGGGGCTAAATTCAGCAGTTGGACCCCAGCATGGTCTTGGTTTTTCCTTTGTGTTTGTACTGGTAATCCTTTTGGGGTTGACCCTAAATGTCCCATCTCTCCCTATTTCTGGATGAAACACCGGCAGAACACATAGCTATTAGAGATGTGAAATACTGAGTAGAAAAATTAGACTAAAAGAGAAATTGATTTTTGTTTGTTTGGATAGAAATGTACCCAAAATGTAACATACTTCAGAGTTTTTTTTCCAGGGTTATACACTCAGCCTGTAAGTGTCAAGAAGGAAGAAGTGTGGTACTCCAGGTCTTGCAGATTTGGAGGAGCAAAGCTCATGGAGCCAAACACTCCCTTATGTGCCCTGAAGGCAAGAGGCATGAGCTGCATCTCCCCATCCTGGTCCTGGAACTGCTGCCAGCACTTGAAGGGGCTGGCCCATTCAGACCCAGATTCAGGATCCTGAAAACCCCATGCTGGCCTGCTGGAATGGCTGAAAGCAATGAGCACCAAATACATCCAAGGACTGGAAGACAATTCAAACTTCCAGCCATTGCTCTACCCATTTTAATAACTTTACAGTACATCATTTGGACAACATTGTCCTAAAGAAATGTAGCAGTTTGGACTGCTGTTTTAACAGGTCTCCTAAGATCTGCTGTTTTTCTAGGCCTGTGTCACCACTGCTTCAAGCTACTGTGAAAAACAAAACCTTTTTTTCCTCCTTTACACTTGCTTGGGATATGACAAAAAAAAAAGCCCCAAAGAACAAAAGACATACTGCTAGTAATTGTGACCTGCAATTGGAGCTGATGCCAAGAACTGAAAGCATGATTTCTTTAAGTTATGAAATGCTTCACATACCCTAATACCACAGCAGTGACCCTATTGGGTCTTTCCTGAACAAGTTAAAAAAAAAAAAAAATTTAAAAAAGGGGAAAAAGAAGGGAAGTAACCCAAAGTTTTAATCATCAAATTATGAAATAATAGAAATGGTATTTTCTGTCTTAGATGTTTAAGAAAGGTTCATGAAAGAGATGAATATTAAGCCAAACATTTTGTTGGCTGTGCTGTAGCAGGCTGCAAGAATGTAAACTTTTTTTCAATGACTTCAGCTCCTAATTTAAAAGCTAGGATTTTTAGCAGTGAGCAAGAGACTATATTTGGCAAAAAAATTCTGCTGGCTTTACTTAGTTACCAGCACATTCAAAACAATACTCCTTTATCAAAAAACAATAGTCTGGTTTATTCACAGCATGTGTAGAACTTGGACCTTCCACCAAATTCCACTTTCTTCTCTTGCAGTATGCCCGTTGCTGTCTAATGTGCTCGACAGTGCCTACACTTCATTTTCAGCAAATTAAATTTATGCCTCACAGGAATTGTGGTTTGGTCATGGCACAGCTCCTAGGTATGGGTGGGGTTTGTTTTTTCAACCAGCTCTTGCTTAGCCACATGGGTACGTGCTGTCACACCACGCAACAAAATCTTCTCTGTAATAACTGGTTTAAGTAGCCATTCAACTCACGAAAGTGAATCCCGTTTAATTTACTTTGCATTTATCATGCTCCCTTTCAAATTGTACTGTTGGCACAGATGGGTATTTATACAACTTTTATTTTAAATTATTTATTTAGAGTTGGGACTTCAGTAACACTTGTCAGATTTATAGTGCATGTTTAAAACCAACGTTACAAAAATGTAATATTTCAAAGAGGAGGAAGCAAGCAATGAACTTATACACTCCGGAGTCTATTCTCTCCCTGGATGTAATGGGAACTTGGCACATTGCTGATGGAGGAGCCAGGCCTGTGAGGCAGAGTGTATACATCTGTGTTTATGCAATTATGCTTGATCAAAACACCTCAAGATCATCTGTAGTCTTCCTGCAAAAATCCATAAGGCTGATCAGGGAAGATAGGTTTGGAATCTTGGATCACTGTACTCCTGTTGCAGAGGCAGATCTGATGGGATACTCTGTGGTCCATGGGTAAATTCAGGTCTTATGTTGAACTCTGAGGAAAATAAAAAGAACAAAACAACATGCACAAAATAAAAGAAAAGAAGACTCTTGCTCTGCCACTGAAAACATGTGATCCAAAAGTGGCTTTCAAAAAAAAAAAAAAAAAATCTTCAAAATAAGCAGGAGAAAGACTTCCGCTTTCCCGTAAAAGCTTTCAGGCTTGTTGTAAGGCAGGAGGATGCATTATTTTGTCAATAAATAAACAATCTTCCTATAGCTAGATATTATGACCTGACCTTGTTCTCAGTGCCTGTTTTCCATGGCAAGCAGAATGGACAGCATCATGTATGTTCCTTTATATCCACAGGAAAAAAAGCTACATTTTGTGAAGGCAAAACTTGGCCTAAAAAATTTGCTTTGTGTTTTTGTATAAACCTATATATTTTTTTGTTGTCTTTCTTCCCTTTAAAAATCAGTATTTCAAATTTTTGATTTAGAAAGCCACTGGTGTATACATCTTAGCACACCCTGCAATAATCAAACAATGTGGAAAAATAATCAAGGAAAAGTATTTTTTTAGGATTTTTTTTTTTTTTTCAGTCTTCTTGCAAGTTACAAAACCCATAAAATTACTTGGCAAACTCATAACCCTCTCTTTCTCTGGAGACTACAAAACTCAATTTTTACAACAGACCTGTGAAATAACAGAGAAATGGGTGAAATGACATAACCACTCCTTACGCAGAAGTTCAGTTAATCATCAGTAGATTGGTCAAGCACTCTTGATTCTCCATCCTGTGCTGTAGCTTCTAGGATTCTAACCTTTTAAAAGCTTATATTCTTATTGATATTTACTACAGTCAATTCTGCATAAATTTGATTTGCTTTAATGCCAGACCAGTTTAAAACTTGATAAAAAGTTGGAAGGAGAAAGTCAACCTCTTTCCTCTCTTCTCTGACACCAAAGAAGGGGTATTTAAAGAAAGAAATGAATTTTAAAATAAGATAATAAAAAGTGATAGAAAGTACAATATATATATATATATAAAAAAATGAGTGCAAACCTTAACACAAATATATATATATAAAATATATATATATATTATATATATATATGCATACATATAAATGAGTGCTAACCTTAAAACTTCATTGTTCACCCCACTATGTTCTCCACATTCAAATAACTGTCCTTGATGTCTTTTCTTTATGCAAAGCAGTAGAAACTGGACACAAAACCCCACAGATTGTTAAAGCTGTCTTTTCAAAAGAACCATATATTTTTGGCTACTGTGTAGGAAGAGAAAGTAAGCTTGGAAAAATGCAGTATGATCTTTATAGGACAGGCTCTAGGGCAAGGTGATCACACAGACAGTGCCAGTGCTTCTGAATCATGCAGAACATGCTGTAACATAATACAGTTTTATCCAGGTTGAGAGCATGCACAGGATGGAAGCAGGGCCTCTGTGATCTCTTCTGTGTGCACCCCAAAAACTACATCTCTTTCAGGGTAGGTGGAGGGGAGAATAAGTGAATTTTCGTCATGAAGAGTATAATTGTATAATTACAAAACCTCAGTTCTCTTACTGAAAAGTTAGTGAAGAGAAAACATCATGAAAATAATTCATAACGCGTAACAAGGTTACAATACTCATGGCGGCAATATACTCAATTGATAATCTTCTATATAGGACATTTTCATTACTGGTTTTCCATGTCTCTGCAGAGGAGGAAAGTAATATTATACACAACACCAATTATATACCTTTTAGGAGATTTTTATAGGACATTCCTGCCTTGATAGTGCTTGCCTCACTTGGATGCTACAAAGCCATGCAGCTGATTTTTGTTTTCAAGTAACTTTGAAAATACAAAGCCTTTGCAGACGTGAGATCTTTATTTATGGTGAGATCTTCTCTTTCTGTTGAATGCATAATTATTGTCAGATATATTGCAAAGATGGAAAGACACAGAGAATGTAATTTGGAGCTTTTTTTCCCCTTCAGATTACCTTTTTTGTTTAATCATTAAGAGTAGCTACATTAATATCAATTTCCTTGTGCTGCCTGTAAAGCTCTGCATTTATGAAACATCACTAGGGTGAAATCTTATTGCCAGAGCTGTGAGTGAAGTTTCAAGTGGTTGCAGACAAGTGCAGGTGGTCAGCACTAAAAAGTATCATTGTCAAGCATTTTACCTCATTTATAAGTGGTACAAGAAAGCCATTATGGCAACAAATCACTCAGCCCTTGCGGCCACGAAGTGGGGAGGGCACCGCCAAGCAGGTTTGCAGGAAATTAATTGTGAGCTGGCAGGCAATTTGTTATAAGCAGTGTGAAAAGAGGTGACTCTTTCCTTTCTTTTACTCTTTTTTTTTTTTTTTTTTTTTTTAAGAAGGAACTCTTTGAGCAGCAGTGTTAGTATAAACAAATTCATAACAGTACAGGGATTTATGTGAAGGTGTATGTGTGTATTGGTGTTATTTTCAGCTATAGTCCATTCAGTCTTCTTCAAGTGGTGTTAAACTGCATATGTGAAATAGTGCCTGTAACAAACCCTTAATTCTCATGATGGTTTCAGTGGTGGACTATAGAGGACTCTTAGTTGTCCTGCAGAAACGGGCCAGAGATGCCTTGTGCTCAAAAATACTAGGAAGAAGAATTCCCATGTTTGATTGTATTGTACTGTGTAATACAGTACACAATTTAGAATGCTGGCATACCTGTGCTTTTTCCAAGAGAGTCAGAAAGTAGTAGTTAAAAGATCTTTCTAGAGTGTAAAGTAGAGGTAAACATTCAAGTAGAGCTGTTTTCAAAGAAATATTTTCTTGTAGAGCCTAAATGATTTGGTTCTCAGAATGACAAAAAATACCCACAAACAAAACCACCAAAATCAAGTTGAAACAAAACCCAGAGAAACCGACAGTAAAAGTCTTTGAATTTCATTTTTTCAGAATATTGTAAGATTTTTTTCTCTAAATTTGGTTTATTTAAAAGCTAATAAAGCCGGATAAGAGAACTAGAATGTACCATGATATAATAAAAAATAAACAATTTCTGTGTAGACTTTCAATTGCTAAATTATTTTATGTCAAATGCTAGAAAATTAATGCTTCTAAATATAGTGCATTGGAATTTTCTTATCAGTTAATTTTTTAGAAGCTCTAAACTTAAGAGCACCATAGTAACAGCTCTGCAAGCTGATTTTTCATTACACTTAATCCTCTGAGAGCTTCACTGAAAACATTTCCTCTGGGATCAGAGAGACTAGAAATCAATTCTGATAATATTAGAACAAATTTAAAGATCAAAACTCCCTAGGAAGTATGTGATGAATGAATAAAGAGATCTTTATTCCTTGTATAGTCTTTTCCACCTCTTTTCTACTTTGTTATGCTCTAAACAAATATTTTTTTTCTTGCAAATGTTATCTTGAAAGATTTTGTAAAAATCTGCCTGGAATCATGAGTTATGTGAGTATTTAAGCTAGTATTTTCAAAGTAGACTGTGAGATGGTCAAAATAATTGATGATTTTGAGATATTGAAGGCACCTGTGCCAATCACTTGTGGTTTGAGCAGATGTGTCCAGGGTACATCGAGTCTCTACTGAGGGCTGAATCTGACTATCATTTATTCCCCCCGCCAAAATAAACCCAAAGTTTATGATGCACATAGACCAGCTGTAGTCCCTGTCCTGTGGTTTACTGCAGAAGAATTCTGTTTTACATGGTTGATGTCACCTTACTCTGCAGCTACCTGCTCCAACACCAGCAAAGTCCACCCAAGTATTCTGATTTAATATGTCTTTAAACAAGGGTGAGGTTGCCCTAGTCATATGGTTAAGAAATCTATCACATGTCACAGACCACCTTGGTGCTCCTGAAGGGGAACCAACAGATGTGTCACACTTTGTCATCAGCTGCAGCTGTCCTTTAAGAGTACAAGCAACACTGGTGGTAGACAAAATAACCTGAATTCTCATGTGCACTTTTCCTTCAGGAAACAGCTCACACTGAATAGGATTTCTGGTACTGAGCACTGAGTGAAGTTGTGATAGAAGAAAAAAAAAAAAAAAAAATTAAAAAAAATCAATGGTCTATAAAAGTAAAACATGGATTCGCCATCTTTTGTATCATTAGGCTGTGCCCTTCCACCCTGCCATGTACACTTGGACCAGAAGGATGGCCAGAAAAGGCCTGCCAACTTCAAAGTTGTCTGGGGAATGCTCAGTAACACATCTCAGCCTGCGTGCACGTCCTATATCTTGGGCACAATGTGAGTGGTGGCATCAGCTCTTCTGATGCCAGGTCTGTAAAAATGGGGAAAGAATGGTTGTCACTTATCTCACTCTCCCCAGATTTTTTTTTTTTTTTCCCCATTTTCAATACTAGTCTGCTTGAAGGGAGAACAAGATACAGTCTGCTTGATGAACTCTGGTTAATGATGAAGTTCAAGATGTGGTAACTGGAGCCACTAGAAGCTCTGCTGGGATGGGGCACCACTGAGCAGGGAAGCACGGAGAGGGTGGCTTCCTAGCTGCGTGGGGCCAGCTCATTGAAATCCTGGTGCAGCTGCTCCTGAAAGTGCAATTGGTTCCACAGGGAGAGTGACCAAGCTCTCTGTGTATGGTAGTGACATGTTTGCTCTGGGTCTGGGCCATGGCTTGGTGGGATAGCTGGGAATCTGTGACGACTGGTTCTGAGGAATCACAGGGCACAAACCCACTCACACATGTCCAAAAATTTTTTGCAGGTTAACCTTGCAAGTCTAAATGTCATCTGCCAAAACACTCAACAGTTTGCCAAAGCAGATAGCATCTTTTTTGAAACTTACCTTGTTCCGGCATAAAGACATGAGAATTTATGTGGCATGAATGCTCAAGAAGTACAGGAGAGGTGGAAAAGAGCAGCAGAAAGGTGCTTTTGGGAGGCAAAAACGAAGAAAAAAAGAAAATATTTAGAAAAGGTAGGTTGCTCTGTCCCCTCTAAGGGGTGAGAATTAATCTGAGAGATGAGAAAATCTTTAAAATTATTCATGAGATTTTAAAATGGCTTTATGTAAAAGATAGAAGTTACCAGAAAACCTTAAAGGGGAATTATCAATGTCATAAAAAGTTTTATTTTAATGGTATTTTGTCTTGGTTGAATCAGAGACAATCTGAATTTTAAACCTTGTTGTAGCTTAGTCTCTGTATAATCTTCTAAATGGAAAGGGCTATTAGCATCTAATATTTTTCTAATGTACTTTAAGATATAAGCTGTATGTGGTGAGATAATGCCATAATTAAGCAAAATTCACAGTGCCTAACAGTTATACCAGCAGTTCAAGACCAGAATGGCCTCTAAATTATACAACAGTAATATTTTCCAATCCATTCCCTTAAATATGACTTTTCAGGACATCCTTTTGCTGTCCTTCTCATCTAAACATCTCAAAATATTCAAGTTGTATTAATAAGAAATGAATGAATATTCACTACTTTACTGTGATACATTGCTGCAAATACTGTCAACCAAATTTATGGAAACGACAAACGAGAAATAATACCAAGACTTGGAACCACCCAGAATCACAGTTCTTTGCTGTTAATTCTGTTTTTACACCTTGACACAAGTGAAATTCTCACAAGTGAGCTCAGAGAGAGGGTTAAATAACATTTTTTCACACCTTCAGTACATACAAATAAATACCCTGTGCAATTTTCCAGAATCGTACACAGGGAGTTAGTATTTTTTTAATATTTTTAATTTTAATAGTTTTTAATACTTTTATTGATGACATGGTTGAGGGTATTGGGTCTTTCATCAGTAATTTGCTGATGAAACTAAGCTGGGAGCGTGTCAATCTGTTGGAAGGTAGGAGGGCCCTGCAGAGGGGTCTTGGAATGGTTAGATGGATGGGCAGAGTCCAATAGGATGAGGTTTAATAAGTCCAAATGCCGAGTTCTGCACTTTGGCCGCAACAACTCCCTGCAGTGTTACAACAGGCTGGGATCAGTGTGGCTGGACAGTGCCCAGGCAGAAAGGGATCTGGGGGTGCTGGTGACAGTCGGCTCAACATCAGCCAGCAGAGTGTCCTGGTGGCCAAGAAGGCCAAGGGCAGCCTGGCCTAGATGAGGAATGGTGTGGCCAGCAGGAGCAGGGAGGTCATTCTTACCCTGTACTGGGCACTGGTGAGGCCACACCTTGAGTGCTGTGTCCAGCTCTCAGTTCCCTCAGTTTGGGAAGGATGTTGAGACACTGGAGCACATCCAGAGGAGGCAATGAGGCTGGAGAGGGGCTGGGAACACAAAGCCTTGTGAGGAACAACTGAGGGAGCTGGGGGTGTTTAGCCTGGAGAAAAGAACACTCAGGGGTGACCTTATCACCCTCTACAGCTCCCTGAAAGGTGCCTGTAGCCAGGTGGGGGTTGTCTCTTTCTCCACACAGCAATTGACAGTACCAGAAGACAGAGTCTTAAGCTGTGCCAAGGGAAATATAGGCTGGATATTAGGAAGAAGTTTTTCACAGAAGGAGTGATAAAGTACTGAAATGCTTTGCCAGGGGAGGTGGTGGGGTCACCATCCCTGCATATATTTAAAAAAATACTGGGTGTGGCACTTGCTGCCATGGTCTAGTTGAGGTGTTAGGACATGGGTTAGACTTGATGATCTTGGAGGTCTCTTCCAACCTAGTTATTCTGTGATTCTGTATATTCTGGGCAGCAAATTTTTTACCAGAGGCAGGACAATGTTGGCACTTTCACCTGAAAAATCACTGTTGTCCGTCAGACAGAATGTGTTTGAGTCATTTGAGTCTGAGGGAGTGGCAACCATACAAGAAGGAAAAAAAAAATATCCAGCCATTTCTTGGTTAGAAGCATTAGCACCAAAGGAAAGGGAAATTTGCCGCCTTAAGAAATCATACCACAATTTTAGAAGACTTGGAAAGAGTGCACAACCTTGATTATATTGATACTTCCAGACTATTGAGTAGAAAGTTGAATGTTACTCCCTCATGATGTGAAAATGAGTCAACAGTGGGTCATGACCCATCACAGAAAGCCTTTGGTGACCCCATGCAGAAGTACAAGCAGGACAGGATTGAGTGAGGGCAGCATGTTTCACCTGAGGCTGAAGCACCTCTAACAAAGTATTTGCTCTTCATATTTATGTTTAGGGGAGTACTTCTGAAGCTGAACACTGCTGGTTGGTGTGGTCCAAAGCCATGACATTGTTTTAGGAGTCTTCACACCATTGTGGACTGGTTATGTTCTCATCTGCAAGTGGGATTGTTGGTGGGCTGTCTATTCTGAAGTCAGTTGTGAGCCAGATCTTACCTGCAAGGGCAGTGGAAAGTGTGTCATTGGCTGCTTCTTGGCTATCTTTGTGGGCGTGGTACAGAGAAGAACTCACCAACACGTGGTTGGGTAGGATCACCGTGCCCTTTTGGAAGGGGCAGGAGACTGCAGTGTTTTGTGGTGAGGCAGTATGGCTGAAGAGCACGTTTCTCTCCACAGAACAAGGCTGGTCCAAATGGCTTCTAAATAAAGGTGTTGAGTTTTACTGTGACAGTACTAAATATAGCATGTAAGAAAAAAACCTCCATAAACACATATGTCCAGAAGACAAACGTGATGTCTGTCATGGGCTGCAGAGAAAGCATCAGATGCTGTATTTCTATTTTTTTTGTTGGGTTCCTCCATGATCTGGGTTATATCATTCCACAATGATTAGCTTAATGTCCTCATTTAGCTCTCCAATGCAGTGTGAATAGTTTAACTCTGATGCAGAGTCCATTTTCACTGGTGTTTCATCTGCATTTCATCATGCTGGGAGAAATGAGTCTTTGAGCAGTTCTGAGGACAGCTGTAAAGAGGATAGGCATGTCTCCTTACTGTTTTGTCAACATGTGCGAAGGTGTTCCTCATTTGTGTAGCGTCAATCCAATCTGTAGTAGTCTTGGAGTAAGTATTTAAGAAGTTTGCTGTGTTCTTGTAGTTCAGAGGTTACTTCCTGACTCTGGCACTGCCAGGGATGTATGAGCCTGGACAGAAGCTATGTGGTGGGTGCATAGAAGCAGCCAAGTAATTTAGAAAAGAAAAACCCCTCCACGATTTTTGTTTTCACATGCTGAAAGAAAAGGAGACAGATTTACCTCTCTCTCTACATTTACATTGTACTGGTATCAATACGGGGGACCCCAGAGAGGAATTCTAGTGAAACAGTCAATTGCACATACCATGAGCTTGACAGGACAAACACAACTTACAGACCTTCTTACGTTTAAAATGTTGCTGTTCCTGGATACTTGAAACACCAAAACTAAAGATTATTTTAAGCCCTGAGTATGTTGCAAATTCCCGTAGCAAATATACTGCAACAGAACAGTAAGTATTACTATGAACCTCTTCACTGATCACCATTGTTTTTTACATGAAAAAAATACAGGCTGCTAATATACATTATTCAAACTTCCTGCAGTCCTTAGTTAATCCAGTTAGAGTGACTTGGGTGCTGCATGTGTCTGCCAGCCCTCAGTAGACCTCCTGGCAGGTGATGTGGCTCTGTTTCCCTTAAGAATTCCACAGAAACACGTGCTGTGTAATGTAATCCTTCACTGTTTCCTTTCTGAGCCTACAAATTGCCATTGTGAAGAAAAGAAAAAATCTGCTATTAATATAGTCTAAAGCTACTAAGTTTATTAGTTAGTGGTTAATTTATTTACTAACTAGTTTAAAAGGGAGAAATACCATTTGAATGGAAATAAGTTCTGGTCTGATAAATGAATGTAGTCACCCATGCCCAACTTGCATGAATAATCTCATAAATATCTCTCTTAAAATTGCAGAGATTTCAGGAGTTCTGGCATGTATACAAAGCCATTGACACAGTGAAGGTTAGCCTTAGGGTGAGACTTGAACCTAGGAGGAATGGAAATCTTTAACCATTGCTTAGGTCATGGAAAAAGATCAAGCTTTCAGCTCTCAGATATCTGTCCCTGTGTGCACAACAACTGCATACCTCCTAAGCCTATGTCCCCTCCCCCTGCCCCAAGCTACATCAGTGCAGGCAATTCCCAGCCCTTGATTCCTGATATGCCAACATATGTTGGCAGAGCTTCACTTTGTACAAATTTAAATTTCTCTTGGGAGCAGGTTTCACTGGTCTGGGAAAGTAACAGACTGTTCTCTGCTTCCCTCTTCTACATCTGAGTATATATCCATCCTGTATCCTGTGCATTGGCTCTGACACATACATATATATGTGTATATATATGAGGTGAAGCCAAATTTCAGAGCCATTCTTTGTTCAAATGCCCATACAATTATAGTGTCATATTTAACTTCAACCTTTGGAACAGGAATGATAAAAAAACCCTAAAAGTAACAAAAATTTTCATGTGGATATTTGTGTCTGAGTCTTAAGGAAATCCAGCAGCATGTTAGGGTTTTGCTTTTCTAGGTTTGTAAAACTCTGTTTCCCTATCGCTTTAACAGAAAGTAACATATGAACAATAGCTACAAGAACAGTGTAAGATGTGATATTGTTCCTGGTCAGGACTTCCAGTTGATCCTGTCCCTATCCCAAGACCAACACTTACACTATACAAGAAAGAGTACACAAAGATTAAGTGCCACATTTCCAGGACTTCCCTCCTCCTCTCAGCTGTCAGGGTTCTGTCATGGTCAATCTCCTTAGGCCTTCCATCTCTTAAAAGTATTTAATTAAAATGCTGCTATTTCTTTGTGGCAATTTGCTTTCAAAATGAATTTGAGAATCGTTAGATTGGATTTTACTGCTTTTGGAGGCTATTGCCTAAAGGCAATACATCCCTAACCTGTGCTTACATATACTTTGGCATCACTTGGTCCTAGATCAAATTAGTAACTGAATAGTGACATAGTCTGATAGGCTGCTCGAAAATGGGTGCTGGATTAGAGCACAACATTATGTAGAAAATAACTCTGTACACTGTGGCAATTTTGTATATTGGGATGTGAAGGTAAAGAACATCCATGTCATATTGTTAGAAGAGAGTAGGAGATAAAAGAGAGTGCTAAAATGAGGGAAAAAGTGCAATGTCACTTGCTTCTGGAAAATTTACATATGTCTCAATGGGTTCAGTTATGACAATGGAGTAAGTTTCTTAAAAATGTAGGTTAAGTGGCTTCACAAATTTGAGTACTTAAAATAAGGCATGAGCAAAAGCTTCATGCCAGTTTCAAAGGTTTTCTGTCCAGTCACAGATCAGTCAGTGCAAAAAAGTGAATGATGACAGCAGAAATGGAAGAGAGTGCTTTGAAAACTTGAGCAGAACTCCAAGCTGTGACAAGCTGCTCACATCCCCTGCCAGCATTTTGCTTAGACCGTGTGAGATTTATTTGTGCAATCCTGCTACTTCCTCTTGTTCTTTGAGGACATGAGGGAAGGTGCAGGAGAGGGAAAGCACTGCCAGCTAAAATCTTGCAGAATTGGATGTGGGAGAGGATCTTGACTCTGTGTGCCTCTTGGCCTCAATTCTGCACAGCCATCAGATGAACTTGTCATCCCTTGCTCGGAGCTGTGTGCTCGGAGCTTGGATCGAGTACAGTGTTTGTACTTGAGCACTGTACAGACCATGGTGGACAGCTTTTGTTCTGTTTTAGCTTTTTTGTTTATTTTGTTGGTTTTGAGTCTGTTCATTTGTTTCTTTAATTTTAATCATAGGAGTAAATTAATTTCTCCAGTATTTTGTTTGAGCTAGAATATCAGCAAACAGTGCCCAGCTAGATCCTGATGAGCAACTAGCAACCATGTGTATCCCCAAAAGGGTATATCCATTCTGCTTGCTTTAAAATTTTTTGTGAGGGTCTGTAAAATGTTGACATTTGCAAACTTAAGACTTTTAAAAAACAAGAGGTTTATTACCAACCTTACAGCTCTTTTTAGAATCATATTACAATTTCCTGATTCAAATTCTTTATTGCAAATAGCTTCAATTTATTTCAGGGGTTCTGGGTCTGTCACAGCTGTTCAGGCTTCACAAGCATATTTGAATCTTACCCATTATGGCCCCATCTTTTCAGTAGATCAGCCTGCTAGAGAAACTTTGCAATTTTAGTTTTACCAAGCACTTCCAGCATCCCTGGATGTACTGGAAAAAAACTGTTTGGGCATTTTTTGTTATAGCGTCCTTTCTACCCCAGGAAAGACTGGATGCTGTAATACATTACCCTCTCTGTTTCTTATATAAAACATAGTATATATCTTTTCTCAGGAATAAAAAAACAAAATAAAAAGGCTCCTCATAGTTGTTGATGAGATGAATCTTACAGGGTTTCATCCCTTGGCAAAGGGATGGTGGTTTGGTTTTCTCTCTTCTCCTAATATTGTGTGTGTATGCCTCATTTTCTTTGTTTTCACAGAATTACTCAAGTTTATCCATTAGCTTTTTTCTCAGTTGCCAGTTTCTTTTCCTTTACAAGTTACTTTATCAGCTTGACTGTTAAGTGCCCTCTTTTCTGCATGTTGTGACTACCTCAATTCCTCAGTGTCTGCTTCTCAGAACCAGACTCTGCAATGTACCTCTGCCATTTTGTCCATGTTTTCTGTCTCTCGCGTCCCTAATTTACACTTTTTCCCTCATAACTGTCAGTCCTTACATTTAATGCTGTTTTTTGGAAAGCTGTGCTCCTCTAAGTGAAGCTGTATTTTCTTTAATTTCCCTCTCCCCTTTCCCCTTTTATTTTTTACCATTCACTCTTATTATAATTATTGTGATTTACTTTTCTGTTCCCATAACAAATAGCAATATTCAATTTCATTAGACATTTTGGAATCCATGTCAAAATCAAAACTGCCTTCTCAAATTGCTACTTGTTTAGAAGACAATTCCTAATTTTTTAAACGAGAATGGAAGTAGCAACAATACCTCTCAGGGTATTTTCTTCAGTGAAATGAGGCAAATATTTTCAGTTAAAGGTTTTTTGCCACAGAAGAAGAAATTTTGGACCAAAATAGAGGATTTGCTGTATTTTGACAGTAGGTAGGTTATGAAACAACTTCTCAGTGTTATGTTGAAGACCTCTGTGGAAATACTTACATGTATGTATAGCATACATATAAATGTGAGTCCTTCTGGTCTCACTATGGTTCCATCTGAATTCATCTACTGATCTCTCATCAATTGAATGGGAGCAGTGCTGGGTGCTTGCTCTGTGTAGGACCTGAAAATATTTTTCAATTAAAGGACATGTAAGATTTAAAAAATCCTATAAGAGTTTGTACCTGCAAGAACTTGTGCTGTGGACTGTGAACTGGGGCTGATTCGTGAACATTGGATCTTCTTGATTCCCAGCCTGACAAATTGTAGAGTGGACATGGAGCAGAGAGCAAGGGCACTAATCTTATCAGCCTTCCTCACTTAAGCTGCTCCTGCTCATTGTTACTTATCTCCTAGGGGACAACAAATCTCAGCTATTAACAACAGTATCGTGAAAGTGCAAATAATTAAGTGGTGATTTGTTTTTGTAGATCAGAACCTGGATTTTAGGTCTAATTAATTTCATGCTTTCCAAAGAGCATTAGAAATATTACTCAGTTTGGTTCTAAAAGAAATTTTGTCAAATATACTGGATTTAACAGAGTCTAGTAGAAATGGTTAAACACATATTTACTTTAATTAATGAAAATTAAAAGGAACATCTTAAATTCTAATTTGGTGTTCTGCCAATTTAAGTAAAAATGAATGAGGCATATTCAAAATGAACACAGTTCTTATTTGTGTGGGTTATACAGGACCCTTTCTCACTACAAACATTAGTTAGCAAATTCTCCTTTCAGCAGTGGAAATTTCATTATCACTTCTAACTGAGGTTTTGTAGCACATTAAAGTTTCCAACAGATAATGACTCTGTTTTCTTTCTTTGCAGGTTCACCTTTTGTGAAAGAGCATGGAGGAGGAAAGAAATGGCAGTAAGGCTGAATTATGAAGTCCCAAAAGCTGAGGACAGAAACTGCTTGTATTGTGGAAGCTGAATTCACTTCTCTTGGTTAATGCTGAGCAACAGTGATCACATGCATGGGTTTGCTGAAGCAGTAGCTCATGTATTAATTGTTCCAGTTTCCTAGTGCAACATTTTAAGAGTAAGTATCACAACCAGCACTGTAAGAATCTGCCAGTTGTTTGAAAATTTGAGTCAGAAGTTCCTCACTTTCTACTCTTGGATAGAGATCAACATCCTCCAGACTGCTTTACCAAGAGTGAACCTCCTTCTCAGTTCTGACCTGAGTATTGTGTCACTTGGGTGGAGTATGAGCAGTGCTGTCACCATATCCCTGTGCTGTCCATCCTACTGTTCCCTTACATCTGCTGGTTATTGTAGCCAATATACTTCTGTAATTTTATAGGTAATTTTTACCTGGGCAACTTAGTATCTCTGTGAGAGTCACCCCAGTTGTGGAACAACTGCAATTGTATCTCACAGAGGTGTCACAGCTCTTAATTACATCCTTTCCAAAGTGTTTGGAGTTTCCCTGCCAAAACTGATTTCAATATGCAAAATACTGCAGCAAAATAAACTAATCTAGATAGCAAAGGTCAGTCCTGTCTGCCTTCATTAACCTAATAGCTTGTGCTTTTCTTCTTTCCTTCACCATTTGCCAAAACAGATGGGGTTTGTTTTATTTTGATCCCATGGATTTGACAGGGAAAGACTATTCTCAGTTTGTCATCCTGAACCTTCCCACTTTCCTGGTGATGTGACCCATGCCATGAGGAAGATCTGTAATTGTGAACAGGTGCCTTTTTGAGGAATGTCCAGATGCTGCAGGAGAGGTGGGAGAGTAACACACAGAAACCACTGACTCCCCACAGTAGCTGCTGGGGCCTGGAGGTGGCGAGTCAGAAATAACTGTGTGAAGAACAAGGATGTTTCAAAAGCTATGTCTTAGGATTTCCACAAAGTACTCTCAAGAGTTATTTGCTCAACAAGGTAAATATTTCAGGCTATTTTGAATATACTTTTGCAATAAAATGTTGTCTTCAGTGGTACTGTCCCTGTGTAACATGAACTCTCTTTCTGGGATATTTTCATATCAGTCTGTGCTATTTGGAATGGTGATATTAAAAAAATTGGAAAGCTGCTGAAAATGGGTTTTTGTCAGTGAAGAATAGGACTCATTCAGGATCCAGCAATCAGTTGTATCTACATTAGAGGTACCAAGTACACATACAAGACTAAGTGTAAAAACAGGCTCAGTAACTGTCAAAATCAGTCAGCCCTGTTATTCTCCACATCTCAAAGCTCTTAGCATACTTTGCAGTGGAATAAAACCAAATTACGTCTGATAGATACATAGAAGATGCAACATCAGAGCAAATTGAGAAGGAAGTGAGACAGGAGACCCATTTGCTCAAAGTAGTGTGAGCTTGAGTATTAGAGCGGAATGTTCCAGGATTTTTCTAAACCATTTTTTAAAACTTCTGGCTGGATAACAGCCAACCACCCTTAGTTATCTATCCCACTGCCCAATGTCCTCACAGGAAACTCAAGTTTCAATCTGTATCCAGTCCAACCCTTTCTTATCTCTTGTCCTCCCACCATGTACTATTTTGGAGAACTTCTACAAATCCTAAACGTCTCCATCTCCTAAATGTGCCCCTGGTGCAGTGGTCACCCTCATTTTGTGACATCTGCAAATTTCATGTATGAGTGCTCCAGTGTCTCTTCAGTGTCAGTCTCTTCTGACACTGAAAAACATGGTTGATAATGTCAGGTCCCATATACATTTGGACTAACAGTCACCATTGATAATACTGGTGAAATTAGAACATCATGCTATTCACTTTAAAGAGCAGAAACAAACTCTACGTCCTTGGAGAGACTGGCAGACCAGAGATCTCACAGAGAAAATCATAGCAATGTCCATGAGATGTGAAGTGATTCTCCTCAGGAGACAGTCCATTCACTGATATTCATTATGCAAATTAATGACTAACATTTGCAGCTCTTGAAATTTATTGTTTCTATCAGTTCTTGATCACTAGCATATCTGACTAAAAAACAAGGGACTGAATTTTGGCTTTTTTCAGCAGTTTCATGGAAGAAATAATAACTAATTAATAGCATTAGCAAGTCTATGAATAGAACAATTAGGGTGGTTAGAAGATAATCATCAAACTTCTGGTAAAGACTACTTTGATAAAGTTATTGACATCTTAAGGACAATGTCAGTAGAATGTTCTATGAGATGGGCTTCTCTAGAAATACTGTCAGCCACAAACAGTACCAAGTTCCTTCTCTGGAGCTCATTGATACTAACGATTGAAGGCTTTCAGGTCAAAACACAAGGAAGTGTATTTAACTCAGCATCAACTGTGCTTACTCTTGTTTTGCTTTGATAACCCAAAATTCCCCACCCCCTTGGCATACCAGGCTGCTTACATAGCTACATGGTCAGTTTGTGTAGTACAGTGGTTGTCCAAACAAAGGTAATCTTTTGTTGCTCCTACCTGAACTTTGAGGACCAGATAAAGGCTAGGAATGCTATATAAATCACAAGATGGTGTCAGCAAGTTCTAGGCAAATGCTTTCCTCTAAGAAAAGTAATATGTAATAATATAGATAATAAAACAAACTAAATGTTTTTCAAATGCACAGAAAGTATAATTCTATCATGTCTCTGTGCAGGTGTAGTAAACCCATTCCTAGAGGACTCCCTCCACATCGCTGTGTGCCTCTGCACTTCAGCTCTGTTCTAACTGACAGTTATCCAGAAAGCCCAGCATCCAGACACTGTTGGAAAAATGTGAATGTTTCTAAGCTTTTGGGAGACAGAATGAAATTAGAGGTAAGAGAACCTGGATAAAAATTATATCAGCAAACACAGACTGACTCTTATTGTTGTTGACAAATATTGAAACTACACATCCACCTTTTAAATATATTCAGATACATGTGAGGTAACTCAATAACTTCTAAAAGCTGCAGTTAAGTTCTTTTTTATAAAAAACCCCAGTCTTCGTATCTTGTCTTTGGGTTTTTTGGTATTGTTAGAAAATTATGCAATTGATGGACGTTCAAGAGAAATAAAAACAAACCTGAAAATAGTTGCCAAAATATTCCCATCAAGTAACATATAGTTCTTACCCACTATCACTATATGTGCTGTAATAAATTACATCGTATTATTACTATTAAAATAATATATTAAATAGGTGACTGTATCTGCTTAAAGAATACAGCTTTTCAATGGTCCCATAGAAGAAAGCAACTAAAGTTTTGTTTTGCAAAAACTGCAATGACCCATCCAGCCTTCAGGAAAACACACCTCCACTCTCCATGTGGAAGAAACACTTGAGTGACTTGCAAAAAACGTTTCATTCCAATGCAGCTTCTTAGAAAGCCACTACCACTGTGACTGCCTACACTGGGGGCTTTGCATTTTCTCTGTCCTGGTGACGCTTTGCTGTAAAATTCCTCTTTCTTTTTCTGATAGACCCATTTATGTTGACACTCCAAAGTGTCTTCCTTTCCCTTCCTTTCCCTTCCCTTCCCTTCCTTTCCCTTCCTTTCCCTTCCCTTCCCTTCCTTTCCCTTCCTTTCCCTTCCTTTCCCTTCCTTTCCCTTCCCTTCCCTTCCTTTCCCTTCCTTTCCCTTCCCTTCCCTTCCCTTCCCTTCCCTTCCCTTCCCTTCCCTTCCCTTCCCTTCCCTTCCCTTCCCTTCCCTTCCCTTCCCTTCCCTTCCCTTC
>CM031878.1:55062774-55097437 GCA_018697195.1 Certhia americana
AACTTCCCTGAACTTCCCTTCCCTGAACTTCCCTTCCCTGAACTTCCCTTCCCTGAACTTCCCTTCCCTTCCCTGAACTTCCCTTCCCTGAACTTCCCTTCCCTGAACTTCCCTGAACTTCCCTGAACTTCTCTTCCCCAAACTTCCCTGATCTACTCTTCCCTTCCCTTCCCTGAACTTTTCTTCCCTGAACTTCTCTTCCCCTTATAATTTTAGAGATAATTGCAGTAGGAGATCAGTGAAAGTCAAGCAAACTTTCACAATTACAAGGGCAGTAAGGCACCCACAAAACTGGTACCTGGATCCAAAACTGTATGGGTGGCCAGTTTCATCCCAGTCAGTCCATCCACAGCCTAACCACAGGTCAGACATACTCCAACGTTGCTCATACTGTCCTCTGAAATTCACCAAGAAGCCATGTATTTCTGCCCAAGGAATTTCCTCCATAGGTATTGTCTTTAAAGAGGAAGGGAAAGGTCAGTCTCCTAAAGAAAATGCACATGTTTGCCACCTAATGAAAGATCTATTAAAAAAAAAGAGTTAAAAAAAAAAAAAAAAGAAAACTAAATCAGATATTTGCTGTTGAGTGTAAAAACATGGAGAAATGGGAATTGGGCTCCCACCTCATTTCATATCAGCTTGATTTTTCCTCAACTTGAGGAGATAACAAAACCAAAAGAAAACCATTTTCATAACTGTTTGTTTTTTCTATGTGAATTCCTTCAGGTGGGATTCTGCTAATTCACTCCCTGCCCTTTCAACTGCCAGTATAAGTGTCCAAAACATCTTTTTTTCAGGCTTGCTTCCTGCAAGCTTCCTGTTTATTGTAATTCATTTTGTATTGCTGGTGTAAGAAAGAGGATTCAGGTACTTTCAGCAATTAGTAGCATATATTATGCTTGTTTTGAATGCTCTACTCACAACCTAGAGAATTGTTTGATTCAAAAAATGATGGTCAATGAGAAAAAGAATACCTCAGCTCCAAAGTATTTACAGGGACTAAAGACAATGTATATGGCAATTTGATAAAAAAATTAGCATAAGTTGTTTGATTCAGTCAATTTAGACTCCAAAGAAAATTTATGCTCTGAAGACTTAAACAGCCAGCTAAAGGGCAGATGCTGAGAGTCAGATGGGCAGATGAATTCACCCAAGTGTAAACAAATATAGAAAAGCTTGAAAGTCTTCCTGGCAAAATTTGGGTTCAACGTCTCTTTTAGGTTTTAAGCTATTACCCGACTTCAGCATGTGATTAATAGTGAATTACAGTAAAAAATACAAAAAGCCCAAGCTAAATATATCTGGTTGTTTTCCCTTTGATTTTGGCTTTCCTACCTACCTCTGCCTCTCTCTGTTAAATGGAAATGACTGGGTTTGTAACAGGAAAAAGTGTGATTTCCAGCTGTTGATCTGATTTGTTGCCAACAGGTTTCTGACTATAAGACACTCATAGAAACTTGATCAAGGTATAGTTTTAAGAAACTAGCACAAAAGAAAAAAAATGCTAATAATGAATATATTGAATTATGTGTGCCTACGGTGTTCAGGTAAATTCTTCAAGATGAGCTGACTGGAGGGACACCAAGTAGAAATGTCCTGATAAAATTAGAAGGACTTGTGCCAGTAAGTTCTTTCTTAAATTCTGCAGAGCAGATGAGGGGCATGAGTACCTCACAGTTTTTTGTTATTAACTTTCACTGATCATGCAGGAAAATCTTTGATTCACATATGCCTGTGTTTTCCAATCAGCTAAGTTATGTGTTATGCTCCTGCAAAATATCTTTTCTACTTATTGACCAGAACAATGCAAGTATTATTTTTTTGCCACAGCACAAAGTGAAATTCTTTATAATTCCCACATTATGGCTCCTGTTCCTTCTAGTTTAATCTACAACACTGAGGATTTGTTATACAACAAGAACACATTTTAAGAATTGTCACATTTTGTAATTCCTTTTTGTGTTTGGAGCGTCACAAGCATTGTGGCTCCAGTTCAAGCCAACTGCAGCCTGGAAAATGAAATATAAGCTAAAAATACCATAAAAATGGAAATTTTTATCCTTAATCTTGTGTAAGGTTTTTACATTCTCAGTGAAGTTATTGAACCTGTAGGAGATTATGACTGAAAATTGAGGTTTGCAGCAATTTTGGTTTGGCAGTACCTATGAGTCCTGTTCAGGAAGGAACCTTTGCAAGAAGACCTTTTTGCATCCAGGGACCTACCAAAACCACCACAGAAGCTTTCATGACAGGATGGCCCTGTATTGAAGGAAAGGATGGTGGATTAGTGGCACCAAGGAGGATGAGGACAAGAATGGCTCAATAGATAAAGGAGACTGTTTAAGATATTGGCAATCTAGGTTGTAGTTTCTCTCCTGCTGTTGGTTTCTGGGGAAGTCCTGGGCTTATCTCTTACTCTGTGGTGAAGGTGGTTGACCATGTAATGGGAAGAACAGCCCTGTGGAGAATGACAGCAAGAATATTTGCAAAAAAAGCAAGGAAGGATGTGGGATAAGACTATCCCATACCAGATAACTTGGTTTACAGGGAGGGTCAACATGACCAATGCTCTGCTTCTATGCAGATCCATCAGGAAAACTAGACAGCTCCCAGATTCGCTTCTTCAGGACCTCCATGGGCTTCTGGGAAGCCAAGACCTGGAAGAACATGCTTTGTTATTAGTAACTTTTACCTGTGTGCCAGTGGCATATATGCAAAATGGAAGAACCACCTCTCTCTCTGCTTTCAATTATGAAAATTCTGTAATTTATACAGGCTGTATGTCAGGGCTGAATAGAGGCACAGAAAATTTGCACATATGCATTAATAAATAACTATGCTGCAAAATAATTTGTATTTGTAAAACATCTAATGCTCTTAAGCATTGCCGTGGGTGAATCTGAAAGACAGAAGCAGCATTTTTATGATAATACTCTATAAAATGTCTTAGCAAAATAAGCAAGTCCCTGCCATACACCCTCTGTAGTGGGTGTTTATTTTCTTTGATACAATTTAGAAGATTCTCATGTGACAATCTTTTGTGTTGTATTTGTAAAATGATCTCTTTGAGAATAACACTGTTATAATACATTACAATCTGAAGTCACTTGAGCAGTAAAAAGCCACTAATACAGTGCTGCACAAAGGAGCATTTAAACAGTTTAGAGGGTAGCTTTCATGTACAGTACTTTAAAGGACTGTTACAAGCCATGTTTGCTTTTGGAAAAGCAGGGTAATACTGAGGGGACAACTCATTACCAGTGAGCTTCCTGTCACTGAGCGATCATGTTGCATTTCCAGCAAATCCAGGTGGGAACGTTTTCAAGGAAATTTTGAATACTTCTCCATTTGCCCAGAAACAGCTTAGCTATTTTTAGGGATATTTTCCATTGGCCTGAAGCACATTTCAGTTGCTGTAGCTTGATGGAGAGTGGCATATTGTATGTTATGTTGAATTGAGAAAATGACTATGTTGCATCGTGTCTGCATTTGGCACTGAAGGATGCTGAGATGCTCATATTTCCTCATACTTGTGCCAATTTATATGCAACACAGATATACCATAAATAAAATGTAGGGTATTGAATCCATCCTGCCCTTATTTAACCTTGTGACACCTTGATGGCATTTGACTTCTTCCTGGGAGGCTGGAATCAGCCCCAGCTTGCCCCAATCATAGGGTTTATGGTACTTAAAATAAGGCACTATTGGTGCTGCATGAAGGCCTGCTGTAGTGATGTATATATTTTTAATGAAAAAAATGTCAGGACTGTGCCCTATACTCCTCATGGGGTTTAGACTGTTGTCCAGTGGAGAGATACAATTCCAAGTTGTCACGGCTGAATGTCAGGCACCCACCAAAGTCTTTCACTCACCCTCTGCTGCTATAGTTGGGCAGAGGAGAGGGAAAAAAATTGATGAAGGGCTCATGAGTTGAGATAAGGAGTGGGAGAAAAACACTCTAAGGGAAAAACAGGTTCAGATTTAAAGGCATGAGGTAAATTTATTATTAACAGAGTCAGAGGAGGATAGTGAGAAACACAATAAGCCTTTAAAACACCTTTTTCCCCCCCAGCTCCTCCTTCCCACTGACAGTGCAGAGAGGCAGGGTGTGGGGGTTTGGATCAGTTTGTCACTCGGGATCTTCTTCTGTTGGCTCAGGGAGAGGAATCTTTGCTGTGCTGTGGGGTCCCCTCCACAGGCAAACAGTCTTCCAAAACTACTCTGACACTTGGAGCACCTCCTCCCCCTTTCTTCTCCACTGACCTCGGTGCCTCCGTGTTGTTCTCCCTCACCTGTCCTCACTTCCTCCTCTTCCCTGACTGGAAGAAAAACTGCTGCTTGCAGGTGTCATTGTCAGCAAGCCCCACGAATTCACAGATCCTTGCAGGATCCTGCAGTGCCGAGAAGTTGATCTCGTCCCGGTTCTGCACTGGGGAATTGCTCACCATGATTTTGCTGCCAGCCAGGCGGCCCTGCCACCATCACTGCGAGGGCCGTGGTGGCCGCTGCGGCGCTGGCACCGTTTAAAGCTGCTCTTCATGTGGGGAAGGGGAAGCCATGGCTGCCCCAGTGCTCCTGCCCACAGCACGGCTGGCAGGGCTGGGCAGACACGGCTTGCTGTGCCGAGATGGCAGCAGCTGTGGCAGCGGGCTGTGCTGGGATGGGCCCCAGCAGCAGCACCTCGCTACCCCCAGAGAAAACTGCCCATGCACTGTTTTGATTTTCTCCTAAAATGTGTCATCATAGAGGCATTATCAGCCTCTAACTGGGCCAGCAACATGTCCATCTTTAGAGCCATCAGCGATTGGCTCTGTTGGACTTGGGAGGGAGCTTCCAGCAGCTTCTCACACAGGCTGCCCCTGTGGCCCTCCCACACCACTGCTGAAAAACCATGCCATGCCAAGTCAAGACACAAGTGTGGGAGGTGTCTTTGCCCTGAAGATCACCACAACTATGTGGGGATATCTGCACCCATTTCCTTTCATTCCCATCGCACACTGCAGGGATGTGATCAGATTCAGTTTCTTCTATTCATCTTGAGACTAGATGGGCAGATGAGCTGCATGGACAGGGCAAAATGGGTTCCAGGGAATCAGCTGCAAAATTCCTTTGTTTTGCTCCTCAAATCTTGTATCACATTTGGGGAGAAAAATAAAGTTCTTAGGCTCCCTGTTTTAATCCATATAGCTAGTACAATTAGTGTAACCATAAGTCAGCTTTGTATCATTGCATGAAATGTGGAAAATTAAACCATTTTCTTTGGAGACACAGAAATTACAGTGATTTTCCAGATCTGATGTGTGAGGAAGAGGACTCTGCACTCAGTAGTAATCTGTCTTGCACTGCTTGGTTCAAACCACCAGGCTGAATTTGCACAGGGATTACATTACTATTAACCCTCACGACTGACAGGGACTGAGTAACAGGGGCTTCACTAGCTAATTTTGTAACTCTGCCCCTAGAAACAGGAGATTTTAGTTTTTAAATCTACAATTATTTTCAACCTTTTGGTATGTACATCTTTATTCCCTCAGAAAATGCCACATCTCTTATGTAAAGATCTGAGCAATAACCAAGAAAATATTTTCTGATCTAAATTGGAAAGATCAGCCACAGTCTACTTGATGAGCTGAACAGCACATTGAAGTCACTTCTGATTTATTTATGTTAGGATATATGTCCCTATCACAATTGTTTTCTTTAGCCCTTGACAATGAGTTGAGGATACACTTCAGTTTTGTAAGTTACTTAGCTGAAGTAACAAATCAAAGATTTTCAAAAGTTCTTCTAGACTATTTGTCAGGTGAATGAGTCATTCAGGCTGTTGAAAAGTAACATTTTAAATGGCTCTTAGAGACAGTTTTTAAACAAGAAATTGAGGCTCTGTCCACAGAAATTTCCATGAATCCAGGATAGGATTTGAGTCAGGATGAAATATCAGTAAATTGATATTTAATCCTCTAGTTTCAGCTGGTGGTGAATCAAGTAACACCTCATTAGGAGTTACCCTTTCCACCACAGAGTGAAGCTGCAATAAGTATTTTGTGCCCTCACACAGTTCCCATTAGTGCCCAATGTGTAATCTGAGGCTGTACATATCTTAAAAAAATGAAGACACAAACCACGTTTTTCTTTTTATTTCCTATCTGTTCAAATGCAAGTTGTAACATGCAGCATTATCACTGCTCATAACTATGACACTTAATTACATTTCATGAGTCAAATTTGGGATTTGAATGTCGCTCAAGTAGTTTGTGCACACTTTGACATAGATTTAATCCAGAAAACCTGAAGAAAACAGATCATCTAATTTCCTAATCAGTTTACCAGATACAGGCTGTGAGACATGGAGATACTTTGAGTGTTTTCTATTTTTTTTAATGAAGTGTTGCTACAATGAGAGGTGGATGTTGCAGCCCAGCTGTTGCTGTACATAGCAGTGGTTGCTGTGCTCTGCACCGAGCATCATGTGCCGCCTCCCAGTGAAGTTCCAGGACTCCAGCCAAGGATGGACAACAGCAAGCTGGTGACTCCAATGGTTTTCCCGTTCTGGCTTTTTTTTCCCCTCAGCAGTGGATAGACACCTCAAAAATTTTGGTGTTAAAATTTCAATATTACTAGCGGACAAAAAAGTGAGACTGGATGTTTTTTCTTTCTGCCTTTGCAGATGAATAAGCTGTGGGTTTGTGTCTCACAGGAGCTCTATGTGTGAAGGGGACCTGCTGGAGTCTTTCTCCATCAGGATGTGTTTGCTTCTTGTGCTGTTACCTCCTCCCTGCATATTAATCTTCTCCACTGATGATATTTTGTGGAGACACAAGATTTATGTGTTCCATGAAGATGCAGACCTTCTTCCTTTCAGTGTGGAGCATCTAAAGTTATGGGGAACATGTTTTTGACAGTAAAACAAATGTGTGTCAGAACCCCAGGGGATGTGTGTGCAGTGCTCCCTCCAAATATCTGAGAACCAGCAGTATAGTTATCCAAGTGTTTCTGGAGCAAAGGAGACAATAGAATGTGTCCATAAATCTTTGGTAATGAGTATGTGAAGCAGTAGTACTCAGACTTTATGTCTGAATGGTACCTGACACGGGTAGAGGAAACTGGAGTATTACTTCTCAGGTAATCCTTGCAAATGAAAAATCGCACATTTTCCCACTGAAGGAGATGTGTATGTGTTAGTGTTTTAGTTGCTCAGATGTTTTTTTCCCCCCTAATAATGAAATTACCCAATGGAAGGACTCTGTGTGGCTTCAGAAACTTGGAAGCAAAATATACAAGGGCCATATACATACATTAGATTTTAGGAGCAAGGTGCTTTTAAAGAGCTGCTACTATCTGAATTAGAAACAGTTGAGTCTGTAGGATTTCAGCATCTCAAGGCATCTTAGACCTGGAGCCAGCTAGCAAGAAACATCAGAGATTAGAAACTGATTTTGTTTGGAAGGAATTATTTCAAAATGATTTGATAAAACAGAGGTGTTTTATAAAATAGCTGATGTAAATGTTTTTATCCTGGGAGAGAAGATAAACCTTTTGTTTGAGTGGCAATGGCTCAATACTTTGTGCTTTGATGCTATTATGATTATATATATATAAGTCAGATAATAGATATTCAGCAGTTTAAAAAAAAAAAAAAAAAAAAAAAAGAAAAAAAAGAAACAAAAATGAAAAGAAGGAAACCTTGTATTCCCCAGGACATTGATTCATTTGTATGATTAGGAGTAGAAGCTCAAATATATTTATACTTTAAATCAATGCATAGTGAAACAACCTTCAATTGACTTGAAAAGATGGAATATGTGGTGTTAAGCCTTCCTGGGAGGTGATGAGAACTTTCGGCTTTTAGCAACATCTCTAGGAACCAACTATACCTTGTGGCTCATACACACTGAGCCCTAGAGAGTTAAGAATATTTTCCATTCTTTCTTAAGTTTAACCCTGCTGCCCCATGGTCCTGTGCACACACCACAGCCCTCAGAGAGGGGCAAATCACACATGATATTGTTCAATTGTCCAAGGAGTTTGATGTTTCAGAGTCTGGAGCCCTTTCCAACTTTCCAGTCTCTTCTGATACCAGAAGTAGGATGTAAAGAAGGAAAATAAACTTCTCCAGCAGCTGAATTCAAACTTAGAATTTTTACCTGACCCAGAATTTCCTTTCCTTTGTTTGGCACCTTGCAGTACCTCTGAAAATAGCTGTTGGTTTGATCCTGCCTTGTAAAAGTTACTGTGTCTGACAGTGGTGATTGAATTTGTAACTGGAAAAAAATCATCACAGTAATTACTGGGAGTCATTATTGTCTATTTATACATATTTCTATAATTTATTTTTCACAGAATGAGTATTGGGAATTCTTATAATTCTTCTGAAGATTGAACTCTTCTCTAGAAACCTAATAGCTCAGTCAGTGTTTGACCTTTTGAAGCTGTGTCAAATGTATCTAAAACTGTCACTTCAAACAGTGACTTCTTTATGCAGCCCAGATCCTTATACAGGAGTTCTCAACAACACAGGTATTTGCTGTCCATTTTGAAAAGCGTTATTACTTTATTAATATGCCAAACCTAAAAATAAGTAATTGAATTCTTTTATCCTGTTCTGGAATCAAATCCAGTTATGCTCAATGTCAACAGTTTCCTAATTTACATGTATTTGGAATTCAGCCAAAAACTTGTATTTTTGCCAGAATAGATATATATATGCCAGAATTAGAAGAACACACCAAAAGTATTTTAATACTCCATAGCATTCTCATTAAAGAACAGAGCCCTTAACAATTTTCACATTACTTTGTCTCTATCTATGTAATTGAGGTGTTGTGTTGAAATCTGCATGTATCTTGCATTCATTCAATAGAAATAGAGACCAATTGAATAATAATAATAATAATAATAATAATAATAATAATAATAATTAGCCAACTTATCTTTTAGTAGCCTTATTTGTTTTAAAGACATTTCTGAGCCTCTCTTTGCTGCATTTAGCCAGATATATTTGGGATGCTGCAAAGTGGTGATAGCCAGCTGGACTCCATAGTTATCCATACATAGGGATGTAAAATACCTTGAATATGTTATTGCTTACAAATGTAAGTCTGTTGGCAAATGGCTTTCTTGCAGTGGGATTCTGTACTATGAGTGATCTGTAGCAATCAGCCCTAATGTGAGATGGCTGCTCATTTGCAGAGATGTTATCTTGTCCTTACAGGGATTTCAAAACTAGCTTATGTTTTCCAAAGCCAAAGACACAAATATCCTCAGCAGTATGTTCACATCAGAATCTGTCACAAACTTTACTGGAAGCAGAGTGATACCTAGAACTTCAAACAATTCTGGTATAGTGCTTTCAGAATGCCTCTGTATGCACAAAAAATGATAAATTAATTTTATACAGTGGGAAACTGAGGCAAAATTATAAAGCAACTTGATATAGCATTCAAAAATAGAAATTTTCAGGTTTGTTAACCCTAGGAATTCTATAGCTTAGGTTGCATCTTTAAACCTGATTTCACAGGCTTTGGCTATCACAACAAAATTCACACAAACAGATTTCTGAATCCTTGTTATATGGCATTTTCAATTTAAGCACATGGTTAAATAATTTACTGATTACTCTTTATGATATCATCAGAGCATTCAAAGCTGGTGAGAGCAGTTTGTGGATGGTATTTAATACATTTAAATTCATGACCTTCTGATGCTATGAGAGAACTCTTTGGTGTTGTATACCAGATCCCTATAAAGTTCATGAATAAAACTCTAAAACATGTAATCTAATGAATAGAAGCAGGTTGTCCCCAAGAGCACCTGGATTCACAAGAAACAGACAAAAGAATAGCCACAGATTTGTTCTGATGTTACAGAACTTGGTTATGTTCACATCTGCTCAGTGAGTTTAGGGGAAGGTTGCTTGCTTTACTCCGGGCAGTACATGAGAGAAACAACAAAATTCAGGAGGTTCAGTAACAAACTTTTACTTGCTAACTTCAGAACATTCAGGTACAATAACATACTCAGCAAATTTTAAAATGTAGCCATTTTGGTTAGAAATGCAAAAATATGAAAACATAAAAATAACACTAAAGAAAATGTATAAGCAAAAAAGAAAGAAAGAAAGAAATAGAAAAGGTAAGATTAGAAAGATATCACCACCTGTGGGCCCAGTGACAAGGTGTTGGTCAAAGTGATGGCCACAGTCTTGATCTGTCTGGGATAGAGGAAGCGTATGAAACACAAACTCTAATGGATTGGTGTATACTCAGGCTCTGTGGGAATGCCTATTCACATTCCCTGGGACAGGGAATTTTGCACTCTCTGATTTAACACTGTGGATCATGGCATACTCTGGGGTCTTTGATGGTTCATGATCCCTTCTAACACATGACAACTGTCTCTCATTTCAGTGTAGTTGAGCCAGTGTTGATCTAGCAGAAGGGATGGATACCTTCAGGTCTATCTAGAATGTCCCAGTATGTCCTCTGGAGGGAAGTTTTCCCTCCTGAGCTTCCTCCTGAGGAAGGGAGGACAGTGGTGGGATGAAAACCATTATTCCATCACTCAGGATCTGCATGATGGCCTCTCCCCTTACCTGGCTCAAAATCCAGCTTGTAGCCCTGTGGGTGTGCACCCCCTTTGCACCTGCTTGTTTGTGCTTGGTCAACAAAACACCTGCTGCTTTTGCAAATATCTAACTGCTTTGAGTAATTAACCATTGACATTCCAGTCTCTCACAAGAAGGAAGACAGTAAAAGACGCATTCTCAGTATTTATATTGCACAATATGATTGTGAACAACCTCCTGAAAGAGAAAAATAAATAAGTAAATAAATAAATAAAAAGTGATGACTTCTGCCTCTGTAATATTTAGTTTCTTAAAAAACACATTGTGGTTATGCTGATGTGAGTATACAGTAGTGTTAAACTTGCAGAACAGAGTCAGCAGGGAGATATTCCTCAAAAGCTCAAATGCAGAAGTGGCATGTGGTTCTATGTGTATTTTCTAGATAAATAGTAAAATTAAATATGAATTATTGCAGGAAGTCCGTGGTTTCTTAGTCTCAAGCAATAATTTCAGAACATTTCTATTATGATCATGTATTATAAGGGCTTTAGGATCTGGACTACTAGTTATGAGTTATCTTTGAATCACCAGCAGCTGCAGGAATATTTGAAGAAACCTTGGCCACATGCTCCTTTCTGTAACCTGTCTGCAGACACCAATTTCCCATCACTAGTGGAGAGCAGGTGAAAGCTGTATATGCCTCTGCTCAGAGCCAGGGTAGCCTCTCTTCTAATGTGGAGTTCTAATGTTTATATCAAACATAAGAGCCCCATGTTATTTGATTTCATTATTCTTTATGATTTCAACTTCTTCCCTTAACACACAAGACTGATTTATAATATCCTTCAGGCACTCCAATATTTCTTTTTCAGTCACAAGAATTTCTTGACTGGTGTCCCTGGTCTTCAGTTTTCAACCCAGCAATTCAATGTATAGGATGATCTCTTCACGACTGTCATGTTGCCCTGTATTATTGCTAAAATTGCTGTGCCACCACTGGGGTTGAATGAATTCAAGAAATGCAGTGTGACAGTTTCAAAGGAAATGACACAGGGGGTTAATTAGTCCCTCTGTGTGTCCCTTATTGATTCCTAGAGATGTTTTTGTTCTAGTGGAAGAAGATGTAGATGGTAGTGTCAGAGCTAGGATTATTTCACATGGTTTTATCAATAACTGCAAAAAGACTGAAAGAGCAAGACTGCCTAGTTCAGGAATTAGATGCATATTTTTTCCATTTTTCTGATGCACAAAGTGTAGTCATTCAGAGAAGCAGAAATAAACTGCAACATTACCAGATTGGGCAGAGGACTCAAAGCTGTGTTTGGTCTCCACTGAATGGCTTACCCAGCCATATGAAAAATTTATATGATCTCATCTAGTTATGACCTGAACATCTTGAACACCCACATTATCCAAACCAAAATATGATATTATTTACCGTTTAAATGGACATAAGGTGAAAGAACCCCAAGATCTACAGGAAAAAAGTGAAAGTGTCCATGTTCCAAGGCTGGTATTCAGAAAGCATGAGAAGCTAGTTTTTGGCAGCTGCTGCACCAAGCTGAAGGAGAGAGCTGAATGAAGTTGTAATGCAGCTCAGTGATGCTCCCAAGAAAGAGCAAACAAACCTAACAGCTAGTCACTCATTAAAGAAGACTCCTTATGTAGTAGTTTTGTCAACTTGGGCATAGGTTGATAAGCAGGCAATAAACAAAGATAGTACAATTAGTTATGTTGTTTTCCCTGGGTTTTTGAAATACATTAGAAAGGACAGTCTGAAATTGCATGTCCATGGTACTTGAGTCATTTCTGCTTGTGGAAAGAACAGGTTTCTCACCAAGAATGTTAACCAGTGTTGCGAATGGACCCCCTGGGAGACTGATGAAATCAGGAGTCATGATATCCTGATCCTGTCCACAGAGAAACACTGGCATCCTTAATGTCAGTGACTTAATGCCTGGTTCTGACACTTAAATACTGTGTCAGAGTAGAATGGCTTCCATAAGGAAAGTGATTGCTGGTGGCCTGCACAAGAAATGATCTCTTGAAACTTTCAAGTGCCACTTATTTTGAGCTCTTCTTTCAAAAGCAGACTAAGTTTTGACACATGTCCTTTGCAATATTCATATTCATTTTCTGCACTGGCTTGCTTTGCTGACTTATCTCTTTTTATCTGCAGAGTAAGACATAATGATTCTTTTATATTCAGTCTTTCATACCACTGACCAGGACTTGCAGCTGAAAAGCTTGAGAATAAAACTGAGCGGCAGGATGCATCACTCTTGGTAGATGCCCCAATTCCTCTCTGAAAGCCAGAACTGTTCACTTTACTCTTTATTGTAACAATACTCAGGCAGATAGCTGTTTCATCCTGGCTGTTTACTGCGCAAGACACTGTCCAAAAAACATTAACTGAAAACAGTAATTTACAGTTAACAGGGAATGCACAACTCCCTGTGCATTTACTGTCTAAAATTTAGGTGAAATCAGCAGTGGGTGATTGCCAAGTTTGAGCTTTGCATATTCTTGATGCATGTGCATAAATGAATATAATTGCTTTTTTCTTTTTTTCTTTTTTGGCAGATGGCCACTTTGTACAAGTCTGAGAGAAATGATTCACATCAAAAGCTTTCCTTGGAATCCATGTTATGCAGCAGGCCAGCCCATGACAGTGAAGTACAGTGAAAGTTTACACACAGAGACTTCATGTGTGTGATACGTGTCTTGTATTCTCATCCTGTTCCTAACAGATCACCCTTTGATCTGCTCATTACTCTCATTCATGCTGAAAGGTTTCAGCTTTTCTATACAGAAGCTGATAGAATGAGAGGTTTTATTGCCTCAGCATGTTAGATTTCCAGACTCTCACAAAGAGAATGGAGGAAACAGACCAGATGCTCAGTCAGATATGACAGCTTCAGTATCTCCCTGCTTCCAACAGAATTCTCTTCTGAGGGCAAATAGTCAAACCCTATGCACTGTTACACACTTCACAGCTTTTCCCATCTTGCAGTCTAGTTTTCTCTGTCATTGTAGAGGGTTGCAAAATGTATTTTCTCCAAGGTCAGCAAGTCACATGTGTGCCACATGTCTAATGATAGTGCTAGAGAAGAAACTGTGGCTGGCAATTCATAACGACCCCAGAATCAGTTGTATTGTTTGGTGGCAAAGATTTTTCAGGCTACATTTTAAAAATAGACCGAGTACACACTCTTGCCTCCAAATCATTACATGTATTCCAAATTTTATAAGGAGTTCTTACTGTGAAGATATTATAGAAGTTACAGTTGGTCAGAGGGTTATTTTGCTCCTTCAGAAAATGGTAGGAGATGCATGTCAAAATCTGGCAAGATATATTTTCTTTTTCTTTCTATAATTTACCAGTGATCTTGCTATAATACAATGTTTAGTTCTTTGCTTGTGTCTTGGTTTCAGATATGTAAATGATAAACTCGTTTATATACCTGGGCTTGGTATTTAAAGTTCTAGCTAGCTAATGCCTTTCCTTTATTTTTTATTTTTTATCTTTCTATTTTTTATTTTTTAATTTTTTATTTTTTATTTTTTATTTTTTATTTTTTATTTTTTATTTATTATTTATTATTTTTATTTAGAATACCCTGATTTTCTTCTTTCCCAAGAAAACAATTTCTGTAAGAATTGTCTGAAAATATTGACGAATGTTTTGCAATTACATCATCAAGCCATTCTTCAAAAGCAGACACATTTGCTTACTTTGATAGGGCTTAACTGCAAGTTTGTATCACATCTTCATTCCATCAACCTCCAGAGCAGAAAGCATCCACAAAGCACTTTTATGAATGTTTCTTTTTTGGCATTCACTAACTTAATATATGGAGTTAGAAATCTGTTAGGGCAAGACACTGATCATATGAAGAATTGATCTGCCAAATCTCTGTAGAGTAGAGGAAACACCAGGATAATTTAAACTGTTGAAAGTAATTTACTCATCTAAAAGGATTTGGAAATTGTGAATGGAAAAGATCAATAGTAATATTCAGGAAAACAAAACAAAATAAATTTCTGTCTATTTGAGTAACACCTATCTAATGGTAGATTTTCTTAAGTGAAATGAAGTGGCGTTAGTCCAAACAAACTGTGAAAGGATTAAAGTGTTTCTTGATATGGTAGTGCAATATTTTTTGTGTAGACTGCTTTTTCTTGAACTGATCAGAATTTAATTTCTTCACTCACATTCAGGGCCTGATTCCAAACATCTCCCTGCCAGTGGAAAATCTTTATTAGCTTCAGACTCACAGAACACATTAAAGCAGAAAACACTATTGTTGAAAAATATTGTTTTATTTTGGGACTTGGTCCCTGCATTCACTCTGTATAGTTGATACCTCTTGCTTGAACTAAATTCTCATCAATTGTGCTTCAAATTCTCCTTTGTTCAAGCTGTCTATATGTTACGCCCCTCCTGGACATTTGAGATCGAAAAATGCTCTTGGTTGTCTTATATACTTGTTGCTGGCCAGACAATGTTCTTTTCTCACAGCTGATAGGGACATACCTCTCCCTACCCTTCATGTAAATTGTGTTCATGTAGGGTTTCATTATGGCATCCTTCTCCTTGTGCTGGGAAGCTTATAGGGAATAAAGCATCTGTGCTGTACAGTTATCTATGAAACTGGGTAAATAATTCATTTCTGACAGACACAGAAATAGGGAAAAACTCAAGAAATAAGTGAAAACAAAAAAGAGGTTTTCTCTTTAAAAAAAAAAAAAAAAGAAATTTTTTTTGTTGGTTTCCCTCATGAACAGTTTCCTTAACATAAAACATTTTAACATGTAGTAATTTTCCTTAGACCTTTTTGTATTCACAATGAAATATATCCAAATTTAAGGATGACAGAATGAAGCATGTTGGACTTCTCCAAAACAGTACTTCTAGGTCAAGAAGATGCTGAAATATTTTTTTGTTTAAACTGTACCTCTAATTTTTGACAGGGAATCCTGAACTTTTTGGCATTTAAATTTTTTTCAGTTACTTTTGTTATAAATATTACAATCTTTTACTTGTTCAATTGCCATAAAGGCAATGTTGACTGGATCAAAGGAAAGAATAAACACAAGTTTGTGATAAGTTTACAAATCACATTTTCTCCCCACCTTCCTACAAATGTCGGAGAACCACAATTAAATGTAAAGCTTTTGTGAAGTAAAAGTTTATTTTAGTTGCTGATGAGGCAAAAAGTAAGGCACTAAGGCAGGACGATCATGATGTCAGCAGCACTTCTTGACAAAGTTGCAGAACAGCATTGCTATTTTTGGGTTCCCATTCAGAAGTATGAATGATTGATTGCATTCTACATTGCTCTTCATTTTCATAAATTATTATAAAATTATATATTAAAAGAATGAGGTCTTTAAATTTAGAGGAAAGGGGATGATGCAGTCTGTTTGAAAATCTAGATTGAGATAGTCTCTCAAGATCTGAATTTTTATGGGCTGCTGCTCCCAGTGACTGTTTTAGTGGCTAACCCATGTTCACCTCATTTTTTGCACCAGTCATCTCTGTGCAGATTGATGCAGCTGTTCATTATTTCCTCAGCTAGATTAATTATCTCTGATTCTGTTAGAACTTTAAAATATGTATTCTGCCAGTACTGTATAACAGAGAAAGTTAGAACTGTTACTGTTTAAAAACAATCTTGCTGCCTTTTGGTAGATAATTATTTTTTAAAGATAAGACTTAAATGAAGAAAAATTGTATTTTTCTTTTAATTTGAAGAACATTTTTTCCATCAATTAAGTATAATGATTGAAAATGTGTTTAAAATAAAATTTAGTCTTGCAAACCTCCTTATAAATATCAAACAGCTGATAGAAAGGTTACATTTCAGATGCTTAGGAGCCTGAATACCTAAACTCTTCTCCCAGAACTCTATGTTTTTGTAATGTATGTGTGACAGATGATGAGGTATCCCTCACCAGACTCGAAGAGCTGTCACAGGATTGTAGCTCAAAGATATGTCTCCACATAGGTGACTATCAATTGAAGTTTCTTTATAGAGATGCTAATGTGAGTTCATACAAATTATGAAGAATGTGCTAGTTGATGAGGTTTCCAATGTTCTCAGGTGGCCAAAGGAGCTTCTGCCTTTCTTGTCTTCATCTTGTACTGTGTAAAAAACAGGGATCCAGGCAGATGCTCCAAATCTGAAGATCTTCACAAAGTCAGACCTTATGTCATCAATGACTTTTCATTCATGTTGGAATGGACTAAAAACTGGTACTTGGCAAGTGTGCTTCACTCCTTCTATTGGATGGTATGGAAAAACTGTCTTTATCTGGCTGTTTCTGCATGCATCCCACCTTCTGGTGGTGTTTCTGATGTAGTTCTGCAAATGTTCTCATCGGTTGACAATGCCACCAGAATACCCTTGCTGAATTTGCCAGACTGCAGTTTTTGAGCAAGCAAGAATACAGCTATCAGAAGAGCTTTTAAATGAAAACTTTCCTGCAATTTTGAACCCTTCTCTTTAAAAATCTTTCAAGTCACTCACTCCTAGGTCTGACCCTAGATTTCATACTTTTAGATTTCGTATCCCTCTCATCATTGAGTAGTAATGTTGAGCAGCAGGATTGCACATTTGCACTTACAGACTTCAGAAATCTTCTTGGAAGAAGTAAAAAGAACCAGAGAAGCAGCCAAAAAGCAGGTCTTGCGTGTCCTGATCATCAGGGCTTTCCAGCTGAAGTGAACTTTGAGGTGCCTCAAATATCATTCAAGTGCTGCAGCAATATTAAAAAGGAGTTGATGTCTTTGTCAGGAAATGCCGTTTTCTTCTACATAGTCCATCTTCTCCTGCTCCCTGTGAGTGGAGAAGAATGTCTTTACTCATCAAGCTGATGGATTATGCTGCATTGCCTCCAAAAGCCCATCTAGGACAAAATTGCTGCTTTCAGCACTGCTATGCATAGGTTACCCTGTTGCAGAGTGGAATTACCTTTGGTCTTACCTTCAGGGGAACAGTGCCTGAAGAAACAATGTTGTAAGAATAAATTCAGCCCTCCTATTTGACTAAAAGGAAGGCTCAGGTGTGGACTCAGCAACATTGATACATCTGCACATCTTAACAGCCAATGTGTGGAGCACAAATTCCTCCACTTCTGAGTCCCAAAGGCAAAACAGGAAGCTAAATTAATTCTTGACATAACTCATCCTGAGTGACACAAGCAACTTTCCCACTGGCTTGGTGGAGTGGCCACTTTGATCCTGAGAGCTCCAGTTTGCCTCTTGTGCAAGAACAGGTGCTGAAATATTGAGGGCATATTACCTATGAAGCACTTTCATGTAATTTGCTTTATTGACTATATTAACCAGAAGCATTTTAAGGAGTTTTCCAGTTACTAGAGGCTGGGCTATGGAGCTTTGAAAATCAAGGTCACAACTGCAAAGGGTCATTGACTGAAGAGAAAATAAACTTCTTGACAAAGAATTTGAATCCTCCATATTTAAATATTAACAGCACCTACAAGTTTTCCTGCTACTCCGTGAAACACAACTTCATTTGCCAGTGAGTCAGGCTTATAAAAATGGTAATTGTGAAGTGCAGTTGCTAACTGTATCAAGAGAGAAGGGATTTTATATGTAATGGAGATTCTTTTTAATGATGAATTATCTAGCTCCTGGCTACCATGCATGAGTTCTATTAACTGCCAATAAATTGTTCATTGTTAAATCTAGTTCACTCTTCTTAATTAGGCCAAGAGGTTTTTTTCTCTTCAAATCTTTTTCTTGCTTTAATTTGGAAACGTATTTGAAATCCTAATGATCCTAACAGCAGCACCAGACATTACTGCAGAGTCACTTAAGGACTGATGTTACACAACAGAAGTCTGAAAAGATCTGAAAACCTATGCATTATACAAATCAGGGTTTAAAACACACAGTTAATAGAAGTGCCTGGTTGTATCTGCAGCAAAATTCTGAGCACACTCCCATTAGCAGCTTAAAAAAGCACAACAGCACACCCTGTAACCTTGTTAAGTCTAGAAGAGATGCATACAGTTACCTGATTTTAAGGATTAAAAGGTCTGCTGTACAAAAAAACCCAAGAAAGAAAAAAAAAACAAACCAAAAAACCCCCACCAAAAGTATAGGAAAATGTTAAGCCTATGAACTATCTGCTGCTTAGGGAGCTTCTGGTGACCACTGCACTGGAATAAAATGTTGAGTATCCTAGAAAGAGAGAGGAATTAATAGAAAGGCTGACATTACCTCTCTGTAATCTTCTTCATGGATCATTCCTAGAGGTGAAATAGATTCTACCTAAAGTAAAATGCTAATGTTAAGTTTTCATTAACTTTCAGTTGTCAGTTCATCACTACACAGAGTGATAACTTTAAGAATACTAGCTAAGTCCAACATATCTCCATGGTGTTTCACCAACACAATGGTATTAATATCCATTCTAAACAAGGATCTAAATAAGACATTGTCTAGAAAAAATAATTAAGATTTGGAGGTGTTTGCCCTCCATTGCTGCAGACATGTTTTTCCTTTCTATCTTCAGTCATCCATGTGAAATAATAGGATTACTGCACCTGCTTTTTATATATGCTTTATCACCCACTTTGAATTGCTAACTGGCTCTCTGGGTACCATTTAAGGTTTGAACTTAATCAGTCAGCAATTTTCATACTTCTGCAAGATGTGAATCTTTCCTTAGGGCAGACAGAGTGCTGGACTTGAGTGGCAGGAGTTGTGACTGCAGGGAATCCCAGTTGTCAGAGCTGGAGTTAAGTCAAACTCATGTGACTTTTCCCATAGGATGCAGTTAGCAAATCTTCCTGACAGAGGCTAGAGGCAAGAAGAGAACAGATGTGCTAGAGATAAAATGTGTTTGTGTACACTGAAATATAGCCCTCCTCTATCTGCTGAGCAATTAGGAGCAGTTTAGACACTTGCTCTCTCGCCTCACACCCCTCCTGTGAGTGTCTTTTTCTGCTATTTAGCCTACTTTGATACATTTCACATTTCTGGGTGTTTCAAGGCATTGAACATGTGTGGTCTAGAGTGAGAGTGAGCAGTGGGAAAAAAAAAATAAGACTGTAGATATGAAATATTATTAAAAAGATCAGCTCCATGGTAACAAATTTCTGTAGCAGAACAAATGTTTATTTTGATCTGAATAGATTTTGAAAATTTCCAACAGCTACATCAAAGCACTCAATTTTAACTATTTGTTTTGATATTGGTATTTTATTTCAATTTGTATAAACATACCTCTTTCAATGAAAATATATTTTTGCAAAAGAAAGAATAGTTTTTACTCTTCAATTCTAGGGAGCAATAAGGTGGGATATATGAATTCAGGTGGATGAAAATAAGTATTTTCTCCAACAAGCTTCTTATTATAAAGTTTTATTTGGAGTGTAACATCTCAGTGTAGTTTTATCTGATCTAGTAAATATTTTCAGAAAATATTTCTTCAGATATAATGAAATTATTTCAAATTATTTATATTTATTATACAGTTACAAGACACTGTCTTTGAGCATTAGAGTTATTTATATTTCCTTTTCACCTTCCTTGCTCTCCCCAGAGGTCTTTCCCCCCAAAAAAACACATTCAAAACCTTGTTTTTAAGTGGTCATTTTAAATCAGATATCAGCAGAACTCATCTTTTTCTTCTGTTCCCTGCAAAAGCCAGGTGCCCTCCAGCTCTTATTACTTCCCAGCAATGTTTTGTCTCAGCGGGTTACAGCATTTCAGCAGACTCAACAATCAATAACTGGCCTTCTCACTTCAGAAACATTCTCAGATATATTAGATGGGGTATATTCGATGGAATATTAGGCATATTGGAAAAGTGCCTACAAATCAGAGAGCAACTGGCTGGGGAGACAAATGTAGATTCATTCACTTCTTACCTCCACTTTTTCTTACCATTTGCATGGTATTTATGTTCCTAGTTTCTCAGTGTGCATAATGTATTTCAGTTTAATGATCATAATAGAACACTGGATGGTCAGTGATTGTATAATTGACATTTAAGTTCAGAACTAAATAACAGCACAAAAGCCATATGCATACCAGTGACTCAACAGGGCAAATCTAACTGTGAATCAGGGTATTTGCATCTTAAATGTAATCAATGGATTTATTGTTTCTCTCACCACCTTCCAAAGTTTTGATATGGTGTAATGACGATTAAGACTACAAGAAAGGTCTTTTTACTTTTTTCTTCAGACCTTTTATAGCCAAAAATGTATTAAAGCATGGACTTGAAAATCTCAATTTTGAGTTGTCATTGTACTCCCTCTTTCAGGCAGTCATAAATACAGCTGAGCACAGGGTTAAAGGGAAAATTCTTTTGGTCTAATGGAAAATTTTGCCAACTCAGGTTAGAAAAAAAATTGTTTTAGTGTGTTTTTGGACTCTGCTCTTTTAGTGTGGTAATCAACTTCAAGTCCTGTCCAATCCAATAAAGCCTTAGAACATTCAGTTTTACTCAGAATCTTTCAGATTAGTTCCTTGAATTGTAACATAATTGTGTTTATTTTGTTTCTATTTCCTTCCTTCCTGCAGCAATGGATTGGTCTTCCAAAATATTGTTGTAGAACTCATGAATAATTTAACTGCTACTTTTCAAGAAAACAGTTGTGAGAGAAGGCTAAAGTTTTAGATTTCCTTTTCATAAGATATGCTGTCAGCCTTTCATCTTTTAATTTAAATGTATCTAAGTATTAGATGTGTCTAATTAAATGTATCTAAGGATTAATCTCAGGACCTCCATGAATAATTAGTGCACAATATTAACTGACAAAGAAATCAGACCAAAGCTACGCCTTGCTGTAATTAAATACTACTGCATTAAATAGGTTCTGACCATTTCCCCCACACATATAAAACATTTTTAAGCAGAAAAAAACCCCAAGTAACAGCCTGAAGAACAGCCCAGGCTTTCTCTCTTCTTGTTCTTCAGTCTGGAGAGGGGACTACATGTGAAATTCAGCATCTTTAACCCAAGAATTAATCTGCCATTCCCTCCTGCTAATTCCCTCTCTGTGCCTAACATCTTTCTCTGAACAAGAAGACACTCTTAGCTCATTTAAATGGGAAAATAATGAACAAAGAGACCAGTGAGCCTAGAAACTCATCTGCATCTAGCAGTATTTGCAATTTGTTTGTGAAAGCTGAGACAGAAATCTGAGATAGTAGTATTTGGCTTTTGCCTTCCCAGCAGAGCATGTAAGCCCACATCTCACTGTCTGAACCAGAGCATTCCTCAGGAAGGGTTTTCTACTTTACTAACATTTCTTATCAAATTGCAGTGACAGAATTCAGTGTCTCTGAGGCTCTGGATTCACCCAGTGAATGTTAGTGCTTGAACAGAGAGAGATGAAGAAGCCTATGAGTATTTATATGGGCATCTTACAAGTCTACTTCATCATCTCTGCCTGTGGGGTAAAATATGGTACTGAAGCACAGACCTACAGAAAAAAACCTCTACTCTCATCCAACAAAGCATGACAAATTGACTGTCATTTGGCTAAATCTGTGTCTGGAATTAAGGTGTGGAGACATGCAGTTAGTCCTCTGAGAAGGCAAATGTTTGGGAAAGTCTTGCTTAGAAATGAGAAGAATGAAAAGTTTTGTTCTAGCTCTTATGAAACAAAACCAAGCTAGGTAGTCATTGGAGGGTGTGTGTGTGTGTGTGTAGAAAAACAGCAGTGTAAAAGTTATTTTTCACACTAGCTTTGCCTAACCCTGTGTAATGTTTTGCCCATAAAATAATCTCAGCAAGTGTGGAAACTATTGTCAGGTCTGCATTACAGAGCTGCAAATACAGGAGAGCAGATGCCTGTTAACTCCTGTCAGTCTGGAGGGGAAGGGAAAAAAGGAAATACAGAGGAAAATAAAACTATGATTAGCCTGTAGTATCCCTGGGACCACTACTTTCCCTCACCCAACACTTACCCTTTTCTCCTGAATGAACTGTGAAAAGACCTGGAGCTATTATAGAGCTACAAAGAAACAGGGAACTGGTACCAGATGGGACCTCTTGTCTCCATCTCTCTCCAGCCCAAACAATCTGCTGCAGAATTTAGAAGAGAAGGGTGGAGAATCTAATAGTGTCTCAGAGTCGGAAAGATGGCTCTGGCTCGAGCACTGCCAGCCTGTTCTGGAGGAGGATTATTATTATTCTGTGTGCCAAAGGATATGGCTATTTTTCTCTCTCACTCACTCTTTGCAACAAACATTTGGCTACTATTAGCCAGCTGGCAAATGTAAATGAAACATCACGTATCACTTTAGCAGGGAGAGTGCCATCCACGCTTTGCCAGTCGTGCAGCGGTCTGACTGCCAGTGCACAGCTCGGCATGTGCCTCGCATCTCCTCCTTTATCTGGAAGCATGGATGAGAGTGGCAGGGAAACTTGTTAGGCAGAGAGAAAGTCTGTGGCACGGTTACAAGATGTCATACAGGAGAATCAGGCCAAAATCTGTCTAGTAAAAGATGGTGGACTGGCTATATGCTCCTAAAAATTCTGTCCATATTGCTTATTTATAGCAAACATCCTTCTTGACAGTTACACGGAATAAAATGCAGAAATTGTATGTGGAGAGGATGGTGTTTACACCTGATGTGGAAATAGACCTTTGAGAGTTGGTATAAACACGCATATATGGAAGCATTCTCTGCTCTCAGTTACACCCATGCAGTTCCAGCCTGCAATGCTGCCTGGGTGTAACATGGAGAAGGATCTGGCATCATGCCATTGTTATCCTCCTCCTGATCTCCAGCTTGGTGTTCTTACTCTCTTTTCATTTCTGTTTTTGTTTTCAATTTCTGATTTTTTTATTTTCTCTTTTTCACTGTCATTTCAAAGATTTTGGTGAGCTAATATTTTTCCTTTACATCTACTATTTTCTTCTTAATTACCAAATAAGGTAGCACCATAAAATAGGAGAAATAGTTATTTAATTGTCAGGCAATATCCTAATGACCTGTATTTAACTATATGGTAGCCTGGAAAGACAAGAATTTCCATACTCATAATTGTCTTCTAACAGAGTTAACATTCAGAACTTGACCATTTCCTTTTAGAACAAACAATGCCATGAATTATTATAAATTTTTCCCAAAGATTTTACAGCAAAACTAAGTAGCTATTTACTTTAAATATGCCAATTAAGCATTACTAATGTACAGTACAATTCTAGGGTAAGGATGATTGATAGTAGCATACAGTGAAATGTTCTAAAACTGAAGCTGGAAAACTGCAGCTGGAAAATGTAAGTGTTCAAAATCAAAAAAAAATATCTTGCCTACTGACAGTTTTATTTGCACATTTCAAAACAGTGCTTAGAAAATGTTCTTTTATTGATCATTAAAGATTTTTTTACTCTGTTGGGTTTTTTGCTTGTTTTTTTTTTTTTTGTGGGGATTTTTGTTCTTTGAGGTTTTTGTTTGCTTGTCTGTTTTGTGGGTTTGTTTGGGTTTTTTTTGTTTTGTTTTGTTTTGTTTTGTTTTGTTTTGTTTTTTTTGTTGGGTGTTTTTTGGGGGGGAGGGGGTTGTATTTTTTTAACAAGGCAGTAGCCAATGCAAACTTCTCAAAAGTTGTTTAAGACTAGAGTGTAACTTAGTATGTAGTCCTGAAAGATCTCATTCCAAATGATGGAGGACAGGGCCTTAATAGAAAATGAGAATTTACATTGGGCAAAAATGTCAGCATTTCCAGGGGTGTGGGTTTTCCCCTTTTTATTTTAATTTTTTATGAAAGCAAAACATTGTCAATGAGACAGAAAGCAAATGAATGAAAATACTCAGATCCAGAATGGCTCAATAAACTCAAGAAACCACCATAACTATATTTGCCACAGTTAATTTGCTTGTGTTAGTTTCAAATTTGACAGATAAATCATGTTATGTATTATTTCTCTTATGCTGGTAGGGAAAATGGTCTACTTCCCTTGATTTTCAGCATAGAGACTACAGAAACAATAAAAATAACCCAAAGGATATTACATGGCCTGCTAATGGTGGTATTATACCATTCCAGGTGCAGTGGAAGCTTTTTGGGCTAGATTCTGTCTTAAGATGGAGCTTACACTTTTGAGCAAAGTTTCTTGTTTCACTTCTATTAATCTAGGATGAATCCAGAGTTTGAACTCTTTGCCAAGAATCGCAGTGATTCTCTTCCAAGCTGGGATAATGTGCAAGACCCCAGAATTTTGACTAATTGCAATTGTGAAAATAGATAACTATTTTTGGGTTTTTTCTCAGAAAAGGATTAATCAAAAAATTGCTGAGGAGATTTATCTTAAAAGCAAATAGTAATCAATCCTCTTGCCAAAGTAAGTAGGTTATTGAAAACATCAATTGGTATAATTTATTGTACTACTATTTGGATCAGAACCCATATATATGCTTGGTGCCCTTCATTTTCACTGGCTTCTAGGGCTGGGTGAAAATCAAGGGGTGCGTTTCTGATGAATTAAATAAGCCTTGGATCATGATGCAAAAAGCCTCAGAAATAACAGACAGTGGAAGTCCAATCAAATCAAAGAATTCACTTAGCTGGGTGCCCATTTTACCTGACATATTTATACTGAGCAATTTGACAGCAGTGAAGTATGTGCAGTTGAGCCATACGCTGTCATTTCTCACTGAGAATTCTCAGCGACTTTGTGAGATGGCGTTAATAAGCACATTTCAGTTTCAAAGGCATCACCTGCATTATTCTTTTGGACTCCAACAGGTACAGCAAATAGATTCTTGTTTGTGATGGAAAGGTCTTGACTCAATAAATTGTTAATGGTAAGGTATCTTATTTGTAGAAAAACCCCTTGTGACTTCTCTCATCAAAGTCTAGTAACCACATTTCAAGAAAGAATATAAAGTTTTGAACTCAGTAGATAGCTTTCAAGGCACGCATTTGTAATTTTCTTATTCAAGATATTCTTTGTTATTTTTAAAGTGTATATTTAAATCTTTTCTGATGTTCTCTTATACTAAATTTCATATCAGTTAACAAAGGAAAGTTGCTCCAAAGCCTTTACTTTGTATTTTATTTTCCAGTAGTATTTAAAGTCCGGAGCAGGCAAGAGATTTTTTTCTAGGTGAAAATATCATGGTCAAAAAATTTGAGATTTGCAAAAGTAGTCTTCCCATGAGCATACTCCATTAACTATCACCCATGACAGCAGGAGCCAAAAATTTTCAAGCCGTCTATCACCCAGAATTCTTTCCAGTGACAAAGAAATACCAGTAACATGTAACTTTCAAGGAACATTGGGTCTTTTGTTTGCTAAACAGTTTGAATTTCAGAAAAATCACATTATCTGTTTTTAGAGGAGAGTGCAAATGAGTACACAAGACACATGACATGTCTTGTCTGGAATACTCGTGGTCTACTGCAGTTAGCAGCCTGGCATATCTGGGATACACCAGTCACTCTACTTACTTTCCTTCCTTATTTTGTCAATTTTTATGTCACTTTATTAAAAATGCTTTGTTGTTATTAAGTGATGTTATGAAGTTATAAAACTTCTGAGTTAAAAATGCTTCCTGATCTTAGAGTGCAGAAGCTGCCACTTTGGCAGTAAGTGAATGTTGAGTTTGGGTTAATTTGACTGTTTTAATGTCTGTGCTTTAAATCAGCTTTGTGCAATTATCTGATTTAAAAAGAGAAAGAAAACATGCTTTTTTTTCTTGAAGTCAGAAAATCATTTAGAAAATCTCAAGTCAAACAACTGAATCTTCTTTATTGAGATATGCTAGAATCATTTTATTAGAGCTTCACCCTGTCTGGAAAAAGAGTGGTGGAAATATCCAGATTCTGAGACCAGAATTACAGACAAAAGGGATCACATTGTAGAAAAAAGAAAGCCTGAGGGTTCCCACCTCCCAAACTCTTACATTACTTCATACCTTTTTGAAATGAGTAGTTGGATTAAGACAATATTTGCCTTGTCTGAAATTTTTATGCTTTCACGGAACATGTGTCATTCTTCTTTCTACATGGTACTATAGTAGTCATTGTTAAAAAAATACTTTAAAAGTTGTTAAATAACCTAAAATAGATCAGCCAAAAAATAGTATTTTCTTTTAGTTTTAAATGAACATCTAATTTTCAAAGTAATTTTTTAAAAATTTAGTTATCTAAAAAAAACCAATGCAGAACACAAAAATGCAACCAATCAACCAACCAACCAAAAAAACCCCAAGACAAACAGCCCCTCCCCAGTCCCATCTTTTTTTTTTTTTTTTTTTGGGTGCTGAGCTCAAGAATTTGCTCTCTCTGGCAACAATTGCTCTCCTTTAATTGCCTCAAGCTGGGCCTCTGAGAACCAGAGCCATGCAGCTGATTAGTAAGTGTAGAAAATTTGTCTCTGCTTGCAGAGAGCAAACATCAGGCAGAGGTACTGCACCAAAGAGCACATGTTTTCAGATTTTCACCCAAATGGGGTATCTTTCACCCAATCTGAAAGTGTTTTAATTGCTCTGTGAGCGACTTGATTACCAAAGTGTGTATGGATGCTAACATAAAGGAGAATAAGAATGAGGTAGGGACTTGACTTCACATGCCAAGAATGTATTTCTCATTTAAGTTGCCACAGAGATACAAATTTGCCTTGATGGACAAAAGGAGGTGGATATTAGAGAAAATAATTGTATATTTGGAAATTTCTGGTGAACAGAATGATTGACAATTACGAGAGAAGGAAAAATAAACATTGCCTTGTGTTTCAGATCTTTTGTTTTCATCATATCATTCAGAGTTCAAAAAGGGGTTTTTTGAGAACTCTCTGTTAGGTTTTCACCCTTGGAAAGTGAAGAAGAAAATTTCAATGACATGCAGGCAATCTACACTAGTGGTAGAAATTCTGGAATTCATAGGGTGAAGGCCTAAACCTTGGTCAACTTCTATTAAGGCTATGAAAAGTCTCTGATAGCCTAAGTACTAAAGATCTTCAACAACTATTCCATTGTTATTGCAGCATATTTACAAAAACATGTTCTTAAAAAAACTATAAAAACATGTATATATATAAAATCATCCAATATTTTAATGCTGTTCTCACAGTATCAGTAGTATGTCGTACCAGATTCCACTATGAAAGTGCACTGGGGATTTGGTGCACTGGATATCTTGTCTTGGAAAACAGAAGCAGTTAAGCAAAGTTTGACTTTGTTAATGTTAACTGCCTTGGAAACAAACACAAAGAGGAAGGCCAAACCAAAACATCAAACAAAACAACCCCAAAACAATGTTCTTTGGGTGGATATGGAACTGACTGGAAAATACAATGCATTATCCAGTAGCAATCAAAAGCAGAGATCACAGCAGGGGCCTGGAATCTCAAATGAATTCTGAATCTCTATGAGCCAGAGATCACTAGAAGTGGATTTTCTGTCTGACTACCTTTGCTATAGACAGATATGAGTTCAGTGAAAAGGTAAGGTTTAGTTCAGAAAACTGTCCATGTGGTTTTGCTGTTTGCCTTCATCCTTTGTACAGAGAGACAGTGGTGGTTTTGAGCTGCATTCAAAGCCTTTGCTGATAAAAGTCTTGCAGTCAAGAACTTTTGTCCAGAGAGGTATATAAGCTTTGTAAAAAAATTAAAAGAAGAAAATTATCACTAGGTTTCTTGGTATGCTTAATACAAATTCAGGAAAAAAATATTATCATTGTAAGTTACACTTATTAACTTCTAGCTCTCTGTCAGCTACGTATCACTGTAAGTATTCACTGTTTTTCAGAGCTCTATTCCTCATCCACACTCCTTCAATCCTAAAGTGAACAGATTGAGCTCTTCTGTAAGTTGCAACCAGATCCCAAGATTCACTGAAAATCCCCTTCCTCCACTATTTTGGAAAACCCAGTCTAGTCTCTGGTAGCTGAACAGTCCCTCCTATGCTCTATGATTGTCAGGTTTGGAGGTACATACTTACCTAGTTATGGTGAGGAAGAGGCTTTCTGCTTTGGTATTGTTTAAATTTTCGTGCACTGAGACGAGATCTGCAAGGACTTGAAAGACACAGTGAGGTCTGAGTGCCCACCCCATTGTCTTGACAAGAGCTGTGGACATGGTAGCGCACAACTTGTGTTTGACGCAAACTCCTTTCATAGACATTAAAGCAAGAGGAATGAACTTCAACCTCCTCAGCTGCACTGGAGAAGTTAATAACATTAATTGAAATGTTGCAGCTATGGATCTGAAGAGAGAGAAGCCTTCAAACTAGAGGAATGCATTCAGAGTCCAGAGATGATTTAAGACAAAAGCAGCTCTTTTTCATACAGATGAGGTTTATCTTACTATAGGTAAATGATATCATAATTTGTTGTAACAAAACAAATGTGCAAGCATCTGTGCAAAATGTCAGCAAACCTTTTCCAAGTTATGAAGCAGTCTAATGTAATGCTTATTTTTTAGGGTGAACCTTGTAAACTCTTAGCTTAGAAACAAAGTTTTTGTCTCCCACAAATACCAATTATTGCGTACATTACAGTCATAATATTTGCTGCCTTTACCATCAGCTCGATGATAGTTTACAATTATGTGGTCATGGTCACAGTGGATGATTTTCCATTCAGGAAGTATGATTGTGCTCCAAATTATCAGGCAGAAGATGTCTTAGTAGTTTAATCAATATAGATAGACACTTCATATTTACTTTTTGTGCAAAAGCTAGGTTTCTTAATCTCCATGCTCCTCCATTTCCATGCACTGGTGAAAGAAGAACAAACAGAACTGTGCCACTTGGTGTATTCATCAGAGTGATCAAAATCAGAGGAGGCATTCGAAACTCAGCCTTCCAAATACTGCTGCTTTGAATAAAATACTATTAAGAAAATTGGTAGGACTTACGACGAGTATAACAGCAGTCATATAAAAATTTACACCAGTTTATGAAAAGCAATTGTGAGATTTACATGATGGAGCTGGATATACTGTGAATTGAATGGATAGTATGATGGAATGGAAACATGATGGTTCTTTTAAGCCATCTCTCATCACAAGATCGTGTGGTTTGGCAAAACTGTGAGATCTCACATCCCATCTAGTCCATGCTGATGAGTGCAGGTAACTTTCTTAGGGCTGGATCTATCTGGTTAGGATAGAGTCCTAAGTCACCTAATAAATACTTCCCACAATCATACCATCGATCATGAGTTCTCATGTTCTGTCATTTCTTAAAATGATTTCTGTCCTTCATTGTTTGCTGTAAGACAAATACTGGTAAAAAGGATTATGTTAGCTTTTCAATGAGGGAGAGTGTGCAGTTTAAGCCAATAGATTCAAAAGACAAATGTGTTTTACTGATTTTTGAATCCTTATTTCCTATGAATAAAATATATGTTGACCATATGTGTTTTAGGTTTTACCTGTATCTCTTCTCATCCATATATCATCAGTTTCAACACAGGATGTAGCATGACTGGCAGACAATCTGGAACCAATCTGTTTATCTTTAAAATGTTGCTGAAAAGTTTTAGAAGTTGCAAGGTCCTGAACTGGAAAGAAAACCTTGGAAGTAACAACAAAGTATTGGAAAGACAGACAATAAACTTCAGAGTCTTCTATTCTTCTATCAAGATCCTGTTGTGCAAAAAGCATATATGCCATCTCTCAGAAAATCATTTCTGTGGAATAGTCTTCCTCATTTATTAATGCAACCAGGAATCAACCACGCAGTTTTTAATTAGCATTGTAATTTTCAAGAAGTGAAAGATGGTTGCTTTATAGACTTCATATGCAGCTCAGAAGGGGCTCCAAACACAGCTGCATTTGTTTATAATATACTGCTATTTTTTAAAGAGGGTTTATCTGAGATACAGTATGTACTTGAAGACCTTGTGCTGCATAGATAGAAAAATTTTATCAAAAGCCATGAATTCAATGTATTGTAATTTTGTTCTCTGATGCTTTTCTCAGCATTAGAAATCACACCCTGTAGATGGTTTGCAAATAACCACTCTAGGAGAAATCTCCCACATGTATATTAATAAGAGTAAAATAAATATTCCACAATAGATGAATGCTCAATGAGGGGCAAATATAGGGCAAATTCTCTGTGTTTTTTTGTTTTGCGTTACAGTCATATCTAACATTCGACTGCAATATTTTGCATTACTATGTCTGTCTTACTCAAGGATCACACAAATGCTTTACCAACATCAGTGGATTAAATCTCAAAATATTTCTGAAACTAGGAGTCATATGTGCCTGTCATTTATTACTACAGTTTAAAACTTTCTTATACTCATATTGTCCTACTGTTTTCAGAATTTTAAAAAATCTACTTGGAAATGTATGTGTTTTTTCACCTTTTACGTATTTCATTGTTGATTAGCAGACAAAATCTTGCTGCCTTTCATCAACAACAGCAAGGTTATGGATCAGCATCATCATCAGCATCCCTAGCAGCATCATCATCATAATATCCATAGATGACATGGAATCATAGAACAGCTCAAGTTGCAAGAGACCCATAATGATCACTGAGTCAATGTCAGATTATATTTACATTTCTAAGATAATACTGCTCTGATTTTGGCAGCTGTGGAGTGCTTATTGATTATTTGAGGAAAGACAGCATAACTGAGGGCTGAATTAGGTGATAGCCTCCCAAGCCTATGAGCTTTCCAGCTCATAGATACTGCACTTTTTAGATGCTGAACACACATAAAAAAAAGGTAACACAGTTTTTAGTGCCTACTTTGAAGATTTTACAAATAATATCTATTGAAAATTTGTTTTCTTCCTGTTTAGGAGGACTTAATCCTTTCCTACTACAATTTATAGAGGTTGATAGGCTCAAGTTATTTAAAAATCCATTGCCAAAGGGTACAAACAACAAAATGTGTTGTAAGATGCAGATTGCCCAGTTTTTTCCATTGAGGCATGTTCATCATTTTATTGATGAACAGAATAAGGAAAGGTTTCAGATTTGCTCCATATTCCCTAATTGTCCATCATTATTCAGAGTATCTTAAAGGATTTACATAATCTAAGTTGGTGGAAATTGAAGGAGGACTCAGGGAAGGTGTCCAGGATGACTTCTATGGATACTTTAAGTTCTCCAAGATCACAATAGGTTTAGCACTCGAGGTCTAATATCCAAGGTCTTGCTGTGGCAAATGAAGTGCAGGCAGCATTTCTCCAGATCTCCTGGTGCCTCTTTTGTATTCACTCTAAACATGTGTCTCAGTACTGTGAAGTGTTGACTATTTTCTTCTCCCCTAGAAGTTGAAAGGAAATTGTTTAAAGTGCCCAGTAGCTTGAGGATCAAGCCCACAAAAAAAGCTATGGTTTGGAAATTGAATTGTGGTAAGTCCTACTTATGTACCCTGGGTCCATTGCTATGTAAATTCACATTTACCCACAATTCCTGCTGAAATATATTTTTAACAGCAAGTCTTCACATTTAATTTGTTCAGTCTGGTACTATTTAGACATACTTTGTTCTGTTTATGTTTTTGTTCATTACCATGGGGCATGGCCTTACCTTCACTAGATGGGAAAGTAAGGATGATGCAAGGACACCGTCACCGCATCAAAAATCAATTGAATCTGTTAAGTTGCTGCTTCTTAAGAATCTATACCTAAACAAGTGGACTGAAATTTTAAAAATATATAATTTTTAAAATATTTTTTATTTTCCACCATTTCCTAATTTTTCATTTTCTCCTACTGTTATTAGTATAATGCTTGTAGGTTATTTCTTCCCCACTAGCAGTAGCGATTGCTGCATCTCCTGCTTCAGCAGGAAATCTAAATACAAGCCTTCCTCTGAGTGCAGGCTAATTCCCCTTTTTAAAAGCTGAAATCCCTTCCTGAATGCTGGTCCAAAATCTGGACAGTGGGAATATTTTTTTCATTTATTTATCTAGTTTCCCTTGAAGGACAAGGAGGAAAGTGTTATTTATTAAAAAAAAAAAAAAAAAAAAAAAAAAAGGCATAAGAAGCCAAAACAATCTTTTTCTTCTAAAAGCAAATTTACAAAAACTTCCATGGTAGGGGGTAAAACCTACACTGTTTGCCCAAGAGAAATATCTAATTACTTAGGTAAACATGGAAGGTAGACTGGGTAAATACATATCCAGGTTAGGCTAAATATTGAGGTGTTTTAGAAGAATATTTATTGAGTTAAATTTATTTATTCATACACACACACACGCATATTGGTATCTGAATATTATATATTTTAGATTTGTATTTCAGAGCCATAGCAGCCCTTTGGTGAAAAGGTTGGCAGTTGAGAAATCCAATTTAAAAATCCAATTGAGCGAATCATAAGAACAACAAAAACCAAAACCCCAACAAAAACAACAACAAACAAAAAAACCTATTCCAAGATCCCCTCATAAATTTGATGGAATCTCAACATTTTCAAGTCATTCATTTGGATAATGCCAACTTAAAAATAAATTGGTGCTATTTAAACACCTGCTTCCTTTATGATGAGTTTATTATATAAACATTGCTTTAAAATCCAGAGGGCTACATGAATACCTGGCAAAATCTTACTTGTCATATACTTTATTGGATGATTAATTTTAAGAAAAGAAACTTCATGAAAAATTTTGACTGAATTATTTCCATGTAAAAAAATTAAAGTAGTTTAAAAAAGGTGAAATTAATCCTGCAGGTGACCTTTAAAATTTTCTTATGGACACTGGAAACCTACTATATGTTATTATTCATCCTGTTTAAAGTACCTCTATTGGCAGACAAACCTCAGGGAGCTTTTCAGGAAGATATTTTAATTTATGTACTCCAAGACAGAATGATTAAAGAACACTGAAGAAATACTAAATATATCTGAGAAGTGCCATAGATTGGAAAATTCTAAAGGAGTATTAAAAGTCAAATTCAAATAAAGATATAAAAACCCCATTGTACATATAGGACAGAAAGATATTAAGTTATCATTGATTACAGGCAAAAATGTCTTTCAGCTTTGAATTTCCTCAGTATCTGTAGGCAGTTCTATTAGATGAAGGTGTTACTGACAGCAGTTTTTACTTAAAATGAGTAAATTAAAATGTATAGAAAACAACGTTGTTGCCACTTCTGACAGCTGTGTATAAGAGTGCAACTGGAGAGACAAGTGAGAAAGCAGATATCACATTTTTAGAATGTTTAGAGTGTTTAGAAGCAGAGAGCTGCTAATAGTTTTTAATTATGATTTGTTGTTTCTTTTTTCCCAGTAATATTCTTATTTCATGGCTAGGCTCCCTGTTTTCATGCAAGCTTCTTCTGGGAGCACAAGCTGCTGAGTCCACATCTAGAGACATAAATGTGACAATTTAAATAAGGTTAATTGAAAAAAAAATAAAATTGTGTTTTGGTTGGGGCATGCCATAGCAGATAAAAAGCCACTGTGCAGCTGCCTGGTTGAAAACTCTCTAGCTGAGCACTGATAAAATTTATCACAGGGACACACATGGGAATGAACAGCTTCGCAAAGCAGCCTGTGGTGAAACGTGCAACAGCTAAATATCTAAAGGGCTGAAAGAGCCTGACAATGAAATGGTGGCAAAAAGGGCTAAAAACATGTCATAAAAGGTTTCTCATGGGCCTTGGGTTTATTTTCTGAGATATTTTGTGCACAGAGCCAGAGCAGACAGTGGGGAGCCACGTACCTGAACCCTCCCAAAGAGCTTGCCTTCCTGCTGTTCTTGCATCATGCTGTGAGCAGGAGTGGCGACTGAAGAGCAAGGATGGTACTAGCACTTGAAACAACCTGATGCTGGGTTTTTGTCCCTTAAACTTTCAGCTTTTTCTTCCTCCTGTAATTATTATTTTTAAAGTGGTTTGGAAGCTAAAAAAGAAGGGACATTTTTTAGAGTACATCTGACCCAAGCCAGAATGTCACCAAAACCCCTGATCCCATAAGGTCATCAGGTGTTTCGATGAATTCAAAAAAGCTCTAGAATAAGCAAAATGGAGTGTAACTTTGTTCATTAAAGGAATATATATGTGTAAGTTTTCTCTTTATATCTTCAGTCACTCTTGTGCTGCTTGTGGCTTGAGAGGGTAAACTCAACATGCAGATACCTGAGTCCATGTGGGTATTTTTAGTTCAGTTGTCCATGGGTCTGG
>CM031878.1:55097537-55277104 GCA_018697195.1 Certhia americana
AAAAAAAAAAAAAAAAAAAAAAAAAAAAAAAAAAAAAAAGAAATCCCCCAAATCAAACATCCTTTCTTTTAAAGAAAATCTGGACTAAAGGAACTGTTGAGAACAATGAAGAGCTGGAGGGTTAAGCAATAGCATAAGCGTTTGTGAGAAATCAGGCATGGAATAAGGGTAATTGGTGACTAAAACAGACTTTGCTCATATGTATCTGGCACTCCTGAAAGTCTGCTGATTCACTCTGTGAAGGACAGGTTCTGCTTTCTCCTTTGCTGACATTTACAAGCAACATAAATGAAAATGGTAGTATTTTACACCTGTGTTGCACATGTGTGAATGGTTTTTGGAAGCATACCACAGCTGCAAATCAGGTCCAGAGAGTTTAAATGAGAAGAAGCAGAAGGTTCATAAAAGAGCATAAGCTAAAGCGTATTGCCAACGTGGACAAAGAAAAGAGAGAGAGTAAGAGGGGAAAAGGTCAAAGGAAGTATATGAAAGAGAGAGAGAGAGAGAGAGAGAGAGAGAGAGAGGGAGGGAAAAAATGGAGCCAGGCTCAGAACAAAAAGCAGAGCTAAAGAATTATAGTTGTGGGGCTTTTTTGGCGGGGGGTATTTGGTTTTGCATTTGGTGTGGGTTTTTTTTGTTGTTTGTTTTCTTTTTTTTTTTTTTTTTAATGAAACCATTCACAAGCAAAAAGTGGGGACTAATAAGAAGGAAAAGGGACAAGAACATGAGAAACAGACAAGAATATTCTCCTTCCCTGACAAGTAAATCCTAAAGCCCACACAAACCCATGCTCTAATGAAGGCTAAAAGGGATTGAAAAAAAGGAAATAAATTTAAAAATGCACTTTTCAGGTAGATTATTGCAGGGAAGTTGTATGGAGAGATGAGACAAAATGACTCCCAGAGTAAAAAAGTCACTCTGAGTCCAAGTCTCAGTTTTTGCTCAATGATAATCCTGCATGCACCTAACAGTTTTGAAATCCTTGTCCTTTTGGTGCCTTTTCATGATGGTGCAGCCCTCTTTGCATTATATGAGGTATTTGTTTAGCATCCTCCAAGCTGATCATGGGGAGCCAGTCTCTGTCCCAAACAATCAGGGAAGCATAAGAGTGGAAGCACTGATTAACGTTGTGGGACTGGCATGTCATAATTAGCAGTGGGGGACAGCTGCTTGCATGCCAATTCTGCATGGCATGCTGTCCTTTCTCTCCAGTGCAGTTCCCATCTCACTTCTAATGTGCAAAAGGAGAGATTATTCACCAGGGTGGTAGACACATTTCTGTTCTCAAGAACACCATGATATCATTAATCTTCTGTCAAGTCGGCAAGGGCGGGTTATGTGGATGCAAGTATTTTGCAAAGCTTTAAGTAAAATTTAAAGAGAGAAAGAGATAGAAAGAGAAGATGCTTTCCTGGGATTACTGTTGCTACAATACCAACAGTGTTAACACTGCAATGGTTTACTGCTAAAAAGACTTAAAAAATCCCTTTTCAAATGTTTTTTAAAACACGTGTACAGAAAAGCAGAACACAAAATGGGATCCTTAGTCTGTAAGATAAATTTTATAATAAATTTTCTAATCCTATCTATGAAATACATAGTTGATCAAATGAAGTAGAAAATGTAGCTTGTGCCTGTAGTGGTTGTACTGTACTGTACACCTGGCTATTCCTACAGGGAAAGTCTGAAAATAAGGGAAAGAAAGTGATAGTGGGTACAATATGAAGGCTTTTCAGATAGAATGCTTGATAGATAGCCTTATTAGTTACAAGCAGCAAAGATATTATTGACTTAACATAGGTTATCCTTAAGTATCCATACTATGTACTCTGCTTGGGCCTCATACATTTTATATCTTTTTTCCTGTCTCAGCTGAGATACCAAGACACAGAAGAAAACAGGAATACTAATTTCTGACAGAGATTTCTTCCTTGGAAACCAACCTGGATGTCTTTACTGTCCAATGAAATTGCTCAAACAGAGCTGAAAATATAGTTTTGAGATCTTGTGCCCTGGGTCTCTCAAAATGTGTAAGTCAAGACTGAATTATATTAATACACCATGTTTCCCTTCCCCAATCATGTAAAATACCTTTTTTAGCTATGCAAAGTTAAGTAAGCAAGATTTAAAATGGGATTCTTTCAGTATTAATTAATAATTATTGCTTGCACTGGGGAATTAAAACAGACATTTAAAAAGAGGAAGAAGCTGTTTATGGCTTCGTATCATCAAAAAAATGCTGTCTGTCTGAAGTTGCTCTGTGATCAGGAGTAGTAGAAATAATTTCAATAAAATTAGGTAGTCAAATTGGCATGATAAATCAAAAAATTGTGTGATGCATGTTTCATATGGTTCTGCCATTTATCAGAAAGATATCTGCATATCTTACTTAAAGTATTAATAATGATTTGAGAGCTAGAGCATAGTTGTTGTTTCTCTCATTTGTTCCAACAATAGTCAGTTGCTTTTACACAATCTGCTTATATTATTACCTTACTCAAACGAGGCAGAATTTTATAGTTTTCAAAGGTCACACAGTGATAGTTGATTTTATTTCAATGCTAGGGACTTTTTTTAAATTAATGAAATTAAGCACTTTTTTCTCCCACATTTTTTCAGGGTCACATTTTTTGTCCTACCTTGTGTAGGTGTAGAAAAGAAGACAAAGGTTTGAGTCATAAGGTCACTTTGGCATGCAATCATCAAGGAAATTTTAAATAAAGCACCCTTAAGTGATTGAAGGAAATACTGCACTAAGTGGGACTCGGAAAAGAAAAAGAACTTATCATTTCCCTGTTGGTTTTTTAACTCAGTTAAAGCTGAATTGAGTTTAGACTTGAGCTGCAATTCCAGAATGTCAGGAAGTTCACTACACTTAATAGAGGGGAATATAACTGGAAAATGGGAAGCAATTTGCTTGAGGAAGGAAATCAATATGTTGTCTTTACTTCCCTTAGCAGATCTTGCAAGCTTCTTGTAAATTTCTCGTAAATTTCTTGGAACTTGTATGCTTCCTAGAGGGCAGCTTCAACCTTGTCTGCCCAGTGAGACATAATTGGAAGCAAACTGATTTGTGCCTGTGTGCTCCCAGTATATGCCTTGGCTTATACTCCTGAACTTCAGGTTTGTGATGGCAGGAGGGCTGAGGGCTCAATCCCCAATTCACTGGGTTACTGGATTTATCACTGGAAAAGTTCTTCCTGGACCAATATATACGTATAGGTCATGCAGCCACCTTAGGAGATGGGTAAAAATGTCTGTCTGGAAAGCAGCTGAGTTTTTAGACTCTTCCACTCCTACTGAAAAGGTTTGCAGAATCCCCTAATGGTTGAGAATACTCCTCTGATTACAAGCACACACTTTCTCATTGCAGTTTATATACATTTGTTCTTGTGCCAACAATGTCCTTCTCTAGCAGTTGTTCATTACTACTTATGTATTTATAGTCTGCAGTCGTACCCCTCCTCAAGTTTTGCAAACTAAAAGAAGCCAGAGCCTTTTCATTCCCTCTCAGAAGCCAGGCTGCTGGTTTCTCTGTCTGCCCTAGCAGGCTGCCTCTCTCTGTGTGCCAGCCCTGGTGAACCTTTCACCTGGCTGGTCATAGCTATGAATGTTATTTCAGATGTATTTTCATGGGTGCTTTACATGCTGGAGAGCATAATTCTGAATCTTTACAGGAATACCTCACCTAGCAGTTTTGTTTTGGATTTTTTTGTTTTGTTTTTCTTTTTGCTGTGGCAGTATTGCAAACTCATAATCTTACAGTGTAAAATTAGTCTAACAGTCTTTCTCCTCCTTCTCCTTACTTCCAACTGACAGCAGAAATTCCTGCTTTTAGCCTCCAAGTTCATGCTGTTGCACTTTGTACTATTAAATTTCATCACAGTTCTTTATCTTCACTCCTCAAGCTCATCCACTTTTTCTCTGAAAAATGCATCACAAAAGTGCTGGCATACTGCACTACTTACTGTTAAAGACCCATGTGTTTTTTCTCACAACAGGTTACAAGCTGAACCTCATCTGCTTGTCTCATATCTCTGCAGCCTGGCAATATTCTGCTTTGGACCATGCTCCATGAGCGAAATACTTCTGGGAACTGTACTACATTATTTTCTCTGAGGACACCCTTTTCATTTGCAGTTTTTGGTAGTTTGAGAACAAAGGATATCAGAGTGAGGGAGTGACTAGCAAATGAAGGACAATCATTTTCAGGTGTGAAGCCATCCTGGGGATTTTTTTTTAGAGCCTCCTACTTTCCTACATGGATGTCAGAATCATGAAATCCAGATGTTGCTGGCTTCTGTTCAACACAGCCCTTGCCTGAAATGGAACTCAAGCTGAAAAGAGAGTGGAACAGGACTCTGGCAACCAAAAAGAGTATCAGGGGATGATCCAGCAGCAACAGCAAGATCCCCTGTTATCAGGGGGCATGCTTCTTTCCTCAATATTAACCCCATTCCACCTTCCTTTCACACGTGCAGAGGGGCATGTCCTTGCCTGGATGAAGTCATGGATGTTTTGGTTCTAAAGGAGCTGAGGCAACTTGTTTCACTGCAGGACCTGATGACCAGAACAATTGTTCTTGTTCCTTCTTCAGGTCCTGAAGTGAATTAAAATAACATATGAAGATAGGTTGGGTTTTAGGATTCTCCTCATAGTCTCATTATTAAGGTCATCTCACAAGTTAAGGTCATTTGACTGACTTAGGACTGTACTTATAAGACTGCTTTTATGTTATATTACTAGTATTTCTTTCTGTAATTCTGACAAACAAGACTGAATTTAATACCTATTTAGTTTCTGGCTTGTGGGTAACTATCACAATAGCTATCTTCCTTTTGAATCACTATATGTGCTTTATATTTCAATCCATTTTAATATTGTTTCCTTGGCCTCTCTGACTGAAACACCACATTATGAGTATAGATCTATCTGGATAGATTTTTAGCAGAGAGTATTTGACAAAGAGGAAGGCTTGAGCAAATTTCAATAACCTATTGTAGTGAAAATATATGCTCTAACCTTCCATCAAATGATCTTGTATGACTTTTCTTTTTTTAAAAAACCATAGCTGAATTTGTTCCATGTCCCTTGCTTCATTATTTGTACATTTGATTTCATGTTTTCGTGTTATAAACTCCACATTTCTAAATGTTATGCCTTGGAATGATTTGGAAAATGGCTTGTGTTCCCAGACTGGATTTTGTAGTCTTTAATATTCTCTATCTTCTGTGCTTTAGTTGCTGTGCAGAAGCTGTGCTCTGGCTTCTACTATAATTTACTATTAACAGGGTAAAGCATGTAATAAATAAATGTTCAATATGTGCAACAACTAACTTTTAATTCTACCATTAAATCTCTTTAAAGCACAGTGATTCCATTTTGCATGTTTCTTCAGATTTTGGTTTGAACTGAAATGTTTCTTTGGGCTATTCTGCAGCTGTGCTCACTTTCCTGATAGTGATACTGATAGTCATTCAAATCCGTCTTGTGCTATTGTAACCTGCTGCTAGCCCATTAGTTGCAATCTGTGGGAGGAGAAGAAGACAAATTGTGTCACTATTGCTTATCAAGGGACCACACAGTTGTTTGCCACTTTGACTTTGTGATGGATAGTTATCTTGAGAAGTGACAGGTGTGAGACTGGAAATTTAGAAGGAAACAATGCAGGAGCTCAGTAGCATTTTGTTATTGACACTTGGTAGATAACAACAGAGTGTTAATCAATCTCTTGTGTTGTTTTTAACCCCTATTCTTTTTGTCTTCAAGATGCAGTTTTTCTCATCAGACTGACATGGCAGGAAAAAGGTTCAAGCAGATAGCAGACATTTTTCCTTTACAGAGTACTGGACACAGAATGTCAAATTCCAGGAAAAATAAATACTTGTTTCCTTTGGCAACTTTTTCTAAACTTTTAGAAAATGGGTCAGGGGTTGGAAAAAGTAGAGTTTAAATATCTGAAATTATTTACAACTAGACGTCCTGCCTTAAAAACAGTCTTTTTACAACTTTATTGTCAGCAGGGTTTTTTTTATCACTGTATTTCAACAATTTAACTTGTTATAGCCCATGTCTTATTATTTCCTTCCTAGATATAAACTAAAGTGATGAAAAAAGAAATTAATGCCCTGAAAGTTAAATGATCTCATTTACTTAGATCTGCTCAATGCCACATGGCTTAAGGAAATGCAGACCCAGGACAATTTCTGGATTTGGTTCCTTTATGATAGATTTGATTCCTTTATGGCCTTCAGAAAACTGAATCATAGTACAAAATTCACAATTTCCAGAAATGTTAGAAGTGGTGTTCAATATGTTTGGGAAGCACAGAAAAAATGACAGGAGTTTATGTGTGAGCTGAGGTTCATGTTAAATAAGGATATCTGGGAAGAGCTAGAATTTAGTTCAAAGAGACATCAATGAACGTGGGAGCCCTGCTGTACTAGCATGAAATGAGAGGCTTAGGTACGAAGAGTTCACAGTTGAAATAGCCAAGATGAGAAATGAGGAGGATGCTGTTGTTATTTACTAAAATGTGTAAAATTATATAAACAATGGTGACTGTGTTGGGTCCTGCATTGGGAGTTTGAAAGAACTGAAGACCAACATCTAAGACCATGAGTTCACATCTGATCTAGAGGGCATTGGTAATTAATCTTAGTTTTGGATCTATCTGTTTGATTTATTACTTTGTCTTGTCCTGTTATCTTGTATAAACCATGTTTTTATGCAAATGCTCCCCATGGTGGCAAAGGGAAAATTCTCAGCTTTCCAGTGGCTCCACAATAAAGGACTGGCTTGCTTATACTCTGTGCCTTCTTTTGACATTGTAAAAATTTGATGTATATTTTTTTGATGTGCTAAATAATGTGTTTTTTGACACAAACCGGAAAATATGTAGTCATCATTTTAGTAAGCCTGAGGGTTGAGCATGCTGCTCACGGATTGCTCTAAAACATTCAGAAACATCCAGCAAAGGCTGGATGCTCCAGCAGCCATCCTGACATGATTTCAGGTGGGGTCATGGACCTATTTGGTAAGTAGGATGTTCTACACTGCTCTTCAACTCTTGCACTGTGGCACAACAGTTGGCAGGGGACATTTGTTCCCCATTTCAGGTTTCCAAGGTCTAGCTGGAAGGAACAGACTCTGGATACATTTTACCCTCATCTGCTTACTTCAAAATTTGCATCTGCTTCATCACATACCTTCTGCATGGCCATGCTTTGCAAGACAAAGTTATGATGCACACCATATCAGCTTCTTCTGTCTAATAGACATTCACACAAGCTCCTTTCCTCTCCACTGTGGGAAATGTTAGGGATGGCAAGTGATACACCTCTATAGTTCTACAATGTCTCGATCAAGTTTCCAATTTAGCTTGCCTTCGCAACTTTCCCCTTGCCTTGAAGTAGCTGCCAAGGAAATCTCAGAGAGGTCTCATTGGATATGAAGCTCCTGTCAGGCAGAGCTGGAGGAATGTTTATCATGTCCTCTTCATTTGTGAGATGTGGGAAACTTTTTGGTGTCCATCCAAATCACGTTCAGGTTCTGTGAAAAGAACAGTAATTGATCAATATTGGAAATACAGAATTCTTATGCACAAGCATTAACTAGCAGCTCCTCACACAACACTTGCCATTTAGCAACACCAGCTGACCACCCCGGACAGCACAATTATTACCAGCGACATCTGTTCTCATGTCACAGTGGCTTTCCCAAGCAGAAAGGTAGTTTGTGTGCTTTATAGCTCCCACATGTCTGACATTGTTATTTCATAACCTTGTGCTCCTGTTCTTGCACCCCATGCCCCTAAACCTTGGCTCTTGAATGCCTGTTGGCCTTCCACCTCCATAACAGCTGAAAGGCACAAATGCACAACAGCAGCTGGGATTCTGAAGGAAAAACACCAATAAAATAATGTACCTCTAAGATGAAGGTGACACATAGGTTTCTGAATGCTTAAGTGGCAAGTTTTAGTCATCCATGATAAACAAAATTTGATATTTTACAAATTACCTAGTATTGCTTAAATAAAGGAACTATATCAGGAAAATATTAAAGATGCTCACTAGAAATGATGATCTATGTTCAAATCTAGTGTAGTTTGAGACTTTCTGTGAAATACTGTGAATTTCTGTGAAATTCTTGAAGGTTTGAAAACTGCTGAAATACAGCTTTTTCTTCAGATAGAGCAGACAAAAAAATCTTTTCACTGAGTATGTCATTGTTCAAAACAGAGCAAAGGATTGCATTAAAGCTGAAATTACCAGGCTGAAATACATATATATATATATATTAATCATTGTATCTGAAATATTTCCAAGTGATACTCAGAAACTGCTTTGGGTTGTCTTTGTGCCACATATTCACAGGCTGTGGCAAACAAAGGAGAGCCTGAGGGCTCCAGCATTAGTATGGCTTCCTTGTGCAAAAAGAGAATTAAATACTTAAATATCATTAAAGACCTATACTTTACTATCCGACTTTTAAAATAGGGATTATTTTATAACATTTCTGCTGGTTGCTATTATATAAATGTCTAGGAAAAAGAAATGTTTGATAGTGTGCTGTGTTCAATACATATTACAGTGGGCCTTGATTTTAACTGGGTCTTGATGGCTACTGTAATACAAACAAACAATAATAATAGCTTAAGAATATCAAACAGAAAAGCAGAACAGAATGGCTTTTATCCTTAGAAAAAGATTAGGTCAATTGATCTAGATTTCAGAAAGCAGTAGATGAGAAGACAACTTGTTATTGTTAGAAAGTAGAAATCTGTTAGCCTTTGATTTACTTGTAACACTGTTTAGCACACTGTTAAGTACAAAAAGAGCCAGGAGAACATAATATATCGGTGTAGTTGTTAATATTCTTTGGAAAAAGCGAGTAAGGAACAAAAAGGAAAGGCATGAGAGAATTTTTATCTAATACAATCCTTTGCTCAGTCTTGAGCAATGTTCTATCTAATAAAATTCTTTTCCCCCTTGTTAAGCAGAACAGGGTTCAGATGAAATAAAATAATTTGCAGATGAATTGCGAATATGTCCTGTCACGCATGCCCTCTTAACAGCATGTCTCTCTGGCCTGTTGAAATACTTATATCATATGGAGAGACCTGAAAACCATGAACATTTTGGTCCACTGCCAAGAAAAACTATTTATCAATGGCACATACTGTGCTGATATATACCACGAGAACAGATTTTTAACTAGGAATGAACATTAGGACAAGACCTTTTCCCTTCCCCTAGTGCATTAAGACAGACTGGGATGCTGTGCTCTCTGCTCCAGAACCTTCATGAAGAAGCCTCAAATCTATCTTAGCAGTGCAATTGAACACAGTACCAGGGTGCTTATAAGATTCAAGGACATTAATCTCACAAGCCTCCCAAGAAGCAGTACTATGCTGTTCTCTCATTTTATAGATGGAGAATTAAGGTGCAGGAAGTTTATGCGGATGGTCTGTAGGTGGCTGTAGGTGGTAGGATGCATGCCTGGAAGGGCAGGTGTCAAATGGTTGGCTGTACTACATCATATTCTTTCTCCATAAAATGTAGCCCCATGTATTTATCAAGAAGTACTGGCTTTGCTGCCAGGCAGCTGCTGACTCAGAACCAGCCCATAGCTGTCTCAGCACATTCCTCAAAGTAATTTCTGGACTACTTACTCATCAAATTAGGCACGAATTTTGAGAATGCACTTTTTCTCCATTGCACCTGTACAGAATAGTGTGTCATGAAAAAGACTTTATTTCCTTTGGCAGTCAAGCTAACACCGTCAAGGAAGCTCAGAGAGAGGGAGCTCAAAGATGCCATTAAGAATTTCAGGCAGATCTTGCTTAACCTGGATTGAGTTGCTATCATTACAGGTTGGTATGCTCCTCAGCAGACAATTAATATATTACTTAATAGCAAGAAAAATAGAAAACAAACAAACAAACAAACAAACAAGCAAGAATACAATTCAATCTTCAATAATGAAAAAGCTACTGACTGCAATATAGTCTGCAAGTAGTCTGCTATAAAGCTGGGATAATTTACTGTGATAGGATTAAGTTACAGTTCTTGTACTTTTGGGGAGGTTTAAATCTTCAACTTTAATATTTCTTTGCTGCATTAGCTGCATTTGCATTTGTCTTTGGCTTGTACAATGGAATTTTCACAGGACTTGACATTTTGAAGTCCTAATTTAGAGCTTGGTCCAACTGCCTTTGAAGTCAACAAGAAGATTGCCACTAAGTCCAGTGAGGAGTTGGATCAGGCTTTATAATCACTACATTGTCTCATAATCTCACAGCTGATAACAACCATTTAGAAGTATAGTATAAAAACTGTGATACTGCTGGGATGAATTCAGTGAGAAGCAGAAACCCTTCACCTTGAACATAAGTTGAAAAAATTAAACAGATTTCAGAATTAGGGCTCTCTTTGCATGGTAGTACCAGATTACTCTTCCCAAAATCTACTGAGAAGAGTTTCTATATTTGCTCTCCAGTCTGCCTAAATCTTTTAATATGCTTTTGTTTCTTTAACTTCAAATAAAAGAATGAAATTTTCCTCTTTCTGTCACCACAGGAAACAATTTTCTGCAAAATGGTTTCTTTTCCAGTGCATTGCTAAAATGGCTGCTAGGATTAGGTCTAGAATCATGACAATTGCAAATGCTAACCCTTTTCCCATTACATTTCACAGTTTGTATATGATCAGCTGCACTGTGTGCTCACTGTGCAGATGCTCAGATTGCTGGGATGAACAAATTGAGGGCAAATCCTTTCAAAATGAATTGAGGCTTCACAATTGTTTTGTGAATGACTATTTATTATGATTATAAAGTAGAGTGTGAATGTTTCTGCTGGGATTGAAGGGTCCCCAGGACTCAGGTGAGGTTGCTGTTTTGGCTGATCTTACAACACAGGCTTAGATTGACCTAAATGTGAGGTATGCTGCTCACATGTAATCATGTTCCTTTGTGTCCTTCAAGTAAACTTGGAAGTATCAACCCAAAGAGATCTTAAAGCTGATTAAACAGAAAAGATAAAGAAAGTGGTCTCAGAAGTGTCTAGGTAACTCACAGTAATGATCATTTACATATTGAACTTGCATATGAGAAAATGTTGCATGCCTGAATCTATATTTATGTTTTTCCTTCCAAAGAGTACTCTAAAATCCTTAAAAACTTCATCCAGATCTGCTGTATACTCATAATGTGAAAAACTTCCCCAAAAGTCACTATTTGCTCTCTGAGACACATGCAAATGAAACAACATTGAGTATCAGTGTAGGTCCTTTTCATGGGTCAAGAAAAGGTTTGCAATCTTTTTTCCATTCCAAAAGATGCCTGGCAGAAGTACACGTCAGACATTGGGTACCAGGAGAGCACCCACAAGTAATAAGTGTTGTAATGACAAAACACTTCTTTGCCATTATAATTTGCCATTTCTTTTGCAGTTGTTGTTCATCTCAGAGCTGCAAGATAAATTTGAAAGGATGATTTTCACTCATTTTTGGGGATTCTCTGTAGAGCAGCAGGTGTTCAGGGTACAACAAAAAGAACTGATCTATTTCCTTCATGATATTGTAATGATCTTCACCTTATTATTTTTTGCCTTTTTCTTCTTTTTATTTTTTATTTTTCTGCTGTCCCATAATATAGATTATATCTCATGCTGATACTAAATACTGCCTGCATGTATGATCTTTGTTACCTATACTGGCTTCTCTTCCAGACTCAAATGTGTAAAGCTTCAGAGTCCATACAATCTCTAACACAAATCCACATGGAGAAGGACAGAATAATTCTCCCTATCATGCTACAGTAGCAATCTAATTAAATGAAATCTTGGCACATAGGCTAAACCAGAGAACCATTTGTGCCTTACTGATGTGGTTTACATGAAGCACAGAGCCTGAGGAGAGAACGATTTCCTTGTAATTCAGTGATCCATCCATTATCTTGTATATTGAATGAATCAATTGACTTATTTATGGCATGCCTTATATCTGGAGAATCCAAAATTCTGATTCACTTCAAGCTCTTTCAATTATAGTATATTCATTGAAAACAGATGTTTTAATATTCAAGTTGAGAGTTTTATAAGCTATGCAAATATTTTATTTGTGTATTTTTCTGGTGCTCACAGCCAAAACTTTATAGCAAATCTTTCAGAACTCTGTTTTAGCTTATAGAAACCTAAGGGAATCCATATTCCCAAAACTTACTTTTTCATTTGCAGTTTATACGTTGTACTCTACCTTAATATTCATGCTTTAAAAGTTTTCTCTAATAAGGAAATGAAGATATATTATCAGTCTCTGATGCTTAAAAATACATATGTAAATTTTTGGTCAATTTGGCATAATGTAGTTATTAGACAGTGTTTTATGATGGGACTTTTTTTGACATTGTACAGTTAGGCTAGCTGTGGAAAAGCTGGACATTCTAACATACAGCTCTTCTACCTGTGTACTGCATTTTGAAGAAGTGAATCTCCTGAAATTTTCAAGGAGAAGCCAGTTGAAGGAAACAAGCTAATGAAATAAAACTGAGCAATGCTGAACCAAATATTCACTGGTTCACTGCTAGATATCAGACTTTTGACAATGATTCATCTTTTTTCTATAATATTCCCATAGAGAAACTAAAAATCAAATTAAGCACAAAAATATTCATGCCAGACTAATAGCAGTTGTCAAGAAATATTCACTCAGATGTTGGTAGAAGAAAGGTTAATTCTAAACATCGGCCCATGAAAAACAAACTCTCAGACCCATAGGCATTAGTGACACCAATAGTTATTAAAACATCCACTCCTCACCACTGCAGGATAAAAATATAGTCAAATATAAATCCTTTAATGTGCACATCCTAAAAAGCTCTGAGCCTTTTTTTTTTTTTTTTTTAATGTTTTCCTGGCTGTGGCTGTGGCATTCTGTGGCCATTTGTGGCCTTCTGTGGCCTTTCCTGGCCTGGCTGTGTCTTCCTTATTCTCAGCACCAGACTGTCATTTCTTGTAATCCATGCAAAGGAACCTTGGATATAGATCTGCAGCCTGTGGTAGCCCTTATATTCTTCTTTTCCACATCATACTGCTTTCCATTGCTCTTCTTCCTGTTTCAATCAGTCAGGCAAGAGCTCTCAATAAATTTTTCCCATACCTTTGTTTGCAAGGCCACTGTGAGCTATTACCTATCCCCACTTCCTAATCACCTTATCATTTTTCTTACCACTTAGATGCTGGTGTTTCAGATGATGGCTGAAAAGGGGGAGTAACCCTGAACCTCAGAGCCCTGCTGTTCAACAGGGAACACAGGGGTCTTTATGACTACTTCTTCAGGAAGAAGTTAACCACCAAAGCCATGGACAATTATTCTGATCCATGAACACTACTGAATTCACCAATGTTTCTTACTGGTAGGTCCCACAAGACTGAATCATATCACAGAACAGAACTGTAGAATCATCAAGGCTGGAAAAGTCCTCCAAGATCATGAAGTCCAAAATGTAACCAAATAGCACCATACTCACTAACCCGTATCACAGCCTATCTTGTCTACCAATTTTGAACGCTTCCAGGGATGGTGAACCCATTGCTTCCATGGGGAGCATGTTCCAATGCTTATCCACTATTGCAGTGAAGAAATTTTTCCTAATATCCAACCTGAACATCCACTGGTGCAGCTTTCCTCTTGTTCTATTGGTGGTTGTCTGGGAGAAGAGGCTGACCCCCACCTGGCCACAATGTTTTCTCAGGTAGTTGTAGAAAGCAAATAGTTCTCCCCTTAGCCTTCCTTTCTCCAGTTTAAACAATCCCAGCTCCCTCTTCATCAGACTTGTGCTCCTGACACATCCCCAGCTCTATTGCCTTTCTCTGGGCAACTATTCCTCTCTCCACAGATGTTTAATGCATAACAGAACTACTTTCTTTTTTTTTAGTATATCTTACTTTCCTGAATAAAAATATGACATAAAAATAATATGTAACTTGATGTTCCCCTCATCTCCTAGTCTTTTAAGTACCACTAATTTCCATTTTTTACTTTCTTGATGAATAGGACACACACACACACACACACACACACACAGACATGCACACACATGCAGAAACTATCTGGTGTTTGCAAGCTGTACTTCCTCTTCTTGGATAATCTAAGTTTTGCAACTTAGGCATTTGTGCTTAGGTACGTGCCGAAATGCTCTCCTGAATCAGAGCCCGAGCATTTAACAACGTGAAGTAAAATGGATGGACATTTTAATGTTTCCTCTTGTATATGAAGTACTCTTTTATCTCTGTATATTAGGAACACGTTTTTGGGATCATTTTGAAATATTAGTTTCTTGTTCAAACCCAAAGCAGAAACACACATCACCCAGTGTGTTTTTCTTTGGGAGATGCAGGTACTAGGGACACTAGCTACAATTTTAAAGCCATTTTGTATGGTTGTGGGTGCTTGATTTGCAGTATCACACCCACAGCGCATCACCCACTGTGACCAACAGCAAGGACACAATACAGAAGAGCATGGGTGAGGCATTGCTCCTTCCTCCTGACAACCTTTTTTCCTGCTTTATAGAGAAGAATGGCATTTCTCAGAAGACACTCATCAGAAGGTGATCGAGCTCAGAATTTTCTGACAATTTTTTCTTCTTCTTCTTTGTAGCTCTAGAGGAATAACCTCACACACTGTTGCTGGAAATTGGCCAGCAGAGTTATTTTAAAATTTGTTTTTATGATCTGGCTACATTTCTGAAAAAAAAAAAAAAAAAAAAAAAAAAAAAAAAAAAAAAAAAAAAAAAGGAACCTGCTAAGGCATCGGTCAGTCTACAACAAAATTGTATGCAATAAAAATAGATTGCACCCATTTCCATGTTAAACTGCATGAAAGAAACAGCAACATTTACAGTACATTAAAAGGAAAATGCCTTCTTCCACCGGTAATAAAAAGTTTGAATTCAGGGTCACTTCCTAATAGGTGTTATTTTCTCTATTTTAATAAAGGAATTTTAACACCTGTGTTCCATGCCAGACAGTATTGTCATTTTTTCCACTGGCTGCCTTAACGAAATGCGGGAGCGGGGGGCATGAGTGCTCCTCAAATACTGCTGCTTCATGCCAAACACAACTAACCCACAGAAGGAGGAAGCCAGAGAAAGCAGCAACTGCCCCTAATTACAAACAGACGACTTCCAGTCCAGAGAAGAATGGGGAGGTTTTAAGGATGGAAAAAGGTCAGGAAGCCCATCTAGGTCAGCCAGTCTCTGGCTTTCAATTGGCACTTGTACTACCCTCACCCACCCCCAAAGCCTCACACACAGACTATTTTTGTTCTCCAAATAGTTGCCCAATGTGTGCTGAAAACTATTTATACTCTTTGGGATTGCCTCTGTCCTTAGTGCTTTTCGCCATACAGACTGGTTATCTTTGCTAAGACCAAACCTCCTGTGAATGGGGGGCTCTTTCATTCCTATACAAGTCATCAAGAGGCTCTGAAAAAAATGAAACTCTTATTGCAGGAGAATTAGATATTTCTATGGATCTTTTCATTCTGATTTCTGAAGTATTTTCTTCATCAAATACCATTGCACACTCCTCTCGTGGGTGAGGAACAAAAGAGGAAACCTGATGTAAAGCAGAGATACTGCACTCCAGTCACCCACTTTCTTGGGCAGATCTGACAAGTTGGAATGTCCTGGGTTGCACATGACTGATTTCCAGCCCACTTTGCATCCATACTGATTTTCACACTGAATCTTGCATTCAGCTGGGCTGAGAACATGAAGCTAGCAAAGTGGCATGAATTTCTTATGGATTAGTCCAAACACAACCAGCAGACCCATGGCCACATGGTGCAGAGCACAAACTTATTTTATAAAGCCTCTTGCAGATTCACTCCTTGTTGCTTTAGGAAGATGAAACTGCTTATGGCTGGTCCCTGCGATTTGGGGTTTGGCAGCAAATGCATTGCACAGGATGATGATGTATGTAGCCTTTGTGTATATCTCTAAGCATTTTCTTAGAACTAGAATGTTATTTTGCTCAGACAAATTAAAAATCCTCTAGAAGGAAAAAAGGGAATGCCTGTGGTCTCTATCAAATGTTTTGGCAAACTGCACAGTAAATGAATTTTTTCTTTTCATATTTCCTCTTTTTGACAAATAGAATTTGAAACTTCACTGTGTCGATATCACTGAAGATCAAACAATAATTATCCATAGTGCTGAAAAGGCAGAAAAAAATGCTCTCTGACTTTTTCAGGTCATACTGCACAGACAAATTTGCTAAACTTACTTTATATCTGAACCCTGATGTTCTTCTGTGTAGTTGTAATTTTCATGAACCTTTGTTCTGCTTGATGAGGATGGTGGTCAGAAGGAGTCATTAGTATAACCACAACTTATTAGTCATAGATGACTGAGTTTGTTGCAGGAATTACTGGGAAACACTCCTCAACCTACATCATAGCAAGGGTCAGACTGTTTGACCATAATGACCTATCCTGGTTTCAAAATGAACTAATCAGTGTTCTGACAGTTCTTAGGCAATACGGGTAAAATCTGCCAAATTACCAAAGGCTTGCTTAACATTCACAGCAGAACCAGAGCTAGTTTTATCCTAAAACAGTATATAAATCAAGGATATCTGTCTGTCTGTCTGCCTATCTATCTATCTATCTATCTATCTATCTATCTATCTATCTATCTATCTATCTATCTATCATCTATCTATTTATGAGATAAGCAGAACAAAAGGTTTGTCGTTAGTTTCACACTAAAAATTCTCTCTCCCTCTATAAATAGCTCTGGAAGGAAGGCAAAAGTATTTTAGGCACCAAAGAGACTAATGAATAGGGATGCCAGCATATTCACTTGTAGATTGTATTGTCAGGAGTTGTTTTCTGGGCTAGTAGGAACCAGCAAAAAAAAGAACATGTCAGAAATGCAAATCTGTTACATGTTGCATCTATTAATCCATAGCACACTTTCTTCTGAATCACACTTACTCAGACATTCAGCTCATAAATTATTTATTGGTTGTGGTCAAAAGATTGTTGGCACTTTTGTAATTATCTTTTGTGTGAGAGGTTGCATAGTTTGCAGAGACATTTCAGTAGCAACTGAAGATCTATGAGTTCCTTTACTATTACAGGGAAGAAATGGCCGCTAGTTGTAGAGTTTTATATATTTGTTCTTGAAAAGTGACAAAGCTAAAAGGATTACATTCAAGTTCAATTTATTTTTAAAAGAGTACTTATTTAGTGAAAAGTCCTAGTAACTTACATAGGTCCTTGGAGCTGGGCATTCAGGAATGAAAAAAAAAAAAAAAAAAAAAAAAAGAAGCTTGAAAAAGTAATTTTTGTAATATTACAGACCTATTAGAATTTTTAAGTGAAAAGGAGGCCATAAGTTTGTCATGCACTGTAATATTATCAATTATTAGGACTGGACTCTAAATGTAAATAATTTTCTACAGAAGGACTGCAACTTTGCAATCTTTAATGTCCTAAAATGGGCCCCTTTTCCTTGGAGTCTGTCCCTAAAGATCGAATAGACTTGGCATAAACTAAAACAGGTAACTGCTGATGGGCACCAGAGATATGGAGATGGTGTGTGTTTCCAAAACAGCTGTTGGGATTTAAGATACATTAATTGACAAAACTTCTTTGCCACTGCTAATTGCTTGTTTAGGTGAATGTGTGGATATTAAACTCGTTGATTCTTTTAAACACTTAATTCCAATTATAAATTTATAAAATCCATAAACTTTAAAGACTAATTTCTTGTTTTCTTTCAAGTGAATGCTGGAACTTTGATTTAGTCCAATGTGGCAAATGTTGAGATCTTTGATGTATAGCTTAATCTCCCTTTAATACTGAGAGTAAAGATTAGGAAAAAAAAGAGATAATTGCTTGAAATTTGCTAGCAACATGGAATGAAGGCGATTAATTTCATACTCTAAATAATAACAATCAGACTATGGCAGACTTTCTCCCTTATAGAGATCCTATAGCATATAAAGAAATCATAATTGAAAAAGAGGTAGAAATGAGACTCACTTTCATGGTATGTTAAATAGAAATATAAAGTTAAAATAACCATACATGGATAATGAACAGGCAACAGTAAATTTCAGGTACAAGATTTTCATTAAAAATACTGCTCAAATCCTCCATAAACCTTTATACTGCTGCAAGCCAAGTAGGAAGGACAGAACCTGACAACCACTTGGGGAGCCTCCCAGCCTGAACCACAGCCTGATTCTGATTTTGCTATTTCATGGAATTCAGTGGGAATAAGACTCTAGTTCTGCTGCCTTTTGAAATAATACTTGCAGATGGCAGTGAGCTCTCAAAAAAGTGGCCTTGGAGCCAATATGCAATCACAAAATATAAACTAGAACAGAAATATGAGTTAGTTATATGAATTACTATATGTAGAGAGGGAATATGCTTTTCCACTTTAGATTTTATGGAGAATTTCCTAACTGCATCAGAGCTGACTCATAACATGATGTGCCATGGTAAGTGAGATACAGGTACCTCTTACAATAAGGCAGTTCACTTGCTGCCAGTCTAATTTGTTGAGTAAAAAGTCTAAGAGGCAAACTCTTGTAGTTAGATAGTATAGTTTTTTAAAACTTTGTTTAACAAGATTAAATAAAATTCTTGGTTAAAGAGATTGACTTCTCTGAAAAAGTTCAAGATATATATATATATATATATATATGTAATTTCTTGGAAACAATTCAACATACTTTGAAAATACATTTAGCACCAAAATACATGTGCCACGTGTCCTTTTATGTGTAATAGATTTAATGTACTTTACACCAAACTGTGCAATTAATTTGGATACATTTGCTGGGAAATAAGTTTTTCTATGTATGGGAATGGATTAAGTAATGCAATGATGGTAGCAGTTCAGTCAGACTCTTGTAATTAATTAGGAAGGTTCCCTCTTCTTTTCTTCAGGAGAAAGAAAACTTGTTTTATGAGTGCAAGTGCTCTAAACAGTTTGGAATGGTAAAACCAGTCTTCAGAGTCTGTGTGAATATTGTGATGCATTCACCAATGAATTTGCTGTCCAAAAGGAATTTAATTGGACAGACGTTTTGTTTGCTACCACTTGCTCTTAAGAGCACAATGACTCATGCAACTGGCTTAACCAGTTTTGTAAGTCTTTATGGATGGAATGATTCTGGAACATTTGTTACATAAAATCAAAGATTCATAGAATAGGCTGTGTTGGAAGGAATCCAAAAGGATAATTGAGTCCAACTTCTGGGCCTGCACAGCACCATCGCCAGGAATCATACCATGTGCCTGAGAGCATTATCCAAATTCTGCTTGAACTCTGTCAGATTTGGGACTGTGACCGCTGTCCCGGAGGGCCTGTTCCAGTGCCCAAATATCCTCTAGATGAAGAATCTTTTTCTAAATATCCAGCCTAATCTTCCCCAACACAGCTTCAGGCCATTCCTGTGGGTCTTGCTACTGGTTGCCACAGAGAAAAGATCAGTGACATCCTCTCCTCTTCCCCTCCCAAGGAAGTTCTAGATTGTGATGGCATTTCTCCTCAGTCTCCTCTTCTCCAGGCTGAACAGACCAAGTCACCTCAGCTGCTCCTCATACAGCTTCCCCTCAGGGCTCTTCACCATCACTGTCCTCCTTTGGACACTGTCTAATAGTTTAATATGTTTCCTATATTTTGATGCCCAAAATACTCAAGGTGAGGCCTCCTCAGAGCAGAACAGTGAGGTATAATTTTCTTCACATCAGTATGTGCTTCCCTTATGTTTGGATAGACCTGTTGACTAAGAGTGTCTAAAAGATTTGAGAATGATTTTTGTCTTCTCTTTTCTCCAACTGAAAATGTCATGAATTGAGTGAGTAGAATCCAACAGTGCTCCATTCCTGAAAACATCTTTCTAATGGGAATCCCACTGGAATCTGAAAAAAGGCATCTTGGTGAGAACGTGGAGAGAGCACAGCTGGAAAAATACTATGATATCAGCTGAATTCTATATAAGGGTTCATTTTCACCAGTGACTGAACAGGATATTCTGATTAGTGGAGCTAAATAAAATGAATCACCTAGGCTAAAGAGAAGGAAAATAATTTCCTATGGAAAACACTCAAAATATATAATTCAAAATTTACTTTTTTTTAGATCACGTTGCAGAAAATAAAGTTTCCTAATAAGGAGGAAGAATGAGAAATATTAAGTACAACAGAATAAATGGAGGCTGTTTGGATATAGAGAAGCCAGGGAAGGAAATGTTACTGTTGTAGAATAGCACCAAATACTCTGTTTTGTGGATTATTTGAGAAAACAATCAGAATGACCACCTGCAACATTCAAATTAAGCTTTTGGAATTAAAAAAATTAAAACTGAAAAAATAATATTTTAGAGTTTTCCAGATTTTTTTTTTATTTTGAGGAAAGAGGTGGCTCATTTTCTAGAATGGAATAAAAATTTTCAAAGAATGTTCAAAACTTTAACATGGGGGAAAAAAAATCTGTGCCCATAAGTACTTTCAAAACATTTTTCATGTTTGTCCAAATATCTTGGAATGAAACCTAGAAGTGTTGCTCAGCTTCATTCTACACTGCTGTGCAAATGTTACCACCCGTTTTTACTTGGCATTTTCCCAACAAAAGACACATATTCCTCTGAACACATTTGACTGAAAATGGAGAGGAAGCTGTAGTTCAAAGCTAATTACATCTTGCTAGGTCTTCTTTTCTCAGTTATTCATTTCTGCTAACACATGCTACTGCTTAGCAGTCCTCACTGTTCTTGGCCTTCAGCAGAACCATCCACATCTCTTCCTGCCGTTAGCTCACACCATAAAAATACACACAAGCACAAAACAGCAGCTAACAACTTTAAGCTTTCTTTACTGCACAAATCAATCAGTAATGGCTGGCATGACTGGCAGCATAAAATATGTTTTTCATTCCAGCCTTTGAAACGAAAACTCTTTTCTTCAGAAACTTCCAGCTTTAGAGGACTAGATTAGAGAGGCCAAATTGATTAAAGAGTTTGTTAAAGTCTAGTTCAGATGCAATGTATGCTTCCTCCAGACTGGTCCAGATTGATTTAGGTGGTTGATCTGGCAGTCAGAATACTGTTGCTCTGGAAGAAAACCATGTGTTTGTGGGTGGTTGCATTTTTCTGTTGTAGCTTGAAAGTTGTATTGACTTACATTTCCAGTAAACTACACCAGCTTCTGAGTTTGGAAAAACATGGTGCCATTACATGTAATTCAGTTATTACCCACATCACAGTCTCAGGGGGAAGTACTGAATACTAAGGATAATGTGGCCCAATTACTAAATGGAGGGAGATCCTGGAAGAGGAGGCAGATTCACAGAACAACCTCTTTGCATCAGTGTTCATTGACAAGAACAGCCCTCAGGGTCTTCTCATCCCAAAGACTAGGATAAAAGAGTGTTTGAAGGAAGTGTTGTGTCAGTCAAGCAGGATTGTGCTTGCGACATCCAGGCAAACATGACATCTGCAAGTCTAAGAGCCCTGATGGGATGCATCCACAAGTGGTGATAGAGCTGATGGATGCCATAACCAGGCCACTCATTATCTTCTTTGCAAGCTCGTGGTGGTCAGGAGAGGTACTTGAGGATTGGAAGACAACAAATTCTAAACCAGTCTTCAAAAAGGGTAAAAAGGAGAACCCGAGGAACTGCTGGCAATGAGTGTCACCTCAGTCCCTGGAGCACTTCATTTGGGAGGCCATCCTTGTTCACGTGGATGACAAGAGGTGATCAGGAGCAGTCAGAAAGGATCCACTAATGATGAATCTTGCTCGAGCAACCGGAACACTTTTTACAATGAGAAAACTACCTGGACTGATGAAGGGAGAGCAGTGGATATTTTCTGCCCTGACTTTTGTAAGGCTTTCAGCACTTTCACTCAGAACTTACAGGCAAACTCAGAAAGTGTGGACTGGATGAGTGGACAGTGAGGTGAATTGAGCTGAATGGCAGATCCCAAAGGGTTGTGGTGCAGGGTCTAGTTGTAGGCCTGTTACTAATGGTGTCCTCCAAGGTTCCGTACTGGGCCCACTATTTAACTTGTTCATCAATGACTTGGAGGAAGGGCAGATGCCTCCTCAGTAAGTTAACTGGTGGCATAACGCTGAGAGGAGTGGCTGATACCCCAGAGAGCTGTGCAGCCCTTTGGAAGGATATCAACAGGTTGGAAAGATGGGCAGAGAACAATGGTCTGAAGTTCAACACAGGAAGATGTGCAGAGTCCTGCACTTGGGGAAGAATAACTTCATGCACCAACATGGGCTGGAGGTTGACCTGCAGGCAAGCATAAGGACCTGAGGAACAAGAAGAACCAAAAGGAGGACAACTAGCTTTCTGTGGTCCAGCAGTGTGCCCTTGTGGCCAAGGAGGCCAAAAGAATGATGGAATGTATTAGGAGGAACGTTGCCAGCAGGTCCAGGGAGGACCTGTTTAGTCCTGGTGTGGTCCCATTTGGAATACTGTGAGCAGCTCTGGGCCTCTCAGAACAAGGGGGACATGGAGCTCCTAGAGCAGGTCCAGGGGGAGCTGTGAAGATGACTGGGAGAGTGAAGAATCCCTCTTATGAGGAAAGGCTGAGGGAGGTGGACCAGTTCAGTCTCAAGAAGAAGCAACTGAGAGGGGACTAATCAATGTCTGTAAGTTTCTGAAGGGAGGATGTCAACAAGATGGAGCCAGGCTTTGCTCAGTGGTCCCAAATGATAGGAAAAGAGACAATAGGCAGAAACTGATGCACAGGAAGTTTCACCTGAATATGAGGAAGAACTTCACTGCACAGGTGACAACATACTGGAACAGATTGTCCAGAGAAGGTGTAAGTCTCCCTCAGTGGAGATATTCCAGAATTATCTGGACACAAGTCTGTGGCATGTGCTCTAAAATGGCCCTGCTTGAGCAGGGAGGTTGGACCAGATGACCCACTGTGGTCCCATCTAACCTGGCCCATTCTGTGATTTAGTGATTCAGTGCCTGTGAATTTTCCTTGGTCTGCAATGCCTCCAGTGTTCATCAATGGTTTGTATTTAAGGCGTCAGCTGTATTCAAACCAACAGGTGTACAATATAGGCATATGTCAACACAAGTGTACATTTCACCAGTGAACATTTCACTGAAATGTGCCTTCATCTCTCTTTGGTACGCCTGACTACTGTTTATGGAGGCACCATCATTCTCAGGCCAGGTTAATCACTCAATTTGAATATGTGAATGTTTGTGAATATTCTCTTTTCTTCATGAATAATTAAGTTGCAGATTCTCAGTTACCATGCAGCAGCTCCCCAGACCCTTCTGTAATAGTGCTGTATTGCCATGGCTTCGAGTTACATATCCATACCACTCTGGATGTCATGTCTATAAATTCACACTATTTTTTCAGTTTATATCTTCTCCCCTTGTTTGTAAAACCTAAATACTTATGGAATCACAAGTTAAATAAATACTCCTAAACATTATGTTATAATTCATATGAGGCAAATATAGCTGATATTTGAATAGCACATCAAAGATGTAACTTATAGGCATATGCTATTCATTGAATGAGTATTTGATGAAGACAGTAAAATGAAGAAAGCTGACTGTGGAATTAGAATTAGAAAATTGTAAATTATTTTAAATATACCTACTCTTGTCTTTTTTCCTGTTTTAATGGGTTTTGAGCCAAATCCTTTGTAAGTAAAAGATAGTGATGAATTTCAGTAAAGGTGCACTCATCTGCATATCAGACGAATTGCAAGAAAATTGTTTCATTCTTACAATGATTTTTTTCCATAAATCTCCATTTTCTTCTAATTCCTTTAGTCCACTGAGATACTACTTTAATTATTCTGCCCTTGGCCATTACTGATCCATTAAATAGTGCCTAACCAGCCTTAAAGAAGATGGAAGCTTGTGACTTAAGTAGGATATACTACAGCCTAATTCAAAAGTCAGTGCTACTGAAGAGAAAGATTTCAATTATCTTCAATGAAGACAGAATGGGGCACTTGACAGGAAATAAAAACTGACTAGAAAATCCTCACAGTGATCCTCACACTGTGCTATGCTTTCCAGGCTCCAACTAGACAATCAAATTACAAATTGTAAGATCCTTGTGTGGTCAGGGAACATTTTGCAGTAGCCAGTCCTCAACCTTAACCTTCTTCTCTGGGAGAAAAAAGGTGCATTTTGAGACCCTCTGAACCCATCAAGGGCAGCTGTAAGTAGCAAAACGAGCTTGGAGAACAAATGCCTTGCAAACAATGCACCTACAATACCCTTTACCACATTCCTCACTGAGTCTGTTCCATAAGGACTGACACTTTTGCAGAGAAATATTTTAAGCCAACTGTTTCTTGCACTGAACAGAAATCCTTCTTTTGACCAGGCACATTTATTCTTGGTGGACCAAATCTGTCTTCCCATCACAGCCTCTTCTGCAAATAACAAACTGAAAATAGTGTGATTTAAAATACTGATGGTCCAGCAGTCTCACTAGACTTTGGTATTAAATAGCTCACAAAATAAATATTTTCTCTTCTTTAGTTACTTGCCACTTTAATTTGAACTCTGACCTTGAATGTAGTTGTCTGGTTTCTTTGCTGGTATCTGTGTTTCTGAAAAAGTTCCAAGTATTTGACACAAGAGGACTGATTTTTATGTGGTAACTCCAGTTTTTGTAAGGCTTACATTTTCAGCTTCTTCTCAGAGTCCCATTAATGGTTTTTGTAGGGCTATATGTAGATAAAGATACTGAGAGCATTGAGTGATCAAGATGCCCTTATTGTAAATGCATTTGTTGGTTTAAAGGATTTTTTTACCTGCCTGTGTCCCAAAGGCTGTTGGACTCCCCGCTTTCTCTGTGCTAGGTAGAGAAGGTATTTTTCACTCTAGAGGAATAAAGAGAGTGAAAGCTGTAAGCAGTGAATGCTGGGAAATGAGCATTTTTCTGAGTGCACTGAAGCCTTTTAAATGAACTGACCCGCAAAAAAGAAAAGGATGAAAAGCTACTTTTATTGAAGATAATAGCTCAGTCCTTCAAAAGTCAATGACCAGTACAGTTTATAGCATTTCTATGTTACCATAAGGTTTCACTTATGGTGTGTGCATTTGGGTATCTGTGTAAGCTCCTGCTGTTTACTTCCCCATCAGCAACCAGTTTCAACCTCAGTCCTTTTCCAACTGGAGATGAACTCATATCCTTTGTAACGTATAGACATACAAAAGTATCACCACAAGAATAAAAAAATAGCACCACAAATCATGGCAACATTCCTATACTTGTGCTTGAATTAATGCCAGTGTAGCCATGGAGACATGAAACTCTTTTAAAATTATCCATCTGAGGATTTACCCAGCAATTCAGGCAAGATTTGAAGCTGACCTTCATGCTGCCACCCAGTACACCCTGAGCCTGCATTTACCTGCAGAACCTGCTGGTGTGGTTAGGAATAAAATCTTAAGATATTTCACCTCTTAAAATATAGAAACAGAGGAAAAAGGATGAGATCTGTTCCTGAGTGAAGCACTCACAGTATTTTGCTGCGGGTTTTATCATATGAGTATTGTAAATCTGGAATCTATTTAGTATGACATAGCAATCTTTTAAATCACAAACCCTCTATTCATGCTTTCCCTATGAACAATTGAAGATAGTTGGAAAATGCTGGTATTCATATTTCCCATCAAACACAGCAGAGTTGTTTAAGTGCTGAAAACATAACCTGGATCACTGGTCTGCAAGTTGTCAACTCCAACTCAAGTAAGAAGTTCCCAGGCCTTATCACTGTATGGAAGAAGACTTCTTGTGTCAAGAAGTCTTGATCCATGATAGCAAATGGCATTTCCTGATGGCGTTGGCTGTCCTCAATCCCATGTATGTGAGAATTAAAATCCTGTTTGAAGTGACGTCTCTCCAAAGATGCTGGGTTGCTAAACCACCTTCAGCAAAGATATTCTTAAACAGTGCTGTAATTTCCATGAAATATAAAGATAGAGTTAAGCAAGGTATAATATAAAACTAGTGATGGCTTCTATTACAAGACAGAAAAATAATTTGTTGCCTTCCTAGATGTATCAGAACATGATTTTGTGCATTGGCAGCAGAAAAAAGAAGGAAAAGCCAAATAGAAGAAAAAATAGAAGTTTGGGAATAAAGACAAATCTAAGAATAAATTTCTAGAAAAATTATTAATTTGGAACAGCCTGAGGGCTGCTCGTACTCATGTTATTTGAGTTAGATCTCCCTGGCTTAAGATCCTGAAGCATAGTACCACTTCCTTCTGTCCCAACTTAACCTGAACAAGCCTATGATCAATAGAAGTCCCAGGATTTGTTGCTGTTCTCTCTGCAGGCCCCAAATTAGCATAATTTCTTCAATCCCAGATTTCACACGGTGATTACTCTTGATAACAAAATGAGTATAATGGATTGACATCCTCATTTTTGCTCTCATATATCTCTCTATTAACCATGATAAACAGCAGGGAGATTTTAAATATTAAGCACTCTTTAGTAACTAGAATATTAAATGATCCTAATCATATTCTTTGTGTGTGATTATTTTCCCTAATTCCTCTTTTTTTCCCCCCTAAGTCTACTAATTTCCAGATTTAAAATGATTCTGTTCCAGACCTGAATTATTTAAGTATTTGCTACAGCATTTGTGGGCTTTTTTCTTTTTGCTTAAGATTTAAAGAAATTTTCATGTATAGTTATTTAATATGTTATGTTTTAAATGTCTTGTGTCTCTCAACTGCATTGTATTGCTGGATAATGGTAGTGCAGTGACTGCCTCAAACAGTGAGGTCAACTTCAGATCCACAGAAATAACAAAAACAGCTTTAGTTGGCTTCAAACAAACTCTGTGACTTCACCTCTTAGATAAAGTTCTAGATAAAGCATAAGATGAAAAAAATTCTCTCCTCACTCATTCCTTCAGTCCTTTGTCAAGACTGACAAAGATATTGCTAACTCTTCTTTTATTATGAAGCAATATATTGCTTTAAAACAAAACCCTCCCCCTTGCATCAAAATACCTTTACTCTTGTTATTTAATTTTTTTAAGACATAAGAGCTTTGATTGAATTCCTTTGTATACCTTAAGCTTTCCATTGCCTTTAGCAGGTGGTGCAGATATTATTTTAGTGGTAAGGAAAGGTACCTGATTCATTGATGCAGGATTTGTGTTGATGCAGGTCTACTCCAGTGTTGGAGTGTACAGGCAGGTTTTTTGGATACCAGAAATGTTTCAGATCCTCATTAAGTACTTCCTAGGATTTGACATGGGAGTCTGCTGTGTTTTTGAAAATCTTAAACCAATGAAACAGCCAACCAAACAACCAACGTGCACATAAACAGCAATTCTGAATAGCAGATGGCAAGATGGAAAATGCCTGTTTCCCTCTTTGTGGTTAACACTTGCAGCAGTCTGGGCTTCATTGCTTCTTGCTGCCTGCATAATGGTGGCCTTTGGGAGATAATATAAATAAATAAATCTAAATAAACTAAGTCTGTCCCTTTTCTATTTTTATCAGTAATAATTGTGATGATTTCACAAGAAATGTGGTACTCAGAGTGTCCAGTAAACACCAAAATTTCATATGTAAACATTGAGTTTTATTAAAGAATTCACAATACAAGAAATATTTCACAATCTTTTTTCTTTTTTATTTCACAATCACCAACACTTTTTGCTAATTGTTTAACGTAATATCCTTTGCTATCTCTTTAATGTGACTGATGAATGGCAAGCAATTTGATGCATATTTATAACTCCTTGAAATATATTGGCCAGTTGAAGTTGGCAGGTAAATCTCATAGCATGGTTCATCTTCCTTACTGGATAAAGCCATTTTGCAAACATTTTTGGTGCTCAGATTGCACAGTCATATTCACCTGACTATACACATCTTTTTTTCTGGAATAAATATGACTATCATATAATGTACATTCAAAGGAGGATAAAACCCGTGTTAAAAGTATAGTCACTACCGTTTACTTGTGCTTGTGTAAAGCAAAGTATACTTCTGGATAGGCATTTCCAAAAAACCTATCTAATCACTTGAATTCACCTAGTTAACTGCACTGTTTGGAATATCATTGCTCCGTGTTACCTTCAATATTAAGATACAGTTATATTCATTTGAATAATTTTTCAGATACCACTACTGCCACAAGAGTGGCAAGTCTACTAGACCCTGTTAAGAAAATAGGTGCTATCATTTCATATCACAATTTTGTATTTTAGCTGAGAATGTTCCAACCCAATCTAGTAAGACCATTCACTGCTGTTTTATTAGTGTAATTTATGATTCATTCATAAACATAGTTGCTTATTGCACAGATAACAATGTTCGTCTCCTTCATCGCTTTCCAGTTAAATTAAAATTCTGATTTTAAAGTCTCATGCTACTTGATCTATAGTAACTGATTTAGAATAAGGTTTCCATTTCAGAAAAATTTAAACATGATGTTTAGTTTAATGTAGAGTTAAACAGTGTTTTTACTGCATTACTATATATGGAAAAAGCATACATTACATCTGGCTATAATTTCTTCTGCCAGTTTTTTTTTTTTTCCTTACATTTCCTGTCAGTACTGTGTCTAATATACATATGAAATAGATAGATACAGAGAAGGTTGAATCAATAGACAGAGGGATTATGGTGAATCACATTTGGACTTCAGTTTTTCTGGAGGAAAAGAGGATTTCTGCAAATTTAAGACTGGTATTCCCTCTATAGATCAAGGAGAATAGTCTTTGGAGGACTTTTTTGGGGAAAGGGTGGTAAATACAATTTTATCTAACTTAAACAAAAGATTATTTATACAATGCAAGAGATGCAGGAAAGGAAAAATCCCATGAAATATCAATCTGCTGGAAAACAAAACCAGAAAAAAAATGGAAAAGAAAAGTGAAAGGGAGGAATTTTGCCGGACTTAGAATATTCCTTAGGATATTCATGAACTGTTGAGAGTTTTAGAGAACAAAGTATTGCGGTGGGGTAGTCAATTGGGAACAAGATAAGCTGAAGTTACTCTTTACCATGATAAACTAGGTGTGAGACAATTGCAGTGGAATTACCCAAAGACAGTTACCTAATTGCTAAACTGGAAATTATTTTGCCTTATTTCTTCTGTTTCAGACAATGCTTAGGAAATACAAAGTAGCAATAAAGAGCTGTTTTTCATGAAAGTGATTTAAATTTTAGAGCAATAAGAAATATAGTTTCTTATTTTAGGAACTTTAGGAACTGTAATCATTTTAGGAACTGTAATAATTTTATTTAGGAACTGTAACAACTTTATTTAGGAACGGTAATAATTTTATTTCTGTTTTGTTTGTTCATTTTACTTTTCTTTTGTTTTTCAATTCTGGCTTTAAACCAGATCACAGACTAGTCTTTACTAGGAATAAAAGGTGTATCCAAATTCCCCAAAGTAAAATGTTGATTAAATCTTCCTGATGATTAGTGGCTTTGTTGTCCCCCATCATCTGTGCTGTAAATTCCACAAGCCCTAGGGATAGCACATAATAGGCTTTCTTTAGCAAACCATGCAAAACAACAGTACAAAAAGTCAATTAAATCCCTAGTTCCCTATTTTGCTTAGATTACCAGAACATATCTGGACTTCCTAGCACATGATAAAAAGAATTAGCCTTTCTTGGGTATGCAAGAAAAGAAATTAAGAGGACCCTAGAAATATATACAGTTACTAAATTCTCACATGTCCTTTGACCACAAAACAACATGAACTAAAGTGAAAAACAAAGTACAGTTACTAAAACACATGAAGAAAAATAACACAAATTCTGTGGAACTTTACATTGGATATTCATGAAAATATAGCACTTTATTGGAGAAGATTTTCTCTTAATTTACTTCCTCCTGTCATTGAAGTAGAATGCTCGATGAAAAAGAATAATTTACTTTTAAAGGAAAAAAAAAAATCAACATTTTTACTTTAAAAGGACTCAGCAGCTCAGCATGTCCTTTGCAAAGCAGAGGAGAAAGTCATCCTGTTGTAGCTGTTTAAACTCAAGGGTCAGATGACTGATAGAGTGCATTGTCTGGAGACTTTTGCAGTTCAAGTTAATGCTATCAACCCCCTTAATTACACCAATATACAGCTGATAAGAGGCCCTAATGGCCTTTTCATATCTGTATGGTAACTAGGACGTGCACCATATATGGGTGTAAGATAGATACCTATATGACTTTATTCTGATAACTTGACTTCCTGTCAAATGATGCATTGCAGAAGCTTATTCCAGCTTCTCACCTCTTTTCCTTTAGTGTTTCACACTGCTAAGAAAAGTTCCAGATATCTAGCAGTGTCTATAAGCATGAAAATATAACAAAGATCTAGGTGGAATTAGCAGAAAAATGTGGCTTACTGAAGCATGATTTTTAGCAACGTATTAACCCTTAATCATCTGTCAGCATACTTGCTGGAATGCCTTTCATTCCATTTTTTCCAATTAGTTGCTAACTTCAGCACAGAAATTCATATTTCTAATAATTTTGTCAGAACCAAGATGTGACTGAAATAGTGTAGCATTAACTTTACTGTTTACTCTGGTCATGAAATTTCTCATTGAAGGGAACTATTCCTACACATGCCTATACCTATATACTTATATACCTATACCTATACCAATACCATCATTACTTTCGTCAGTTATCTTATTGTTTAGATTAATTTTCTTATCTTGGGAAAGCTGTGGAACTGCTACATACTGTTACATACAGTTGTACCACATAAAGTACTTTTATGTACTTTAAACTTAACATGAAATTTACATAAATATCCTTTCCTATGTAGCAGTTATAGGATGCTCAACTGGTGAGCCAGAGTACTGCACCTCACTGGGAATATTCGTGTTGGGTTGGAGACAAGTTACATTTTCCACTGAAACAGGGAGTTTCTCTCATAAACAGAACAAACTTTTTTGAAGAATGGAGATGTGTTATGAAACATAGCCATGCAGAGTCCTCAGGCAGGTGCAAGAGAGAGCCCTTTATTCCAAAACCCAGGCCTTTTTAAACAGTTAGGCCTTTATCAGTTACACAGTTTTAAATCATAACAAACATAATCCAACCAACCACCACACACCCCGATGAGAACACATATTGGTTATATAAATTGTTCTTCTACCTCTGATTCAGCTGGGTCACTTTCTCATAGTCCTCTTCTACTTAGCTGCAGTAGTAAGCCTGAGCCATGATTCTACCAGGGTAACAAGGCCCTTATTTTGTAAGGTTTTACCTCTATGCAACAGAGATGCTTTTCTGAATGCCATATATGCCACTTCTGATTTGTGTGTGCTTCTGGAAGGGAAGAAAACCAACTCTATAGGAAACAGTAGCGACATTTCCCATTTCACTTCAGTCACAAAAATCATGGTGAACACAATAGCTTCTGCACCTTCTGACTTCAGTCCATCAAAGCACATTTAGTGTCTGGTTTCAATGAAGCTGCATTTTACTTTAATGACCAATACCAGTGTCCTTAAAGTTAAATGTGTGATGATGTACTCCTCTGGCTGGGGTCTTTGCACAGCAAAAATGCAGATCTGGCACACTAAGTTGTTGTCACTGTGAGAAATGCAACAATTTAGAGGAAATATCCCTGTAAAGATACATGAAATGGAAGACCTCATCTCATGCTGAATGATTGTAAGGCTTCACACTGTTTGGGGAAGTAGCATGCAAAGTTCCTGGCAAGCACATGTAAAGTGAGTTATTATTGTATTAAAAAACTACTTTCCCCCAAACATTTGTTTCTCATCTGGCACCAAATACAGTTTAATTGCAAGTTGTTTTATGCCGTTTTCAAAAAGATGCACAGGAGGTTCCTAAACTTCCCGTGTATACACATCTCATTATATCTCAGTAGGGTTCATGTTTGTACCACCTGCTCACAACTGAGAACACTTACCCTAATGTCTCTGCAACAAATTTTAGCACTGGGGTCTTCTGACAATGCAGTTGTAATCTTCATGACAATCTTTTTTTGTAAGCCGTTTCCAGAGAGTTATGTTACAAGAAGAAATATGTGAACTTCAATTTTTTTTTTTTTATTTTTTTTTATTTTTTTTTTTTTTTAATATTTAAGAACATATAGCCCAATTATTTTGCTATTTTTACCTAATGAGAAAGAGCAAAGTTCTCAGGTCAAAATCTGAATTATAGTTGGTTACCAGGTGTTTACAAAACTGAACAGCAGGAGCATTAACACCATATTATTTATATGGCTAAAATATCAGCTTTCATGGACTGGCTGCCTCCTTCATGAGGATTTTCTAGTGCTAATAGGAGAGGGGAATAGGCTTTGTGGTTTTAGGACAGTTTTGGATACTATACATGTTAATAATTCCGGGATTTGTGTATGTTTAGCCCCTTTACAATGTATTGCCAGGATTACTTGTTAGCCTACAGGCCAAAACAGTGAGTTCAATCCCACATCAGGATTTGGGCTCAGATCCAAACTAAAATTGAAGTGTAATAATAGGAGAGCTACACTGCTGGAAGAGATGTGACTTGGGTAAGGTGTTGAATCAAGATGTCATCTACATGACTCTGATGGTTAACCAAGTGGCAGTTAAGGACTTTCAAGCTCTTTGCAGGAGGGAAATGAGATGTTTTTCTGGATACATGGACACTTGAGCATCAGATTGACATGACTTCCTGAAACATTAGTTCTGTTTCATACACATCTGGTAGAAAAAATACAGCATTATCATGCAACCAAAGACTATATTATAATGAATGCACGTATGTTGAGGATGGACATGATACTTTAATTTTCCATATTGCATTTTCTCTCGATTGAGAGAGTGCCTGGATCTTTACTTCCTTTCCCCTTCCCAAAGCCAGAGGTGTAGCAGCAGTTTAGAAAGGCCAAAGCTGAATCCAAACCCTATTTTTGAATGTGTTTATATGGAGCATACAATCTTCTCCTACTCTCCAACCGAGTGTCCAGTGCAGAATCTAAGGAATTCTGGACTTGTTTTCTTACTCCAGCTAGATCATCCATATCTGTGTTTTACCCTTGCAGCATGTAGTGCTGCTGCTGCTGCTGCTGCTCTGGCAGTGGCAGTGATCAGACACAGCAGATATTATATGTCAGATATTTATATCTGGGACAAAGGCTCTTCTCCAGCCTAGATGCTTTCTCCTTTCAAACACTTGTTTCCAAAAGAGATGTTAGAACTTCTCAAATTTTTCAGGAGAGGTCTTAAGTATCTGTCATAATGGGGAGAACTAAAAAAAATCAGGTGTAGGAGCTGGGACTGGCTACCCCAAAAGCAAACTGATAAGTCATCAGCTCATCCCAGACAGATTATTCTTTTATCTCCAAATGAATAACTTCTATGGAAAATCTTGAAAATTCCTGTGGAAGGTAAATGCAGCCTGTTCATATAGCTTGGAGAAACCAAAACAAAAACCAGAGTAGCACTACATCTAATTTATCTTGAAGGAGATGCAAATCTTTGAATTGCATTGTAGATACCTCTCTTTTTTTTCTTTTTTTTTTTTTTGTAAGAATCATATTTTTGGGACAGGATTGCATCCTGGAACAGCTGCCTTGTAGACCACTCCTGCAGCTATTGCCATCCACTGGGATTACTATGGCAGTTGCAGAGCTACTTGCACAAAATCAGGAGTATTTGGGCAGTTTTGATGGGTTTTCAGCACTTTGTAGCCACTCAAACCCAGTTTCCAATCCAGCTTGCGCTATACAGCCAGCAACTGCTTCATGAGCTAATACATGTGTCACTTGTAACACAACTAGAGCTGTGTCCAGAAAGCACCACAAAACTTTCTGGCAATTTCTTCTGCTGATCTCATCTTTTCAGCAATTTTTCTGGGTGATCCTATCTTTAACATAAATTGTACAGCCCAACAAAGAGACAATGTATCAGATCATCACTCTTAGAGGAAAAAAAAAATGCCAGGGTTCCCTGCAATTAGTTTTTCTTCTGCATGTCACATTATCTGTACTCGTTATTACTTTCACCAGACTTAACTGCATGGGCCACGCATTTGCTTTTTTCCCTCTCTCCCAGCTACTTAATACTGAATCTGTTACCTGTCACCCTTTCTTCAAATGAGGAGTAAAAGAGGCTGCTGCTCTGTGATCAGCTGGCAGGGGTCAGAGGAAAAATGCAATAGTCCTTCATGTAGAAGCTATTTGGGTCATCCCACTTCAGAGGTGCTGTTTGAATTAAAGTTCTATATTTGCTGCCGTGTGTAAAAATTCTTGGTGGCATAAGAGAAACATATTGTTAATTAATTGCAGTCTGAAACACACGTCAATCAAATGTGTTTGCGGCTAGTAATCTTCATGCTAATCACTTTCTCAAACAACACCCTAGTCCATCTGAATTATGTCTAAATTAATCTAAGCAAATCTGTACATCTTCTTTTAACATAAAGTAGTAGTTGCTTGTGTTCGTTTGTACACAGATAGATTGCCTTGGACAACTAAAGAGTCATTTGAGATTTTTCTCTAAATCAAAGTTTTGTTTTGGAAAATTGTTAATAACTTCTCTACCATTTATCTTTTTTTTTTTTTTCAACTTCATATATGTTTGTACATGTCTGGAAGGTAAAATATACAAAATTAACTTTAAATAGTTAATAGTTTAATAGTTTAATAGTTAAATAGTGTGGTGATTAAAGCACTCTTCATCTGGAAAGGCTATTGGAGAGCTTTCAGAATAGTGAAATTTATTCTGTGAGCTTTGACATATTTCAGCACAGAAATACTGGACTTTTAAAAGTGATCATCTGACTGTTAATGATTCATCCACCCTTTGGACCCAAAATGATCTGTGAATGAGCCACTGCCCAAAGTGCAAGCTCTTAACTAGACTTTAGTAATGCCAAAAACCCTGTTGCATGCAGGACTTGGTCCTGAAATCATTGATAACTAAGGCATACCAGCTTATTGATATGCTGAGAAACATCTATAGTTAAATGACCTGGATATCAGCCCTAACTTTTTATTTAAGTAAATAAATAATTTATTTTATTTAAGTAAATAAATATAGTACTTCAAGAAGAAAAGTTATGAATTTTTCTGTAGGGGTGATCCATACGCTGCCATGCATCCGTTTAGAGCCTACTTTTCATTGAAATTGTCTTCTATGAAGAAGAGTTCCTACAGTGCGATTGAAAAGTGACATCTGCATCTATAAAAAGTAAAACATATCAAATCAGATCTCTTTAAAAATAATGAATATAGGCAAAGAGAACACTGCAATTTGGGCAGAGCTCTGTTTAGCTTTTCAAGTATAACTACAATCAAGACCAGTCATCCTAGGCTGGGGTCTCATTCTCTTGGTCTAGACAGGGTTGTGGGTTTACAAATTCATCCCTGAAGACACCCAACTCAGCATTCACCTGAAATTAAATATTCTTTGCTTGAGGATCTAGTTTATCTAAACTAGAGAGACAAATTTTATTTGATTTCAAGATCAATATGGCAGAAATCCCAGAGCTCTCCACCCATATGGTAGGAACATATGCGTTCATTGAGCTACACTCCCTTATTCCAACTCCACTAGGAAAAAACTGCCTTTTCCCCATTTGCTCTCTCCAGGATTAAGCCAAAGTCTATGAAAGGCTTCAGAAATATTTTCACTGATTTCAGCAAGCTCTGGATGGTGCCTTCCAGCTTCCAGTCCATTCTGGCATCATTGCTATAATGACCAGCCACAGCTTAATATTCCTCCCATTGATTTCTTCAGAAGATGGCTATTCCATCTTGTCCAGACAGAATTGGATTTCTGGAGTACTTTTCAGCATACAGACCTCCTTCCTCATAGCAGAAAATACTTGAAGTGGGTTAATTTGTTTGAAAATTGATGTGTAATTTTGTCTTAGCTCCTTTCCGGCCTGCTTTGTGTGGTTCAAAGGAAGGAAGGCTCTCTGCTCTTACAGATGAATGACACACATTGTCTGGGATGTCAGCAGTCGTGCATTGTAACACAGCACACTCTGCAGTACTGGTATCACAATTTTGCCTCCCCCCCATGCCCATATGTAGCAGAAGCCCTGCTACAGCACAGGTAAGCCCTGCAAAGTTATAGCTCCAAAATTCTGCCCTCCCTCTTCCAAATTTGCAGATTCTAATCAAAGATCGCAGAAGCACAGATTTTGTTCATGATGTAGAGGGAAATTTCTGCACCTGGAGGAAAAATTTAAGTAACACTCACTCCTGATCTTTTAGACCTGTTGCAAGTTCAACATCAAGAGCTTCTGCAAGACAGCAGCCTTGATGGTCTATACAGGACTGTGCTTAGTGCAGTCTTCCTTCACTCACATGGAGAAGAATCTTTAATTGTTTTTGTATCTTGACTATATGTAAATAAGTTTTGACAAGTTAGTAGATGGAACATTCCACTAAGCAATGCATTCAAACTTTATGAATTCTCTTTTTTTTCTGTTTAAGCAGGTGATTCCAGTGAGTCATCCTCCAAAGTCCTTTCCAAAGATGAAGTACTTAGTTCCAATACAAAAGTAAAACAAGAAATTTCATCTTTTTCTATAATTTTTTTCTTGGCTTGACAGCAACATCTGTAAAAGCTTCCTCTTTCCCCAGAAAAAAAGTCAAAAATTTTCAGTTTACCTTTGTAGAGACACTTTGCTAACTCAATAGTTTGAGTTGCAGCTGCATGGCAATGATGGCTAACTATGCAGTTACTGAGGCAGCTCACAAGACCACAGTGTAATAAGAGGAAATATCTCTATAGCATTAACAGAAATTTTATTAGGGTGGTTGAATGCTATTGAGCGGAAAAAGAATTTCCAGAGGAAAAGGGACAGCATCTGAGAATGTGACTAAGAACATTTTTTTTTCTATGGTGTATGTTCTAAAGATACCACACCTGGGCTTTGGATTTGTCTATTTCTCTCTCTCTCTCTTTCTTTTTTTTTTTTTTTTTTTTTTTTTTTTTTTTTTTTTTTTTTTTTTTTAAATTAAAACATAATATTTCACATTTGGAATAATTCCTGAGTTTTGGGAACAAATTATTAAAACTGAGCATATGGAGGTCTTAAAGTAGAACCTTATAGGAAGGGGGAGAAAAAACCCCACTTGATCAAGGCTGTTCTATAGCATCTTAAACTAAAATAAAATACTGCAAAATTCTGATTAAATAACATTTTTGTTCCTCTGGGGCTCTTTTCTGTCCTCAATTTTCAAGTTTATTGCATGAAATAAGTGAAGGTTACATAGGAACTAAATTCTTCCACTTTCAAACAAACATTTTTATGGTGCTTGCAGCTCTTTATATGTTTTTTTCTATCTTAGTTTAGAATATGGAAGATTTAGCTTTTTTCTCTTTTTTGTGATATTCAGAGAAGTCTACAATGATAGTTATCTATAAATTTATTTTATACATATTACCTTCCCATAAAATTTAAGATAGAGTGTTGAATTTTAATAGACAAATAGCCTCTCTGTGTATGAACCTTATATTTGCTCATAAGAGACAACTCTTAATTTTAAATTTGAGCTAGACCTTGAGCCTAGCTTGAGCCAGGTCCTCAAGCTATTTAGGCACACTCAGGTACCAGTGTGTTCTGGGGATAACTGCACTAAAAATGCTTCCTCTAAGCATATGCTCTAGATTTTTTTTCTTGCAAGGTATGAACATGCACTGATCAAATGCTGTGAGATATTATTGATACTACTTAAGCACAGGAAAAAAGCAATAGCCTCTAATGTCTGAATAAACACCTTCCTCTCCCTGAGATTATTCAGTCTCCTATGTAAATGCTGATTGCTTTCATTACAAGTTTTTCTGCTCCAAGGCAGCATCTTGAAATCAGCCTTTAAGTTCTTAACACAGTTTGTTCTGTCTGTGCTTCAGTAGGATTATTTATGATTTGCAAAGCATGAACAGTGGTTGTAATGAAAAAGTTTCTAAGGAAAAAAAAGGAAAGGTGAGGTAAATGGGCAAAACCAAACTTTGGCATTTAAAGTCTCGTTTTTCCTCCCTATGTAAATTCTTAGATGATGCAACCTGTATTACATTTAAACCTTTGAACACCCACTCCATCAGTGATTCTGATTTATAATGGAAAGCTTTGTCCTGAACTGCTGTTATCAGTCTACTCTGGCAAAATGATCCTGTAAGAAACAGAAACACTGCAGGGTTTTGTAATATGTATGACTCTCCTTCTTGTGAGGAGAAAAGGAGGGGCAGACACTAATCTCTTCTCTGTGGTTATGAGTGAGAGAACATGAGAGAATGGCCTGAAATTCTGTCAAGGGAGGTTTAGATTGGATATTAAAAAAAAGAGTTTTCACCCAGAAGGATCAGACTCCCCAGGGAAACACTCACAACACCAAGACTGAAAGAGTTCAAGAAGTGTTTGGACACTGCTCTGGGGCACATATTGTGATTCTCGGGGTGTCCATCACAGGTCCAGGAGTTGGACTCAATGATCTTTGTGGATCCTTCCAAATGAGCTTATTCTGTGGTTCTGTGATTCATTGGATCTAGAGAAGCTTGGGTAAACAGAAGAAGTGTTTAGAAAAGCTCTATATCCTGGTAGAGAGGGAAGAGTCCTGCATTTTTTGTCCACTCTGATTTCAATGTGGAGTCCATCTCCACTTAAGATGACAGGGATGGGTGGAGAGGGTCTTCTTCCAACATGTGCTTTAAATATGTATTTGTTTTATTCTATAAAACAATTACAACAGTGTTTTAGTATTTCCCATTTCTTTAACAGAAAAAGTTCATTCGAAAGAAAGAAACTGGCAGAGCAGTGTGTCAGTATTTGATTACTCACCTGTGTTCATTTAGGTAACTGAGTCGTCTTCACAGCATTTTTAAGGGCTTAGTTGTCAGTTACACAACCATCAGTTTGCAAGCCTTAGATAAATTTACGTTATGAATTTGTAATCCTGTGAAAAATCAGATGTGTACATACATTTGTGTTGTAGGGCATAAATGCAATTTTTTCCCCTCCCCAACAGTTCTTTGTGCCATCTTTCCAATTTTAATTGATATCACGGAAATCAAAGAAAGACCACAGTGAATCAGCAGTGTTGACAACGTGCCAGGGTGTTTAGAAAATAGGCATAGCTAGGGAAGAAGAACATGTCAAAATACATTTGGAACATATTGGAATATGTTATGAAATAAAATGTGTTTACCTTTTTGAATGACGGTGTTGGGTAGTGCTGGCGACGCTTAGGAGGAGGAGGGAGTGGGTGACGAAGCCCTAGAATGGACCACATTCCTGCTTTTTTATGCAAGATACAAGTACTGAGAGAAGGAATACGACACAATATGACAAATCACTTCTCTAATTCATTGGGCTTGTCAAACAAATTAACTTCTCTGGTGGTAGCGGTGGTGGGAACATTAGTACGATCAAAATGCTGGTGGCTGCCTAAGTTCTGCTATCACATAGTTTAACCAGGCTTAGACAAGTTTAGACATCTGAGTGCTAAAAATACTGGAAGATAGTAACATCTGCTATGAGGCAAAACATGTGATGATCCTACCACTGGTATCAGTGAACTAAGACATTTAGTGTGGTGAGCAAAAAGACATCTCAGGCACATACTCACGCATCTGAATGAGAGGCAAAGGAAGCCTCCCCACCCTCCCACCTCCCTGCCACCCCACCCCACCCCCGAAAAAAAAGAAACACAAACAAACAAACAAAGGAAACAAGCATGCTGAAGTACTTCCCATAGGAATGCCAATACAATGTTTTCTCCACTAGTAAGTCGTCACTAAAATCACTTGAGACATTACAGCAATAAAAGATTTTGCTTGATTTTAGGAATACTCCTTTGAAGTGAACCACTAGTCATATTTTCTTCCCACCTACATCAATATTTGATCTTTAACAGAGAAAAAAGAGAAAGAAAAAGTTCATAAAAATCTTTGTGTTTCAAGCTGTCATTAAATAACTGTCAATATCAGCCATTTTATAACCCAGTTAGCCTTTTCCTACATTTAATAAGCATTAAAAACCTCTGTTAAACTCTGTGATATTTTCTTCAATTTTACCTGCGGCTTCCTTCATTGGCATAATTTGTCTAGATTGAATCTGGTTTTAAGAGCTCTTAACCTTCTAATAAACTTTTGTCTCATTATTGTCCTACCTCCCTAATTCATCATCTGTCATATTTTGTAATCTGATCCACTATTTGGAGAGAGGAGCACACTGGAAAACATGCACTTGTTGAAAAAAGATATGCTAAGTAAAACCCATTATTTCTGTAAACACTGATACATAATATTACTTATCTCTCTCGGTCACAGTTTTATCACCTGCATTGCGATTCTTTTTCCTTGTTTTATATGTATGGAAAATGGAAAATTTAAAATATTTTGACATTTACACCATCTTCATCTCTTTTTAACGTTATCTATTCCTGCATCTTACAAGAGACATTGAGGGACTTGGTAAGACATGGAGATCAATCATAAAAGTATGCCAATTTCTGAACTACCAAAAGGTACAGAGCTGTTAAATACTATTTTAATGCACACTGCTATGACCTCAAAAGTCATACTTGGATGTCACCAGCTTCTCTCATCCAAGGTGAGAACACAGAAGGTGAATCTCATTCTTGCAGTATCAGACATAATATATGCCAACTGTTGTTTTTCTGAGAGCAAAAATTGAGCAAATGCCTTCTCGCAGACTTAAATACCAATTTCTTTGTGAACAATGAGAACGAACTACTGCTCTGATCTGAGTAACAGACCAAGACAGGGATTAAAATGTGGCTCTGATACAGGCAGTGGAGAAATAGAGGAGGGAACCTTTGTTCAACACTGGAATATGGGAAGTACCACAAATTTTGTACTGCACTTTTCTAGAGTCCCAAGTTCATTTAATTGAATTTATTTCATTAAATTTAAATTTGGACACAAGCAACTAAAATCTGGGACTAAGGGGGGTAATGAGGGTTATTATTTATTGTTCTGGTCTCCACACCCAGCCCTCTCTGTCTCTGACAAACCACTCAGGGCATTTAAATACTGGAGTACAAATAACCAAAATAAGTAATGGTATAATTATTTTACACAAATTAAAAATGTTGCTTTCCCCCTTAGAGCAACCTGAAAATAGGACGATTCATTGGTTAAATTTTAATGGAACAATCAAAGAGCAGTTAATTCCCCAGCATGGGGTACCCTCAGTGGGCAATTACAGGGTTAGGAATGCTTTGTCTCTGCTTTGACCTGATTGGTGTAAAGTCCCTTGATGGTTTGCAATGTTTGTTAAATTGGCAACAGCCTGTACTTGGATAAACCTTATTAGCCAAAAATAATAGACAGTTTGGTTGCCAGTTTTAATGCTCATATGTTGCAATCAGCAGGACTTTTCTTTTTCCTTTTTATATCAGTGTTTCGGAGGTTAATCTCTGTTATCATCATCTTAAACTCATTCTTATTCTTATCAGTTATATTTAGTGGCAGATTGCAAGCTTTACTTATTATCTTGTTAAATCAGTAGGTGAAAGCCTTTCAAGGCATTTCTTTTTAAACATCTTTTATTAATGTTAATATGCCAGATGGGACAAATTAAAATGGTTCTGTTCTTCATGCTGCCACTACCCACAATTTTACCACATCGTTTGCTGTTTAAGGAAGCATATGAAAATGATAGGTACAGAACTTCTATAATAAAAGTTCAGAAAATGGTAGTATAACCTCTCTGGAAAAATGTTTTGGGTTTTTTTGAGTTAAATTAATACATTAAAAAATATGTCAGTTCTGTGTATGCAGCTGGTTTGATCTTATTATAGCTGAGTTCAAGTCTGTCTTGATTAGAACAGTGTGGCAATGTACTTTTTCTTTACTCATATTGGGAGTCAAAAGAAAACGTCAATTCTTTTATCATCACCTGTTATTGGTGCTGTTGCCATTGTGATCTCTGTGGCATTATGTATGGATGTCAGCAGTCCCAGAGACCACACAGACGTATACATTTCCATGGTCCCCTGGGTTGGAAAAACTGTCTTTGGAAGTCACCAGTGTATTATTGGATGTTCCTTACCGGGTAGCCTCATATAATTTTGTTGATTGGTAAGGCACTTTGGGGACAGAACTCTTTGTTGTGTGGGCTTGCTTGTACACAGTCACTGCTGAAAAACAAAAATAATAGTGCTTTTACTAGCAGCAACAGTTAAACAATAAAACCAAAATCAAGTAATTGATAGGTAGAGGTCTCCTTATTTTCAGTTGTGCTGAAACATTGTTATGGGACAAATGGCTCCTTTTTCTGATTTCGGTGAGATCTGACATATATAAACAGGCACCCTTTATCCAAACAGGAGAATGGCACACTCTATATATTTGTGCTTTTCCCTGTTATGATTTGTTTAATTCCTTTTTATTATGCAATGTCCAGGAGCCTGGTGGGGCTTCCTTTGTTTGCATGGAGAGTCCAAGAACCTCTTTGCACACTCCGTTGGTAGCATCTGCTATTAAACAAGAAAATTGGACCCAGATATTGTCAAAACTGCGTGTTACAGCTATTTGGGTACTCTCTGTCAATAGTCAGTTTATGATATTTTCTGCAATGGTTCAAATTTCACTTAGAGAGTGCTAAGTTGAGAAGACAACAAGTTAAATGAATGTAGTCAAAGTCTGTAGAGAAAAGAGCTCTTTCTATGAGGGAAGAGTGTTCAAGGAATATCCTTTTATCTATAAATCTATAAATAGCCTTTTTTCCATAAATCTAATATTAAACCAAACTCAGTTTCTTTATCTCTCAGTACCAGCTAGAAGGGTTTTAGTTTTCACTTGCCACTGCTGCTTCAGGCTGCATATTGAATCTGATGTGCATGAAAATCACTTAGAGTTAATATAATAGAAAATTAAAGTAGTGCCAAAATATACTTAGCTATTAGAATTCAAGAAGTCAATGTTAAGATTTACCCATTTAAAATGTATCCACATATTATAAATAGCTGCAAACAATTTGTATATTTGTAACAGAACATACTATTGTTTAACTTACTCTGAGGCAATTTCAAGGTTGTTTTTTCCTGTAGTCTTCCCTTTGAGCAAAAAATAAGGAAAAAAAAATCCCTAAAAGCTGCTATACTTGCTATCACTGGAGATAAATGACGTACATATAAATGACCATGACTGTATGATATATAAATGTGTGTGTTTATGTACATGTGTGCACATGTAATTATATATATTGCATCTAGTTATTCGCATCCTCTTCCTTTTGTATGGTAAGGATTTTGACTAAGCATAGGGTGCAAATCAAGGTTGAAGGAAATCACAAATATAAGAAGATGACTGGAGTTTTAAATAGGAGAGATGTGCAAGATACAGTGTAGAATTTGTGTTTTCCACATGCTTCAGGACAGCATATGGAAGCATGAAAAGCAGACTAGAAGAGCAAAAAGCCTGATCTTAAAAAGGCCCGTCTTACTTTCCTAGACTCCATTAGCCACAGGACGTTGTGGGTTTCCCTGTCTAGCATGTTCTTCTTAATGGAAGAAGGAGTGTGACGGGGGAAATATCATCCATCTCAGGGATCATTTCAGACTCTGTACCATTAATGAATTAGTGAACACTGTATCAGAACTACTCTGAATGAAGCCAAAAATTATTTCCTTAGTATTTCTCCCAAAAATTTTTCCTTAAAATGTTTTCTTAATATTCAGGAAAAGGTTTCTTTCTTAATTTCTTTCTAATTGTTTTTCATTCCACATTAATTTGTTTCCATTAGTAACAGGAGGCAAACCAGTAAAGTAACACAAAATGATTTTTTTTTTAATGGTGGAGCGACCTACTAAAGGTTTAGAATTACTAACAATTACATATCAATTGTTGTCAAACTCCACCAGATCTGATTAATATCAACGTATATATCTGAGGAAATGGAATTTGTAGAACTTGTGAAATTTACTTGCCAGAGCCAGGTAAACTGTTCCAAATTTAACTCTAGTTCATGTTCTGCTGTAGAAAGCTCTGGACATGTTGTCACTTCAAAAAAATAAGACAAAATGTAAAACTTTTATTTTGCTGCTGATCGTTATCATGAACACATAATACATGGGCACTTAACTAACATAATTTAACTTGCCTGTTTTTTCATTAGAGGCCCCACAATGATCTTGAAAGATGAGATATCACTTTGTTTCTGCACATTATGTTATTTAGATTATATGTAAAATATGAAAATTTTTCAGATTGAGCACAGACCACTACTTCAGGTGTAGGAGTGTTTGCATATTAAATGTATATTTCACCTGACACTGAAAATAGACCTAGATGCATAGAAATTTTTAGTCAAAGAAGACTACAACAACTAATCTAATCTGCCTAGAGGTGAAGGTGTTTTACCACATAATCCATTCCCAAAACATACAAGAGAGATGGTGAATATCTTTCAAAATATATTTTGACTCAGGACCATCATATGACAGTGAGCATTTCATTTGCCGTACCTATTATTAAATAACTGGAGAAGAAAATGCATCTTCTGCTCTGAACAGATTTTGGTGACAGGCGTCTTGTCATGTCTTTGCTAGATTGAAAAGCCCTTCCTGACATTTTTTTGTATGGACTCTGCTCCTTAACCTTCTGTTTGTTAAGATGGGTAGACTGAGCTCCTTCAGCCTTTCTTTGTGAGGCCCGTTTATGTACGTTCGCTTCTAAATGACAGCAGCACAGAAATGAATGTTTCTTCTAGGAATCCTCCCACTGAGGCAGACACATCTCAAAATTCAGTGCCTTGGCGGCTTGACTGCTATGACAGTACAGATGACTTAGTTTTTTGCTGGCTGAGAAGATCTATCTTAATTAAGATAAAAATAGTAAATTGCCTAAATATTGAGCACATGTAGAAGAACATATAAGCCATTGACTAATACATGCTTTTGAAAGCCTAGATTAATGTTTGAAATGTTTCTTCAATTAAAATCAACAAAAAATCTTGAACTTATAAATAACATAATTAGGATGGGCCTTTGTTTCATTTTCTTTCCCCACACTATTTGTTTTTTTCATTATTTTTTATTTTTCTGTTGTGGTTGTTGTTTTGTAATCATAGGTATGCTTTGTTTGGCAAGTTTTCTGACAAATGCAATTATATATTTATATGATACCCAGCACAGGGCTTGAGAAGACAGGGTTTCAGAGGGCAGGGAGAGGTACTGCACAGGGTTGACATGAAGACATCTCTGCAAAGGCTTGGGGAGGGAGATTGCCTCTGGGAAGTGTTACTTGCATAGATTTGTATATTGCCACAGGCCATAATGTGGGGAACTCTGTTATCTTCTGGCTTTAGCAACAGCCTTGGGCTGTGCCTTTCCCTCTATTCACCTTATGCTTCACCAGTATTCAAGGCAGAGAGGTTTTGAAGTGGTGTATGATTCAACCAAACTCAAACCTTTGAGTCTGGGCTTTGTAGTGCTGTTATAATATGAATGATAATTAAACAGGAAATCAGTGGGAGGAGTAAGAATAGCTAATGTCTTAACCAGTGAGAGAAATTTGGGAGGTGGATGGAGGTGGATGGAGTGACAAGAAGAGTTATTATTACTAGCATTCAGCCTTTCTCATCATTTTCACATGTCCACTAAAAATATATCAAACAAATGGCTTCTAACTGTACTTGGAAGTGTGTATGAGGGACAGGCTTGCACTTTTTAGGAGTATATCACTTCTAAGATTGTGAAGCTGTTAGCTTCTCAGCAAGTTGTTTCCCTTATGTATAAAGCCCACAGATGCCCAAAGCTTACACTTAGGAGGTGAATAGAATCCTACCTTTTTTTTTTTTTTCTTTGCACAGGATCTCACCAAAAACATATGGGGAATCAGAATAGTCTTCCTTCTTCTTTTCTATATTCATGTAAGGTAAACCAAAGCATTGCCCTTAATGTTTGTGATGACGCAGTCGTTCTGCAAGCAACAGGCTGTCTGAAGATGTGTGCACTTTTTTCTGGTTTCTGTTCACACAATTGTGAGTTTCATTTTGATTTTCATACGAATTAAGAAACTCAAAGCAAAACTCAGCTGGAACATTTGTTTCTCGGTTTATGCTGGAAGGTATGCAAAACCAGAGACAGACATAATTTTCACTCAAAATTAACTTGTTCCAGGTTTGAAATAAATTTAGCTTAGATTTAGCACCCAGGTTCTATAGAACTTTTCAGTGAACCTAATTTGACTTTTTTTTTTTAAACTTAGGACACTCAGTTGATGAGTTATTAATATCCATATAAGACTAAAATTCACTCACATAGAATTTTTCCAATATGGGTGTTAAACATAACAATATATATGCAAAAAAAAAATTCTTATATATGAAGGAAGAAACCACATCTATTCAAAATGTATTTGCACTAGCTTATTTTGTTCACTTTGAGGAACTGAGATTTTTCTGTTGTTTGGAACTCTACTCCACGATGCACATCTTTAATCCATATGCAAAAAATCCAGAAGGAACCCCTAATTTCATTGTCTTATTTTGCATAAACGAGTTTTAAGACATGATTGTGGCATGAATCACTGTTGAGCTGCCAGCTTTCAAAATTCACTGAGCAGGAATCAAAGTTTTGTTGTGCTCCTGCTCCTTTGGTAAATTTGAAAGGAAGCAGAAACTGGTTGGTATTCAGGTGTTGGTTAGGAAGAAATTTTCCTCAGAAAATTTTTTTTTTTTTTTACTTTATAAAAATAAGGCTTTTAATATATGGATTTTCTACTTTGATGTGAATCTTGGTGCTCTTAGTATAATTTATCTCATTTTATATCAATACAAATTTGAGGGGAATCAGATTTCAAGCCTTTATGCATAGAAATGAAACGGGGAGAATAACCACAGAATAAAACCAGCACATAGTGTACCTTTAATTGTGATGTAACACTGGAAAAAAATATTTAAATGCAGAGATTGATGCATTTATGACTTTCTGGATACCTTTTCCCATCTTTTCTTATGCCTCAATTTAGTAAAATTCTTATTTACAAAAGATCTTTAAGAAACACTTTTTATACCTGTATGTCAGCTTGCTCTGAGGTATATAAATAAATAAAATTTCTAGAATGACCAGTTTTAAAAAAAAATCAGATTCAAAGAAAAAAAATAACAAAACATTTCTTCCTTCTCTATATTCTTCAGACAAAAATCAAAATTGACATATTTCTATCTACATTTCAGCGTTTTAATGGTTTAGCAACTCTGAAACCTCAGCTATGCTAGGCACAGATGGCAACCCATGGAGAAAGACCAGATTTCTAGAGTAAAATGGAATTTCATCAGGGTCTGATGAAAGATCACCTATTAAAGACTCATTCTGAGTTTCATAATACCTAGCAAAGAAAGCTTAAAGCTCAGGTGGTAGCATCCAGATGTGTTTCAATGTGCCAGCAGCCTGAAGTACTCTGAGAGTGGTCTACTTCCAGTGTGTTCTCCAACATTCACAGCCCCAATAGCATCCAGTATCTCAGAGATCCTTTTCATAATGGCAGAAACATTTGGCTTGTACAATGTAGTTAAGGAGAAACAACTAGGCAAAGGCCAAAAAATCAATGCATCCCCCAAAATAAACCTATTAAAAAACCCCACACAATCCAAACAACCCCCCAAAACCCCAAACTAACAATCCAAACAATCCAAGCCAAAATAAAAGGGAAAAAAAATTAGAGTATACCAACACCAGTGGAGGTGTTGTGACAGTGTTGCTAGTGAAGAGAGCTGATTTCAGGGCCCCACAATCCATGCTGGCAAAGACTTGGAGCCTGTGGAAGCAGTGCATTGAATATCTGACAGAAAGTGCACTTTCCTAGCACTATTTTGCCAATAATTGGAGCAGATTGGCAGAACAAGCCGAGCAAAATCAGGCAGATCTTCTGGGTGCACAAGCATATGTGTATCAGAATGACAGGCTCCAATAAACCCTAAATAATCAATATCCACTAATTCTTAATTATCTCATTCTGCTGATGTAGTATGAGAGATATATCAAGAAACCGCCTTCCACATGCGTTCATTAGGAATTCAGATTTAGTAGCTGGTGGTGATGTTAGGATAATTAGCAGCAAGAAAAAATGGAAGAAATGTTGGTTGCCATAGCAACCTGTTCATCATGATCTACAGCATAAACACCCAGATTAATTTACAAGATGCCAGGTAGATATGTGCTTGGCTGACTGGGGTACACACAGACACCACCTTATTTGCTTTTATTAAGGCTTAATCATCAACATTAGAGCTTTCAAAGTATGTGTGCTATCACTGTCAATCACAGAGGAGCTAGATGCTTTTAGGATCAAATCCACCAGCACAGTCTCTTTGCACCTCTATCTGCTCTGCGGGGAAAGAGGAGGAAGAATAATATTCCTCCAGACACCCTAGGAAGCCCCAGCAGGGTCCCTGGAGCTGAGATCACTCCTATAAGCTATCTGTAGATAAAAGTCATATTCTCCCTCCATCAAAAGCCAGACCCATTTCCTTGAATCTTAATAATATTTTTCCCTAGACAACTCTTGTTAAATGAACCTTATCCATGAAGCAGCCTTTGGTGGTGTACAGTGGCACATGACATATAAGTGCAAATACCTGTCTTGCTGGGGTTATACACCTCACGTAATCCAAGACTCCATGAAGCTGCCACCTTACTGAAGAAGTCCATTGTATTTGGTAAAACTCTAAAATAGACATTTGAAGCACTGGAGGTGGTGGAACAAGGAGCTAGCATCATGCCATGATGAAGTGTAAACCCAAAGGAAGCACAAGAGAGTAAAATCAGTGCACACTGGATAACTAAAGCAGAGCTGTCCCTCCGAAGTAGAGTTTAATACAGATTTATAATAAACAATAAAAATGCTTATAGGCATACTGTAAATAACAAAGACAAAAGGGAATTGCTGGAGTCTCTCTTCCACTACTTTTCTCCTGCTAGTGAGAAATACCTTCACATCCTAACCTCTTATTACTGCTTTACAGAAAAATCTTTGTCTTTCATGCTGTGAAGTTTTGCATAGATTTCCCCAGAACTGGCATTTTTTGGCTACTTTGGGTACTAGTTGCATGTTGCATCAACAGCCTTGTCTCCCAAATATAGATATGTGTTTCTGCTGCAGGTCCAGACCACTACTGCACACCACTGCCTCCCCTGGGGCCCTGCAGCTGTTTGGAGACATATTGTGGAATTGGTTCAGCTGCATAACTGTGAGGCTGCTCAGAGCTGGGGACTTTGGATAGGATAAATGGAGTTGAGAAGCACTGCTAAACGATATGTTGGAGTCAAGCTCTTATTCTTGACCCTTTTACTCCTCATTTCCACTGGCCCTTCCACAGGAGATAAGTAAATTCCTTTCTTTCAGGATTTTTGCTCTGAGACACTCCCAGAAGTACCAAGCTCCACTCAACTAAGGGCACCAGAGAATATTTTCAACAAGCCAGGAAAGATACAGAAAATGTAAAAGGATGGAGTGAAGAACGAAATTATTGGGTAGTAGAATAGGTAGGCAAATATCATCCAAAAAAAAAAAAAAAAGGAATTTATGTTTCTGAGTTGTCTTTATCTTATGAAACACATGGCTCACTCTGCACTGGACCCAAAGCTGCTACACCTACACTGCAATTTGATCATGTTTAAATGAAGAAAATTTTTGCCTTTTACTTTTGCCAAGCCTTGTGATTTAAAGAGAAAAGGTACCACAGGACAAGAAAACCCAACCAACGAAAAGCCAGCAAAAAACCTCACAAAGCAGATCCAATCTTCTGTGCCCATCTTCCCTTTATGGAATCCATCACAGCAATGTAGGGCCTCAAAGCAACATATTGCATATTCCCACCTGAGCTGCCAAAAAAAAATGCCATATATAGAAAAGCCACCTTTGTAGAAACATGTCCACCTGTCCAGCATCAGCAGTTTGATGTATTATACTGGCAGCTGTTTATTTTATCTGTCCATACATTTTATAATATTGACTGGGTCTATTTTTTTCTGGCTATTCTGAAGTAAATAAATCAAGACTTAACATATGTCCTAAAAGTGCTATGGTTTATTTATAAGGAGAAAGATAGGCCATCAAACTATCCACAGGAATTAAAAAAAAATCATCAGAGAGTCAAAGTCTTTACTTTCTTTCTATTAATATAATTTTGGTTTTGGCTTAACACAATAATCAGTTCAAAAGAATATGCTTTGCATTTAAAGTAAACAATGGCTGTTATACAAAGACTTTTAATTTTTCTTTTCCTGCCCTTTGCAATTGTATTTCCTTATTCCAAAGCTCTGCTTATGACATTATGCCCATCCAGAAACAGAATCTGCTTTTCTAATTCAGCATTTTTTGAAAAACAGCCAGTTCCAGTCATTCCATTTCAAGTCTTTGCCTCTAAAATTTTCCAAACCTTTTACTATTTTCAATGGATTTTTAAATTAGATTTTAAAAATGGGGAATTATTAAAAAAATCCTAAAAAACTCATCAAAAAGTGACGTGTTCTTGTTTAGAAAATTAAAATAAAATTGAGAAAGTCAAAGAATGCTTCTCAAACCCTGGTTCTAAACTGAGTCAGGTTCATATTACAAAAGTTGGTTTGATACTTTCTGTTTAATTAATAGTAGAACCTAGTCCACAAGGCACACCCATCCCCTTAACTGGGAAACATGTTACTTAGTTCTTTATTTAGCATTTCATAAACATTGGGCCAATTTCATCTTTGGGGTAGCTTTATTGAAACCAATGAATAAAGCCAAATATCTAATTAACTGTAAAACTTTGGCAAGTATGCAAGTATTTGGCAAGAAAATATATATTCATCAAACAGTGCTGTGCATATAATGAATTACAGAATTATGTGCTAAACTTCCATTATTATGCCAATAAAACTTTTAAAAATAATTTGGCTCTAAAAAAAGTTTTATTTTTTTGGGGAAGAGATGACACAGACATTGGGTAAAAATATATTTGTGACATCTGGTCAAAGGGACCTGCCTCATTACGGCTTTGACGTCTGTATGAGAAAAACAATTGCTAAGTCCCCTGGTAGAATATTTCTGTGCAATGATATCAATTTAGCTGCAAGTACACCACCAATTTGAATCCAACCCCTATAAAAGTCAGTAAAAAGATACCTTTCCTTATGACATAGATGACTACAAACATAACAAACCTCTATCACAACAATTTTTAGAAATACTACTACACATAATTGAAGATTGGTAATAGAATATCCGTACATACTTAATGAGTGAAAGGATATAACGTAAAAATTAATGTATACGATGACTATGGTTTGGCTAGACTGTGTTATATCATTGCATGGTGAACTACTGTCTTTCCTAAAAGAAAATTCTTTCCTCAGCATGTCTACCACTACCCTTCAAGAACAACATTTTGAAGCAGACTTCACAGGCACACCAAAAAAGCTGCTCTGAACTATGAGACTGTGCACAAGAAACAACAAACTGAGCCACAGGGAAATTCTTGCAAAATTGCTATTCCCGCACCATACAAAAACTGCAATTGCTATCAAATATAGATAAAATATGGGCAAAAATATTTGCCTTCACTAAGATCTGACCTACTGAACAGCTGACTTCCTCAAAATCTAAGTGCAATACTAAATACTGTAATAGAAAACCCTTCACATTTTATGTATTAATACATCTTCTGTGTTCAGACAGACTACTAATGTGGCGGTCCTTTTTTTAAAGGACTAGTGAAAAGAAAACATATACATTCAAAATATTAGAAAAGGTTTTCCTCCTTTGAACATTTAATATAGATATCTGACAATATTTATTCCCCTTCTCACTCTTTTAAAAAATGGTTTTGGTGATTATGTAGGAACACATTCATAGTATATTGCCTTACATTAATTTTATATTATACCATGGTCTTTATTATGGACTATATTAAATAAATTTAAAATATTTTACCTGTGCTTGAATATTGTCTTGTACTGCTCAAAAGACTGACTCACTTACAGATGAGATGGTAGAATCCATGAACTGGAAATAAATTAAGCCCAAAGGGTCTTTCTACTGGACTCTTTGGGTCTATCAAAGAAAACCTTCTTGCACAACAGGCATATATTTTATTTCCAGTCACCAAAAAGAAATACTTTGGGATACAGAAAATCTCTATTGGTGATAGATATGCGAGTTTTGCATTTGTTCTGCCATGAAGTAAGGAGTCATTCCAAGCGATTGCTAGGGACAAGCACCTGCCATTCTTTCCATTTTTTTTTGCAACTCTTCGGTAGGGAAGAGACTGAAAATCTCTGCTTCTATTCACCTGTAGTATGCGTGCAGAGGATGCGTTTGCAGAGGATCCAAAACAGAGAAGTGACTTCTGTTTTCATTTCTTGTGAATGCTTTTCTATCCCCTTCTAGTCCCATGTGGCAACTGCAAGGCAGGGAGATTGGAATCTTCTCTGTCAAGGAATAGAGAGCTGTGCATCTCCTCACCTTCTAGGATGGGACTTGTGCTTCTTCATCAAGCACAATAGGGTTAAGGAGCCTCAGGGGGTGCAAGGATTTCATGGGCATCTCTTCAACACCCAGCCACTGGACAAATCACTGTGGGAGCAGTGGGTGAGATGAGATTATTATACCAAAGATAAGGTGATATGCTAAAGTGATGTGTATTTATCATCCCTTGTAAGTGATATCGCCAGGATGTAGCTCTGAAAACATTCATAGAAGTCATAGATTAGAAGATAACTGACTGTGATGACATTTTTGATTTTGTTTTTCCAAACATTACTTGCCATAAACCAGTTGATTTTTCTTCTAGACTGTATCCTAGGACATATTAATTTAAGCTTTCTAGATGTTTTTTCTTCATATAATTTTAATTTCAAAGTAGTGCAAAAGTCAATAGCAATATTTTTGCAGTAGCAATGTTCTTAGCATATAGATTCCAATATTGAGCGTGTGTGTTGCAACCTTTAAATGGTATCTTTAAAATATGTTGCACAAAAGTAACTGATAATGATTTAAACATCACAAACTATGTTGATGATGCACAGAGAACAAAACCAAAGTAGAAAAAAACCCAAATCCCTAATAAAGAAAAGATAGGTTAGGTCCTACAGATCCTATAGATCCTAAAAATAGGTCCTTGTGTCAAGTCTGCTGAGGAGCTGTGCACCCTATACTTCAGTATTTTCTTGCAGACTTAAAAATAATTTGCTGAGTTGAATTTCTCCCTGCCCCTTGGGCTGAACTGTATCTGTGCTGTGAATTTCAGGTAAGGGTCTCTACCTGGTCCTGCCACTGAAAAACACAGTTGTAGCTATTTTGATGTCAGCAAGGTGGAATTTGAATGGTGAATGTCATTTGGGATGGATGAGAACAGAATTGGAGCAATCTACAAATCATGTATAATTTTGAGACACACCATGTTTCTTAGTGGTGCTTTGGGCAGCAGAATCAACTGCTCATTGATTCCACACCTTCTTTTTTTGATTTGGTTTCTTTGTTGTTAGGACCAGCATGCATAACCAAATTTGCTTTTTATTCATTTGAATTGGGCAAGCATACACCTCACAACTGAACACTTTTTAAAATTCAGTTTAAATGATGCATTTTGTGTATGACAAGTGATTAAACATTAGAGTCCAGTTCTGAGTTCTTTGTTCTTTTATCTAAATGCTAATAATTAACATTTGTCTGCAAAGAGGCAGCTTCTTACTCAACCATACCTCAACTTTTCTTCTTCCTGGCTGAAATCAATTCTATCTTTACAATATATGAAGTTTTAGCTAATGGCATACAGTACCTAGAGACCGTGCCTCATGTAGTATTTTGGAAAATAATAGGGGAGAAGAAAAATAGAATGTTATCTAGGGCAGATAACGTGCATTTCATCAACATGGAATGTACCTAGCAAGTTGCAGTCTGTACAAAGAAGTAAAAGATAATATAGTAAGACTGATGATAATAATAATAATATCAATAATAAGATTGAGTTTAGCACAAATATCTATATTTTGATTTGATAGAGAAAACAAGAAACATTCTTCCACAGTTTGTAATTGTGGTATTTCATACACACAGCCCCTCTTTTTAACAATACTGTGTTTTGAGCATAGTGGTTCTGTATCCCTCTCCTCAATAGGTGACCCATGCAGTCACATTTTTTAATGAAAGACAAAAAAAATTGTTCTAAGGTTAAAAGAAAATTTTCTAAATGATACCTGAGGGGCATACACAAATCTTACTCACAGACAGGAATTTATACCCATGCACCACTTTGAAATGAAGCTAACTTAAGTGTCTTGCTTTTCTTTCTTTATTACCTTTGACATTTTCCTACTGCTCGCTTTAAAGTTAATGTATGAAAAATGAAGGCACAAAAGGAATAATATACTTTTTATATAATATTCATTTGTGTCAGATCACTTACAATTGAGTGTTCATGTCCCAAGCTGATTTTGCACTTGATGAATTCATGTTAAAGCCTTGTACACAAACTTAGACGCAACAGAGAATTTAACAAATTCCCACACCTCCACCACCATCAGCTATTATAAAAAAGCCATGGGCTAAGCCAGACTTCTGAGTAATTTGAACTTTGAGAAGCAGTATATCCTAGAGGTCCAAGGATATGGGGAGATCAAAGGACCTTTTTTAACTTAGTGGGCCAGAAGAATATTTTGGTGAAAACATCTCAAAGAATTTGTAGAAATACATTTTATATTTGGAGGTGGCCAGTAGTAATTGTATTTCCACATTTTATTTGTTGCAGGCAATGGGCTGAACTGAAACATAGTCTTTCTCCCTACATTTTGTCTATCAGAAAAATCAGAAATGTAAAGAGTTCAATGGTCTTAAGCAGATCTCTGCCAGTCTACATAAAAAAAAAGGTTCATCTGTTGTCTGCTAAAATCTACCCACAGGAAGCTATAGTCTTGTCAAGACCTAGAAAGTGACCTTCACGCTGCTGTCATTGGGGAAAAAAAAAAAACTATGAGGGAAAAGGGCTTACACCTGGAATTTTAGCATATCCAAAGTTAGATTCATGTATTTTCTTGTGGAGCCACTGGAAACAGTAGTAGATAGATATAATAGAGCACTTAATCCATCATTTTTCATGAGTAATAAATGCATAAAATAGACAGAGAGTAAGGAAAAGCACTAAACCCACAAAAATAAACCAAATCAGAAAAGTCAGCAGTAATAAAGCAAAGCCATTAGAGAACCAAAGCCTAGCTGAAATTTTTATCTGAACCTTACAGTGGTTTTGCCTCTAATTTCTGCAAAAAATCAGGAATAAAGGGCTTTTACCAGCCTGTGAAATATATTTTTTATTAACATATAATTTTTATTAACATGTTATATGATGAAGGTCAAATTGGACCAATCAGCAATAAAATATATATCTGATACCACTGGAAAACTGCATAAATAATTTTTGTTAGTAAATTTTTTTTGAAAAGTAGATATGTCATATCAAGACATGAAAAAAAGAGTATGAAGAAAGGGAAGAAAAAAAAAAAAAAAGAAGTTATTTTTAAAGTGTGTAAAAGCAAACTGAACAAAATAACTGAAAAAACTCCTGACATGCACAGAAGCAGCATTTCTTAACAGTAAAAAGTGTAAAATTCAGTAAGTCAGAAACTTTGTCATGGGATTTAGGTTTTGCATATATCTCAATATTTTGTATGTAAACCAGTCCTGCAAAATAAATTGAGTTGCTCATAAGTACTTTTTGTTTCTTTTCTTTTTAAAGAATACTAAAGATACATTTCCAGCAAAAAATAAAATCTTTGCTGCCCTTAGTGTAAGTTTCACTTTGACAGAGAGCAGGGGGCTTATTAACTGGGATGGAAAATTTCTGGCAATTGCTTCATTTTCCATCTGATATTGTCACCCTTATTGGTTGCACACTATAAAAAAAAAAAAAAAAAAGAGAACTGCCCTAAGGATCATAGCTTGACAAGAGGAAATCATACTTTGACTCAGTAATTTCAGGAAAATTTCCTATGAATATTTCTGAGGCCATAATCACCCTACATAGCATCCAAACACTGGTTTAAACAAAGACAAATATGGGGAAAAAAACCCCAACAAAATCACAGAGGCAAAAATCTCAAAAAAATCCACATTTTAACAAAATAATAACATGTAAAAAAATGAAATGGAATAAAGACGAGAATTGGAGGAAATAGCGTTTTTCTGCAATGTTTTCCTGTTTGCATTTGAAGATCCTACAGTGGCTGCAGATAGCAAACTGAAGTGGAGGACAGGCACAGTTCTGCCAAATTGGAAACACATTTTGAGTAGAATAGAAACCAAGGAAACAAGGGTCCTGGTGAAGCTGGCAGATGAGCTGCAGAAAATTTCATCATCTCAGGCATAAGTAGAGGTTGCACCTCAGTCAGAAATGCTGGATATAGAAACGGACAGGATATTGTTATAAAAGAGATTCTGGATCTTTCATATATTTTTAAAAATATTTATTTATATTTTTATTTATTAATTTTGTTCTTCTAGATATTTTCAGCATATAATGAGGAAGCTGGTAGGACTACTGTGAGAAATTTGAGAGGATTTATTGTATGGCAAAAAAAAGCCATGAAGGAGAGTCTTACCTTTCAGAAGCTTAGAGATAGGATATAAATGCAAACCCAGATGAATGCTGGTCCATAACAGGGATCCATCAATACAGTCATCATACATAAAAAGTAGTGTGACAGGAAGGAAAACTCCTTACTTGAAAATGTATTTCAGATAATAAAATCATGTCAGCCAGTGTAAGAATATAAAGTTAAGATAATGACTGGATCAACAATCACAACATTAAGTGATTTTTTTAATGAGCCTATACATCAGTTACTTCAGCTACAGCTACAGGTAATATTTGTTCAATGAATGATCCATTTTAGGAAATGCTCTGGTGCAGAGGTAGAAACGGTATCTAAAGCCATGTGGAGAGGGACAGAGAAAAAGCTGTGATGTGCTTGATGTTGGTACGGTATCTTGGTTACAGATGCGTAAGCTTATCTATTTAAAAGAGTCAGGTGGATAAATTATGCTGGATCTCCTCCACTTTTTCCTTATAAATCATCTGATTTTTCTTCAAAAGCTAATTATCCTTGTTAATTATTTTTGAATTCATAGATTGTGCCAAAGTCATTGAACCTATTACTTTTGAATTTGTGCACATGGATACTGTCACTCAGATCTGAAGCAGCAGGAGCAGTCCCCATGCTCCCCAGGAAACTCTGCTTGGCTTTCCAGCCTTGCAGTTGCCAGAACTGAGAAGTGAGAAACCCTCCTTCTCTTTGCAAATCCCACATAAAGGTCTGCCCACAGTGGCAGACCCTGGCCTTCATGGTTGTGCAAAGACTTGATAAATTCCTGCAGCGAGAGCTGCTCATAGCTGGTGCAACTCCCGCTGTGCTTAGTGTCTCCCCGACACCTGTTCTTAAGCATCCAAAAGAGAGCTGGGCAGAAAACCAGCCAGGATCAGTCATCATGTTTGTGTACAGTCAATAGATCCCTTAGAGGAGCAACGTCACAACTGGTGTCATACCATCCCTTTAAGTGAGTGTATTTTGCTGTTTTTCCTGTTTACCTACTTCAGACTTCTTACAAGCATGGTTTGAAAGACAGATGTTTGTTAAGGAAGGTAGGGTCTCCTTTGAAACGGAAAAAGTAAACGCCTTCTTTCTGAATTATTAATTATGAAATTAAAAGGCTCTCAGGCAAAGATATGGGAATAAGAATAACAATTCTTAGAACAGTAGAAAAATTAAAATAAAAATACAGTAGTAAAAAAAAAAAACAACCACTCACAGAGTCAACCTGACAACCTGACACAAGAATACAACCTGACACCCACCCTGTTGGTCAGGGGGTTGGCAGCACTCTGATCAAATGGTGGCTGCATTTCTCCTGGAGTGACAGATGTGGTTCTGTTGGAGCAGTGATCCTGTAGAAGTGTGTAGTTTTCCTCTGAAGGTCCAATGTGGTGTAGATGGGCTTGGTTTTCCTCTGGGAATCCAGTGGAAAAAAGACAGGCTTGGTGTTCCAAATCTCAGATTTTTATCCGGGTAGGAATACTTGGCTCCTCCCCCTTGTTGGATCATCTCACAATGGGACGATGTAATTTTATCAGCCATGCAGTGAGACTCAATGGCTCATTAACAGAAGATAACTCCCGGAAGGAGGATGGGTCATGGAAGAGATAGAGAAAACTGCCCCACCTGGTTTTAACAGCTGGCCCATTAACTGAGGATATTCCCCTCTGGAGTTGTGAGGGGTGGGTCATGGAGGAGATAAAGAGCTCTGCTCCACCTGGTTTCAACAGATGGTGATAGAATACACACTTCTGGTTACATCTTGCATTGCAACCTAAGACAACATGTACGATGGAAGAAATCACATGGAGAAGGCTAGACTGATGCAATCCCAGCTCTCAGTAGTGGCATGCAGAGAGCAAGGCTGCTCTGGAGCTAAATATAGAAGGCCCAAAGTCTGGCTGTGTCTGCTTGCCTCTCTGTCTGGGTGGATGGGAGGCACAGAGTGCATAACTTTCGCTTTCACTCTTCATTCGCTGGTCAGCTCTGACAACCTGGCTTGTGTTAGATAGCACCTTACTGCTGCACAAGGAGCCACTAACATGAAGGAACAACACAGAGGCTGTAACCTGATTGTGCAGAAAAGCAACAGGAGAAATACAAGTTTTATGAAAGTTACGGTGAAGGAAGATAAGGCTTTGAAAGGTGGACACATTGTTCCCAAAGGCAACAGAATTGTCATTTTGTCATTTGCTCACAAATGCTGTCTGGCTTTTCTCTTTATAGCTGGTACTCTAAGTCACGCTTTTCTGTATTCTCAGTCAAAAATTTTACTAAATATGTGTTCTAAAGTTGGGTTATTTTACTATGCATTTATACTTTCATTTCTTTTTACTAAATATTGCCTAAAAAACCTAAAAAAACACCTTCTATAATAGATTTATGCCTAATTGCCTGAGACTACAGCATAGCACAGAGCTGTGTATTGAAGTTGATGATTAGCCAAAAAGCAAGCCTGTTCTGAGGTTCAGAGGGCCTCAGAGGCTTGCAGGCAAGGAAAATGAGGATGACTGTGGCCTGATGAAGTAGGCACATATTCCTTTGTCTTGCTCAAAGCCAGGTAGCATTTTGGGATTGGAGCTTTCGCTTCCCTGTCCCTTGGCTCCTGCCTGACCATCCCAATTATTCAGAAGCATGATACCTGGAGTAAAGAAGCAAGAGTTCTGAGAATGACTTTTTTTCCCACTCTTAATATCTCTCAGGATCACATGGATATTTCCTAGCTGAAAGAGGCTTGCCTTACTTGATAGGTAGAAAAGACATCACAGTTTTCTTCTTTCTGGTTTGCTTCCCTCTGAAGGGTTGTGACCATACTTTGCCAGGAACTATGCCAATAACATCCTAAATCATCCTTTACCTTACTTTCCCATCAGACACATGAATTTTTTTTAATGTGAAGCTGATGTGAAGCATGCCAATGCAGATGTGGGGAAAGAGGCCAATTTTTCATTTGAAATAAGGACCTGATCCAAAAAAAAGATGCAAACAGCTAATTCTCATTTGATTTCAACAGGATTTAGTCTTACACTCCCTAGAATCTGTCTCCAAATGACTTCAGAAATAGCCACCACGACAACAAAAAAAGTCCAGCAAAATATTTGCAAAAATTGCTAGCCTTTAAAAGAAGAACAGATAGGCCAAACTGAATGGATAGGAACCTGAAAGGGTTTCAGTAAAAGAGAATTTCTTAAGGGCATAAGGAGTGGCATAAGAGCAAATACACAAAAATGAGGACTTGCCTTCTCCCTCCTTCCAGAATAAGACTTCATGCCACCAAATCGTTCAGGAAAGAAAAGGAAAGAAAACCCCAAACCATTCTAAAATTAGGAGGTTGATTTGAAACTAATTCTGTTACTCTCAGAAACAAAATATTTCCCCCTGCAAATGCCTTAAGAAAACCCTTAAGAAGGGTTATTAAAGGGTGCAGATACTATTGTGCAGAAGAGGAAGAGGATCTGAATTGTGTGTCAGGGACAGAAGAATTGTCATATTGATCCTGCTCCCATTAGAGCCAGTAAGAATTTTACCATTGATTCTAGTGGGATCAAGGTCTTCAAGTGCAGCAAGACAAGAAACACTTCAAAGTTTTTGGATGCCAAGGCCAAATATTAAGCTGGAAAGATCTTTCTAGCCAAGGGCTCAAGGAGTTTTTATTTGATGCCACTTTTGAACTGAAGGCAGCTGCTCTGGTCAGCTGGGGCCAACATGCTTGCCATCCTTGAGTTCATTCAGATGTAGCCCCAAGGCAGATATTTTGTGCATGAGACTCTTCAATTGTAGAAATTCATCCCAGAGGAGAACCACTGGAATGTCTCAGTCATTGCCCTCAGTGCCTGCTGCTAGTCTCATTTATTTGGACTGGCCTATTTTATTCCTTCCTTACTATTTCCTGTTAAACTTTCTGCCTGATCCATTTTTCTTACAACTTGGTGGCAAGGCACTCTGGGTAGCAGTTACTTATTTTTCCCTCTATTCACTACAGTTTGCTTGGCTGTTTTGGTAAGTTGGGCTGGGGCAGGTCTATTCTATACTTCTGATTCAACAGAATACAGACATACTGCAGCAAACTACTTATGACAACTTCAGTTCATGAATATTAATGTCAATAGCATGGATCACCGAAAGGTAAATTAAAAGCTGGTGTAAACTTTTACATAAAGTCAGTCTTTGAGGTTCAACTTTTTTTTCACCTATTTCCCCCCCCCCCCCCCCTTGCCTTCATTTTTGTGTCTCAGAATGAATCCAAATTGCCATCAGAATTGCAGAGAATGATCTTACAACATAGATCATATTGGAAAAAAAAAATTATTAATTTGAAGTTTTCAGCTTGTGTTTGGAAAAGCAACCATCATTCAGGGAAGATCATTCAGGGAAGTTACCTTTCTTGGATTTGAACAGTATATATGAATAGCGTTTGTACTCCAGAATTTACACTCCAAAATTAAAAAATGGCAAATTTAAGTCAAATGAAATACATACATTTTTCTTTATTTACTCTTTCTTTCTTTCTTTCTACTACTAAGTTAACAAAGTGAAAATGCACAGAGACATTCACTATGTTGGTGTCTTAGATTACTGAACTAGGTTTTTACTGATATCTGTTTACTGTTTCTAGGCTAAAATGATAGCCATGTGATGTAAAAATATGGCAGCTATTTTCCAGGCAAGTTTGAATGTCACAAGTATCTCTATAAATGCCCCACAACATATATTTTTTAATGAATTGAACTAATATAATTTAATTTTTGATAATATAATTATAGATAATAACTTTATTTAAGCAGAACTTACAAAGTAATTTCATCTTTTAAGGAGGCACATTATGTATAGGTCAACAAAAAAGCTGCTGTCATACTTTGCGAAGCATTATTCTTTGTCTGTTAGACTCCATTCATCCTAAGAATAGAACACTAATCATTTCTGCCTGCAGAGACTCTTGAGGATTTGGTTCCTAAAGAAAATGAACAAAAGAAAGGCAAAATATCTGGTACATTCTTCTCCTGAGTTCACTCTGGATTGGTTTTCCGTGTTTAGGACTAGATTTAGCTTTCAATGAAGACAGAGATTTCTCAAGGGTCACCAAATTAAGTGTTAGTGTTTGATTGATGACACAATCACTTCAGGAGTTGTAGGCAAAACCCACTAGCATCCTGCTTGGAGGAGATTCTGCCTTTTCGTGACTGGCTGGGGTGCACCAGGCAAGGGGGGACTGTCCTTCTCTGCTCTGCCCTGGAGTGGCATCACCTCTAGTGCTGGGGGCAGCTTTGGGCCATCACAGTACAAAAAAAGACATTTCCCTATTAAAGAGTGTCCAAAGGAGGCCACGAGGATGATGAAGGAAGGGAAGCTGTGTGAGAACTGAGGTCACTTGGTCTGTTCAGCCTGGACAGGAGAAGACTGAGGGGAGACCTCACTGCAGTCTGCAATGTCCTCATGAGTGGAACAGGAAGGGCAGGCACTGATCTCTTCACTCTCATGACCACTTACAGGACTTGAGGAAGTGGTCTGAAGCTTATTTGGGGGAAGTTTAGGTTGGACTTCAGGTAAAGGATTTTCACTCAGAGGGTGGTTGGGCACTGGAACATGCTCCCCATGGAAGTGGTCACAGCAGCAAGCCTGATAGAGTTGAAGAGTTTTGACAACATTCTTGGACACATTGTGATTCTTGGGTGTCCGGTGCAGGGTCAGGAGTTGTACTTCAGTGATCCTTGTGAGCCCCTTCCAACTCAGCATATTCTATGACAGCTCTATAATTCTAAAAAACTTCTTTCACCTTTTGAATGCAGAGACCACATTTATAAGGACTCTCAATATATCAAACCAGCAGTTCTTTGTTCCTCATCTCTCAAAACTCTTAAGACCTTCCAGTGACAAGGGATGTGCCCTTTGTTTTCCAGTTTCAAATGTAGTCCTTATTATAATACTATTGATATAATTAATGTCACTTCAGGTTTTGTTTATTTATAGATAATTACACTATTTTTTTGCATAAATACTTCTGTTTATGGATACTAATAGTAAGACTGACTTTTCAGGATCTGGTTCACTATTCTTCTTCTCCTAAATTAAAGTTTAGAGAAAAGAGCACATAATACCTTTGTGCCTTTAGCTTACAAATAAGCCAATAAAACCTTTTGAAATAATAGTAATAAGTATTGCTAATAAGCCTGAACATATAAAAGGTTTTCCCACTGCGATATGGGGTTTTTTTGTACAATAAAAACATTATATTAAAACATACTCAACAAAAATATTTTTAATAGGAACAACCTTCTTAAAACTAAAAGAACAAATAAAAACCCCAAATCCATATGTTAACCACACTGAAGCCCTAAACCCATACATATACTGAAAATATAAATGTCCAGAAGCTTGGAGCCAAGGACTGAACCAGAGTCTCTTGAAGTAATTGGAAATATTTTCAAAGAGCAAAACATTGACTAGTGCCCTCCTGGGTGATGGCTCTGTCTCTGTTTTGGAAAGTTTCTATCAAATGCAACACATTCAGCTCACCAGATTTTTGGGGCTATGGGTCTCACAGCAGCTAAAGGCTCTCATAGTCACTGGTGGAAGGCTCTGAGCATCCCCACGGGGTATAGAAATCTTTGGTTCTCCAGATTTCTAATGAGTGAGCTGTCTCTTCTGCAAAATCAGACTGGGATCATAATGAGAGGGAACTTTGCTAGATGTCAGAAAAGACTCATGAGACATCTTTGTGGTCAATACGATGAGTAAGATAACTCGCTCATTGTGCCTAGAGCTCGGTAAAGCAAAAAGGGAATTAAATGCAGTAAGGAGCAAAAGCGAAGTTCAGCCATCCTTAGACTTGGGGGTTAAAAGTTTGTTAAATTGTTTAACATCTTCAGTTTGAATGATGTCCGGAGAGGCTCCCTAGAACAGAGGCCAGACAGTGCTAAAGGAATAAAGTAGGGATTTATTAAAAGGCCTTCACAGGATGCACCTTGGGTAGCACAAGAGCCTGGACAAGGCTCCACCCAAGATGGACCCAAGGTAGACTCTGAGTCACAAGTTTTCACACTTTTATAAGTTCTGTTCCATTTACATACTGGGGTTAATTGTCCAATTTCAGCTCCAGGTTATGAAGTCCCATCCTCCCAGATTGCTCTCCTCAGTTCACTGTTTTTTACACTTTTTGGGCCTGGAGCTGCAACAGTGTCCCTGGTTCTGGGGCTGGAAAAGGATTGTTTTGTCTGATTAAACTGTGAGGAGAACTTGCTAAAGCTTTCTGTGAAGTTCAGTGGTAAACACTAAGCAGTACAGAATCTGAAAAATATGAAAGATAAAACTTAAGGCATCAGAAGGACTTGACACACAATTATTGCACTACCATCACGACCAGTGCCACAAACCAGTGTGTCCTTTATGTGACATGTGTCAGTACTACTTTTTGCACCAAGTGCCATAAGCTGAATTTGCTGAAGCACAGCTTATGCTTTAGAGGAAAATGAGCTGATTTTGTTAGGAAAACAGACTAATATTTACACAAAGCTCCTAAAGTTGGGACGTTATTTGGTACGTGGTTTTTGGTGATGAGATAGAATACAGGGAGAAGCCATTCTTAAAATTATACATGCAGATAGGAGGTATGGCTTGAAAGTGATTAGCTGGTAGAAGATTAATCACAACCATTATAAGGAGGTTTAATAATTCATGCTGGAGCTTAAATGTAATATTTGCGCAAAGGAAGGCACTGAAGCTATAGCGTGATTAACTTTCTTGATGTGTTTCAAAAGCCTTTTGATGAGTTGAGTTGTTTCTACTAGATCCATAAGTCTTTGGAGATGAAACAAGAATGACTTTGCAGTTTGAAGCTTATCTTTTCACTAACTAATTACCTCATAAACCTTACAAAATCTCAGCAAATAAGATTTTGTTTCAGGATGTTGTGATGATTAGACAGTGTTGGTTTTGGTAGGATTTTTAGAAAATTATTATTGGCCTGTTACATAAGCAAAAAATTGTCATATCAGGTGTTTATTTAAGCTGTTACCAAAAGTTTGGTAAAATAGAAAAACTCCTTAATACCAATGTAACATTAAGAAGCCAGCATTCTTTACTCAGCCAAATGCACGGGGGAATAACTCTTCCCAAATCTGTGATCTTAACTAGTTACTTTCTGATCCTGTCCTTAATTCTCTGCTTGATGCATCAACAGATTTTTATCCTACCTATCTGATCATCCAATTTAGTAGACATATGTGGAATAAGCACACAACTAGTATTGTTGCTTAAATTCAAGTAGCCACATGCTCCGTGTTCATGTAAAAGTAATAGGTTGAAAGCTAATCCGTTTTGTAAAGTTGCACAGAATGTGCTACTAAAATTTTGTAAAATTGTTGACTGAAATTCCCCATGGAACTGGATTTTCTGCAAAGGTTGGTGTTGGCAAACAAGCTGTTACAGAAATTGCATTCTGTGATCTGCCAAAATCCTGCACTAACTTTAAGACCAAATTCCCCTTCTCAGAAATCAAGAATACTGTTTCTAATATTAAAAATATCCAGTTATGTATCATTTGCATCTAGATCAATAAACATTATCCCCCCAGAAATTGTATCCTATACCTAAACCAATAGGGTTTACATACACACATAAAAACTCCATGATGTTAGTCCGTCTTGTTTCTGCTGTATTTAATGTGTTGTTACTTCTGCCCCTCTGTGATGAACTCAAGGTTCAATTCCTTCCACCTGGAGTGTGATATAAGTTACCAGGGAAGCTCGATACGGTACTTCTCCTGGATTGGTCCAAACCCCCAGGTTCTGAAGCAAACCATATCTTCTCATTGGAAAGGATGTATAGTATAGTCTCAACCACCTGTTGATAGCAATGTATCTTTTAAAAATTAAGAGATGATTTTAGCACTGCTATATTAATTTCAGCAAAATCTTGAGGCTTCCCTTGCTTTGTTGTATGACATGTGAAAGTTTCTGGCAATCTAGAAAAAGTACCAAAATATCAAAATGGGCCAGTCCCCATTCTGCCTGGGCAGTCTGAAAAATCATTTTGCCAATAATATTACCTGGTTAATTCCTTCTTTTCTTGAGATTATTCTGCAAAACAAATTATTTATTTTTCAATAAGCAAAAGAATACATTTTTCAACTGATTTATTAATTTCTGTAATCTTCATGTTTACTATATTCCTTGTAAACTAGTTACTCTATTCTCTACTTCTTTATGTTTCCTGATGTTTTAGTTCTGCTATCTTATACATTACTTTGGAGGTACAATTACTCGCCCACATTAGTTTACCAATCACCTGCTGGGATTTTCTGTTGTTTTCAGTGATGGGGCTAACTGTCTGTCCTGAATTGGGTTTGTTCTAGGACATTCAACTATTTGTTAGGTATTAGTACAAGGATAGTTTTTTCAGCAAAATCTTCAGCTGTTTGGTCAGCTGATTAATTCCCTATATTAACTGGGGAGTCCCCAGATTGATGAGCTTTATAAGTGCATCACAACCACTTTCAGTTTTTTCACTCTTTTTTCAGTAGCTGACTGATTTCTTTGTACTTAATAGAAGAACTCTGTGCTGAAAAAAATTGCCTTCACTTTCATATGGCTCCATGGGAAGGTATTTTTCAAAAAACATACTTTAAATTGATGCCTTCTGGAGGCTGACCTGGAACAGAGACTAGAAAGGGCAAAAGGATAAATATTTATTAAAAGGTCTCAGTGGGTACTCTTGGGCCATGCAAGAATCCAGGTGGGACACACCCAAGATGCACACCAAAATGGTCACAAACTGGACACTCGATCACAAGGTCTCACACTTTTATAAGTTCTGGTCCATTGGCATATTAGAATCAGTTGTCCAACCATAGCTTCAGGTTATGAAGCTCCATCCTCCTTGTTTTTTCTTCTCACTTCACCATTGTTTTCATTCTTGGCCTGAAAGTTGTCCTTGGTATCAAGCTAGAGAAGGAATTGTTTTGTCTATCTACACTATGAAGAGAGCTTACTAACACTTAATCTGAAACCTAAAACTACTCACCAAAACAGCACAGAATCTAAAAAATATAATAGCTAAAACCTAAGGCATCAAAATCAGCTCATAAGCTTACCTTTTTTTCCTTCAGTGATTTCTAGGTAAGGTCATTAATTCTGCTTTTGGTGCTGATGTATTAAAAAGTAAAGCCTGGCCTTCTATTACCTGGGTTGAGGTTCCCACTGCATACCTATCCCAGTTCAGGGTCCTGGATGGGATTACTCTTGAAATCCAGTCTGCCAGAGCACACTTGTTTGATGGTTACCAAGCAGTCAGGGCACAAAGGTCTCTGGACTATTTCTGAAGCCTGGAAAAAAGCATGGCTTGGATTTAAAGTAGTGGTTACCTTACACTCAACACTGTCCTGCTCCAACTGAGCAACCTGATATTTCAGCATCCTGCTGAATATGCTTCTTTTTGTTCCAAACCATCTATTACCATGTGGGGTACATATCAGTTTTTGTGTTTCTCTGCAGCTACCAGTGCTCTAAGGTATCCAGGTCATCCTTCACTTGCATTGTCCAATTGTTTGCTTCCGTGACCCCAAATGCCGGCCAGTACTCCTAATGCCAGGTGCATTCTTTCATGCACAAATAACTCAGATGGTTTGGTTTAAGTGTGAGAGTCCCAGTGCAAGAATTGCCATTAAGTTTGTTTAATAACTTTTTCCATCTTCTGACTCTTAAAAAACTACACCAAATATTTCCAGTGGAGAAACATACAAGGGTTTTTCCAGTTGTGATATGAGATGTTGATTTAGTCTTTTCTGGTTTTCCTCATTAAGAGACAAACAGAAATAGTGAGGAATGGTCTGGGCATGACTGAACACCTTTGGTGAGTACCACCCTGAGCTTATTCTAAATAACAGTTTACCTTTGTTGTTTTTAAGTAAGAATTTGCCCTCATTTTGCCACCCTGAGCTGATTTTAAATTACAGTTTGCCTGTACACCTCAAAAAGCTTTCAGGAGCCAGTTTTGGAGCATGACATCCTGCAAACCTAGACATGTACATACAAAAAAGAGAGATGAGTAAATATGATAACTGTCCAGGCTTTTGTGCATTTCCTACTGAAATTTTTAGGCAAGAAATTAGTTTATTTTCTGCTGAAAAAAATAACATTTCTACCCAAAAATAGATGGTTTCTAACCCTTGAATTCATATGCAGCAGATCTTGTTGGAGGGGTTGTTTGCTTGTTATGATAAATGGAGACGAAGTAATATCCAGCAACAGCTGCTGAGCTTTTTGGAGCTGGTGTTGTAAACATAAAATGCCATATGCATTTTACTGGAAAAGCATAGAGAGGAATCTTACAAGTCTTGAAAACCGAAGTTCTAATTAAAGAGTACCTAAAATATTCAGCACAAAAGATATGGAAGTTGTTATTTCCTAGCACCTTTTTTTGTTAAGCCCAGATAAAGGTTCAACAGCTTCCACACTAAGATGCTGGTTAGCAGCTACAATAACCTGTAAGGAAAATAGCATTGTTATTTCTGCTATGGTTTTAATTTATAAAGCAAAAGGGGTCATTTAGAGGGCAGGTATTATAACATATGTACACCTTTTTGTCCAAAAGGCACCAGTAAAATTTGAAAATGCGTATGTTACTTTTCAATAGCTGTCCTTAGGAGGACATAGAGGGCACAATTCTGAAAACTGTGTTGCCTTCCTGTACACCTCAACTGTCTCCAGGATGCCTCTAATTGTCTTCCATACGTAATCCAGTTAATACCACATGAAATCCCTTAGGGGACCACACTTGGCAGCCATCCCTTGCATGCAGGGAATGGAGCTGGTGCCAGACAATGCACAGCACTGCGGGGTGGCAGGATGAAGAGGAGAGGAAGGGTGTTTGTAGGACCTAGTTCCCCCATGGCTTGGAGCAGATTCCTTTAGTTCATCCTTCCATGCCATGGGAGAAGATACAGCATCTTGAAAATTTGGGTTTTTTTCTTTTCCAGTGTTCCTACCTGTAGACCTGTACATGCCCTGGGATGGCTTACACTGCTTTTGAAAATATATATTTCTAAGTTAAAGCAAATTGTTTACTAAGAGAAAGAGGTCAAAGCTATTATAAAACTAAGGTTTCTCTGCAGAAAGGCTTCCTATCTAAAAGAATAGGTTGACAAACACCAGGTTCATTTAGCTTCTAGCTTTGCTTTCTCTTTTTCTTCACTCAAACTATTTAGCTATGTTATTTAATTTCCTTTTTTAATCCAACAAACTTATCTCATGTTTTCCTATAGTGAATTTTTTAAAAAATTACTTACATATTTTTTCATACTGGGCATGGGACGCAACAGTGTTGAATAAAGGTTTTATTCTTGGAAAAAAGAGAGACAATAACTTGAGGAAATAAAACCCCAAAAAACAGGAAAAAAAGAAATAAAACATGTCCTGAGCTGGCTGAGCTTCTGGGAAACAAAGAGAGAAAACTGCCAGAATTTCAAGTGCTTCAGACAGGAGCTTGAATGGCTGCATCCTGATTTCTCTCCAGAGGCTGGAATTATTCTTGTAAGGAGAAGGGCTGTGATCTTGAAAAACCTGATCCCAAAATGGAGGAGAGAAGTGCAGCTTGACATAGGTGAGAGAAAGATGATCTCAGGACAGGCTTTTTTTTCAGTTTTGCCTCAAACCTGACTTAAAAACCTGTTTTATTTTATTGTGATAATTATTTTCCATATTTCTAAAACCTCACAGGCTTGGTTGTTTTTAAAGAGTGATGCTATGAGAGGGATTGTGGCTTCAGGCAAGCAGAAAAAAGCAGCAGCAGGTGCCTTGTAGCTAGTTTTTCTTTCTCTCAGGAAAGGTTGGGCTACATGTGCTCAGCTTCTGTTTCAAACCTGACAGAAGGAAATCAGAAGATTTTTTTCATCTTGTTAAAATGCAGTCAGCCAATGGTTTCCCTTTCCAAAATATTACTAGATGTTATTACCGAATGTTCAGGCTTTACATTCCTGACAAACAGGAAATATATGCCACACTAATAGGATGTCAATCAGAAAGATAGCATCAATTTTGTGGTTTCTAAATCATCCCCACCACCTGCTGAGCCTTTGATCATCCCAAACAATTAATTTAAGAGATACATGATTAAGAAATAAATACTTCCCAGTGAACCTGCAAGCTACAGTACATATTAGCAAGCTCTGATCTTGTTCTCAGTGAAAACAAATCACTTACATACAAAGAGGAATAGAAGAAAGGTGCAAATAGATTCTGTTAATCAAAAGAGGCATCCAAATAACTGTGCATTAAAATATATCACCATTTTTAAACTATTGTGGTGGGTCAGTATGCTTTAGCGATATACATTTTTTTTTTTTCAGGAACTGGTAGTAGAATGGAATTTTGCAGCTATATTAAAAAGTGAGTCTCTGCTGTGTGAAATATTTTGGAAACGTTGACTTTAAAATTCTGAATTGAAATGAAATTCTAGAGTCTGTCATTCCCATAGGAAATCACAACTCTTCTCTCAGAAAACTGAAAATGTTACTTCAGCATTGTCCAAACTTCAGCATTGTTGTTGTCCCTTCACATCTGTGTAAACGTATTTTATGTAATAGTAAGTCAATCTTTTATTCTAACTAGTTGGACTGGATTCATGCCTGTGTCAAAGACTATTCCTCAATAGCAATGAGGGGAGGAGACATAATTTTGACAAAAGCTAAAAAAGAAAGAAAAAAAAAAAAAAAAGAAGAGCCCCACATTAAAAAACCCTAAACCATGAAACCAACCCCAAACCCCCTTTATAAACGTCCATGTAATAGTTCCTAAAACTGGCCTACAAATTGGTGATTTGTTCCCTGAGCCAGGAAGGTCTCAAGGTCCCCAGTGGAGACCAAGGACTCAGAGGGCAATCAAGCCTCTGTTACAGAAAAGGGAGAAGAGAGAGGGAGCTGGCAGGTTTCAGGAGGAAAGCTGCTGGGTTCTCATCAGGGCTGCGGGCCCTGAGCGCACGCTGCAGCATCAGCTGTCAGCAGCACCCGGGCAGGGCACAGGCTGCACTGCCTCCCCCTTCCCACCCTCCTCTGCAAGCTGCAACGCTTGGTCAGAACACCATGTCGCCTTCAAACATTTTCCAAACAGGGGCTGCAGATGCAGTGCTGAACTTTCCCTGAAATGAATCCACAAAGCAGCAGGATGAAGCTCTGACTATCTCTCTGGGTAACTATTCAAAAGCTTTGCTACTTGCTGAAGCCCTTCCAGACCTCTGGAGTGTGAGTGAATAGAGACTTTCAGTCCTTTAGAAAGACCTCTGTTATTTTCTTTTTTTTTTTCTGTCTTTTTTTAAAACCTGAAGAGTGTACTAGGCAGTTCTGAAAGCCTTAATCTGCACCATCCCACACTGCAAGGGCATGAAGAAGAGCTGCTACCAGTATTTTAAAACAAATGAGGTCCAAACTGTTCTTACTTTATGGATCTTCATCTTAAAAGAGCAGCTCTCAAAGCATCCTACTACACAATACAATTAAGGTTGCAGCACTGGTAGCCAGACTCTCTCTCTTATTCAAATCAATTAAGCAGGAGATACCTACTCAAGTGTACTTGAAGATCTGAAAATTTCTTATCTTTGCACAACATCTTAGCAGGGATTCTGTATTTCAGTTCTGTATGAACTGAGTCCCTAAGCCTAATGCTGGGGGCTAATGAGGCAACTTTCAGCTCTTACTAAAACTAATGGGTGTTTTAATGTTGAGCAGTTTGCAGAACTGGGTTCTGAAGAAGAAAGAACGTATAGTTCACTGAATGGCTGTTTCTGCAATGCCAGATCACAGGAAATATTTCATGCAGGCTCTTTACAATTCATACTTAATCATAACAGCAACCTTTTGCCTGTTTTTTATGCATGCTGGACCAGTCTGCTCGTTAAAATATATGTAAGCTTTGCAGAAGATCAGAAGTTGGTGGTGTGAGGCCATTTACAGTATGTGTTAGAAGACAGCAGACTGAGGTTATAAACACAGTGTTTCACATGCTGCTCCTTCAGCACCTGTTCACAAAGGAATGTTATCATGCAGCTAGAATGCTGTAAACATAGAAAGGCAGAAGAACACCTCGGTGTGATGTGGACCTTCAAGTAGATTCACTGATGGATTTGTGGTCATTATGAGCTAACTCTCTAGAAGCAGCATGATTTCCTTTTCCTTCCCATGTGCTCTATGCTTTGTCCTTTCTCACGTTGTTGGGTATTAAAAGTGCATTAACACTTTTTTCTAAAGAATAATGAGGAAAATTTTCCTGCTTTTGAACAACATCTGTAGCTTTTTTCCCCTTCATCTCTTTCAAAGGGTTTAAAAACTGTTTCAATAAGGATTTAAGCAATACCCATCCAGGTTGCTAAAGACAGTTGCAGAAATTAGGGTTGTAAAGCAAAGAAAATTATTGTTTTCTCTGTATCTACAATCTTAGCAGATCTCATTTCTTCTGGGAGGTTTTTTTTTTTGTTCCAGTCGATGTCCATTTCACTCACTATCTAAAGAAAAATTTATCTCATGTCTAAACACCCATATGTAAACTTTTCTGTCTGCTGCTTGCATAGACACAGTATTCCCTTTAGTGGAAGAGCTACACATATTTAAACAGATTAAAATCTGTTGTCACAGAAGTTTGTGAAAACTGTTGAAAGACTCAAAAATTCTCTTAGTATGGTCCGCTGTCAGGAAAGGTAGATTCCTGTGCATAATGCAAAAGACTTGGTACATAACATTTACATCTAATGCTGCAATATGCTTTCATCAGGACTTAAACTTTCTGCTAAAAGACTTTTAACATAAATTATAAGTGATTAATTAAGTGCATGGCAAATAAAATATTGCTGAAAATGTAAAGGTGACTTTTAAGTAGCAGTCTTTTTCCTCGATGTAAACTTTAACTAAACAGTTTCAACCACCACTTATTTTTTCGTGCTTCTTTTTGATAACTAAACCCCAGTAGAGCAGCATATGAGCATGCAGGAACTCAAATAGTTTGTCTTCGATATCTGGTAGACCTGTGCATGTCTGAAGCCCTCAAGAAAAGCCACAAGACTGTGCAAACTGGCAACTGCGGCTTTGTCTGTTCTCTATTGATTTTTTTTTTGGAAAAAAAAAAAAAAAGAACCAACGTGTGACTCGTGTGACTACTGAACTGAGCAAGTACCCATCAGCAGATAAAGCTGCTGCTCTGAGACCTTTTGTAGCTTAGTTTTGGTCACTACCTCAAAACCTTATTTATATTTGTCTCTGAACCATTTCCTTTATTTTTTTTTCTTTGAGGCTAGAGAGTGAAAACCAGCCAACTAAGATTCTTATAAACATTTTGGAAATAATAAATACATTCTCTAGAATTGCTAACAAAATTTTTCATTCTGTAATTTTATTTAAATCTAAAGAGAATTTTTTGTCGCTGGATGGTACAAAGCATTCACATTTCTCTAAGCAGAGTTGTGTTTAACAAAAGACAATGGAGAGTGCGGTGTACTTGCAGACACACTGACAAAGGAGCAGAATTGTGAGACTGATTTTCACAGGTCCTTTGATTAATTTCAAGGTAATTTATGCACAATTTATTCCAATTACAGTTCATAAATTCCACAGTGCTGCACTCAGATTGGAAAATGTTTATTAGCAAGTGGTTAGTTTCACTCAAAAATGAAATTCTTTTCATGCTGTCTGCTCTGTTGATATATCACAGTGGATTCAGAATCACAGAACCACAGAATGTTTGGGGTTGGAAAGGAACTCTGGAGATGTGCAATCCAATCCCCCTGCTCAACCAGGTTCACCAGAGAAAGTTGCAAAGGATCTGGTTTTGAATATCTACTGAAAAGGAGACTCCACCACATCTCTGGCAGCCTGTTCCAGTGTTCAGTCACACTCAAAGTGAAGTTTTTCATCATATTCAGATGGAATTTCAATTTCCATTTAAAAAAATTCTCCCAATAAAAAAGTATTAAAGAATTATTTCCAACAAGAAGTTCATAACAATACATGTCTTACTCCAACATTTCCAACTTTGGCTGAAGACTTTTTTGTATATGTCACAACTCTCTTCCTGTTTATCCAAAAACCTTCCTTAAATCCTTTGTCTTCTACCTTTTGCCTTCATTTTTCTTAGTTTATCTTTCTTACCCTTTTGGAAATTTCTAATTTGGTCTTTTGGCATGTGAGCCTTCAGCATTTTCTTTTTATTTCTTCCCTTTCTGTAGTTTTAACCTGAGGTATGTTCTTTCCAATGAAAATGGTTTTGCTCAGATTTTTGTCAGAAACTTGAACCACTAGTTCCATGCCTAATGTCCCTTTCCTCCTTTCATCTACTTGTGCCAAGTAACCTCCTGCCAGGATTCCTACAAGATCTAGCATTTAACCTCTGCAAGGCTGCTCATGAAGTTTTCTGACAATGCCACCAGGTTAAGCTCTGTTAAAACCACCAGCAGCCCTCAGCATCATTTGATCCTCTTCAGGTTTCATGGCTGCTTCTTCTCACTCAGTCAAAAAACACCATTGGTAGAGCTGTTTTCTCCATCTCACTGCCTGTCAGTATCACCGCTGTGCCAGCATTCCCCTTCTTCCACAATGTCATCACTCAGTGAAATCTGTGCCATGAGAGGAAATCAGCTCCACCACGTCCACTGTATTCTCCTAATAAGCCTTATTCTTCTTTTCCATTTAAATGACATTCAAGCAAATCACTGTATAGCTCAATCTTACTCAATGGAGTAAAACAGTACTTTGAAAAATGCATCACTATCATGGAAACTCAGATCAGCAAGAATGCAATTCTTATTTATGCAAAACTGATAGTAGAAGTTATAGATGTTTTATCTAAAATAGACATAAAATATCCTAATAAATCAACATAATTTTTTTATTATTACAGTTCCTCAAAATCCTGTATCTTATATCTCTAATTTTGCTCTGAATGTGGTTCTGGTTCTGAGCAGATAATAAGTCAAAGGGCAAAATCCACCCGTGTGCAAGCATAGAAAGAGGAAAAATAATATAAGAAGACAAAGACTGTACTGCCAATTTACATACGCTTCAAACACCCCTGATTCTTTGCTACTCAGTTAAAAGAAAAAATATTTTTACCTCTAAAACTTCTCTCTCACATGTACTGTCCTTAAGGCTGTCACTCAGCAGAAGGAAACACATATGTCTCAAGAGTACTTTTGTGCTTTTCACAATTTTATCAAGGGAAAATATGTTGCACGTTCTCCTGAATTTCCCAGATTTTCAAATGCAGTTTATTCTAGTTTCTTGCAAACTTTCAAAGTTCCCTGTTTTTCCAGCTACTATATAATCACTTTCATAAATGGACAGAGGGAGGAAAAAAAAAGAGAAATTGTTGATTGATAGAATATCAGGATTAAAGATGGATGGAAGAAATGTGTGACTTGTGAGGGTATATATCGGTGTGTGTTTCTGTACTCTAGAAATGTATAAAAATAGAAGAGACATGTACAATTCCCCTGCTTTGCAATTTCTTCAGCAATGACAAAAGAAGAAGAGCATTTCTGCACATTTAAATAAATTCTTATGTTCTTCTAGTTAGCTGATCATGTCTATTATCAGAGAAGCTAGAATGAGTTCAAAATCAAATGAAAAAGCTGACAATCTTTATTCTGCTACCCAGATTATTTCCAAAAATGGGTGTTTTTGAAAAAATATGCATTCTACCATCAAACTTCAGTTTGTACATGCAAATGCGAACGTGAATATTTAATTACCACAGAACCCACTTGATGTTTCTCTAATTCTATTTGACATTACAGTTGCTGCTGGGAAGTTGTGTATTTAAAGTTTATCACAAATAAATATTATTATTTTGTTAGTTTTTTTTCTAGAAGAAACTAATGAGAAGTATGGAGGGAAACAGCCATATATGCAGCAGCGGAGCAGTGCAGTCCAAGATAGTGTAGTAGAAACTAATGCAGGAACTGTAAGCAAAAAAATGCTTACGATAGACTCAAAGTGTTAACACTGATAAGACAGGGAATGTGGGAAGAGCTGGGTCTCAGTCAAGACAGGCATGTGCTCCCTGGAAAGAAGAAAACAAAGATATTGCTTCCACAAAGGAGGATGCCAAGAGGTCTCTTCCTTTCTTTCCTGCAGAAAACTAGATAATTCTGATTATCATTTAGGCTTGTCAGGAAATGAGTTTCCAGGTCAGGGGGATGTTTGCTGGTCTTTTCTCTGTTTTCCATAATTAGAGTTATTGTGGAGTAAGAAAAAACTCTGCATTTTGCAGGATGATGGTGTCTAGAGCAATATAATTCTGCCGCTCATAATTCAAAGCATTTTCAATTAACTTCTAAATATGAAATGAATATGTGAATATAGAAAAAGAGAGACAAAGTTGTCTGTATTTCTAGTAGATAAACAGAATTAAAAATAAGATTTATTTCTGTGACTAATATATAAACAAGAAAATAGAAGGTGAGTTTAAAAAAAAAATCTGAGATTAGCTGTCTGAAATACAGCCTCATCTTCAAAAGATATTTTTTACATACAGTCTACTGTACAATGCATTTACCTTGAAGATACTGAGTCCAGTTTAACCATTATTGATTTAGTTTTTTATAGGACTTGCAAGAGCCAGTTCAATCCTGTGAGCAGGTCTCAATCATCTGATCTGTGTAACTGCCAGAACTGTGCGTGTGAATGAGTCATCTACGTGTACATTTTCAGTGGGACTGAAGTTCAACATCCTTAACTTTTATACACCATGAAGAAAGATCTCAGTAAATTCATTTAATCCCATTTGGCTGTTCATCTTAGATCTTAGGAATTGTCCAGGAAGTTATGCTAGTTGGGGAAGAATCACATCACCTATTCATGCTAGCCAAGGAGCTGATCCAAGTGCTTCCCTTGTAAACTGGTTATATCTGTGGTGTAAATCAGGGAGAGAGCCCAGCATCCCAGCATGGCACATTGGGAAATCTTTGCTTAGACTAAAATCACATTCTAGGATAAAGAGAAAAGATTAAAACAATATAGAGATGGAGGCTGTTTTCAATCTGCCTTAGGAAAAAAAAGGAATCTGGATCCCACTTTGGCTCCTGTGCTTCAGAAGAACTATGTAGCAAGCCTCAGGCTTCTCTCCTACTTCAGCTATTTGGCTGATGTGATTTGTAAACTTAGGCACAATCAGTAAGATGATGACTGCTGAGTCTTATTTTAGATGGACAGTTTTCATGTTCAACATGTTTTTAAATGAAAACAATTTTTAATCCGTCCTTTAAAAATAGCACTGCAGAGTATTGGCATCTGTTGTGTATAATGAGAATATATTTGTCAAGCATGCAAACTAACAAATGCTTTCAAATATTTGAATGTCCACAGATGACTACAAAAAAATCCTAGACCTTTGCTTAGAAAGGTAATATGCCCTGTCATATATTACAGAATTTGGTGGCAGGGGGTTTGCATCACCATATTATAATGGGGTTAAATAATTTCTACCAGTACAATACTGCCCAAAACTTCCAGCAGTACAATATCTTATCAAAGCCCTTCAAGAGGAAAGAAAGTAGGTTATTTTGGTGCATCAAAAGAAGATTTGAACTGTATGGAAACCTTGAATTGCTTCACTGTCCTATCTAAGAACCTGGAATAACCTCGTACTGAACTCTGGGCCCTGGCCACCACTCTGTAAAGCATTAAAAAGCTTAGATCATTTTAATAACGGTATCTAAGAGCCTGATCACCATAATGCTGCATCAAAGTGGTTGGATTACTTCAGCACAGTATCAAAGAGCTTATCAAAAGCTTGGGCTTGAACACACCAGCCACACAACAGCTGCTATATTTTAAACAACCTCTGACTACAAGTTCATTTCCAGCTTTTCTTTCCCTCAATATTTGTGAGAATTTTGTTGTGATATACAAAATAAAAGCCCAAACCCATAACAAGAAGAATATGACACCAATACCATGCTCTTGCATTCACAGGAGTTCTAAAAAAGTTCTTTTCAGATGTGACACATTTCAAAAAAGTATAAAGTTAGGATAAGAAGTGGAAAGACTATGTGATCCTCTTTTTATTCTCCTTCTCTTCCCCACCTCCACATCTCTGCCTTTTTATTGCCAGACTTTTATGTCTGCAAAGACTCAAAGTAACAGGAACAAGAGAGGACAGGAGAAATATTTATGTCAGAGATGTAATATTTGGAGGAATTCAGTGCCTAATAAGAGTACTATTTCTTTTGTGAGCTTGTAGAGGTTGTTAAATAACAAAGGCAGTAGCACAACAGGGACAGTCTGTTAGCAAAGTCCAGACATGAAGATATTCAACCAGCAGCAGAAAGGGAAAGCAACAGCTGACATAAGCCATCATGCTATGTCTTGATCTTTGCCAGAGACAGGTGGTCAAAGCAACTCCACACCCTTCTCTCTGTATGATGTTTTGGAGCTGGACATACAAGTTATCTGGGCCTGGAATGCAGCTTTAATATGTAGTTTTGCAGACCTTTCCATCTTATTTTTGGAAATGTCAATTCCCATGCTGCTGGAGCCTCTGTGGCTTGCAGTGAGATGCTAAGATGTTAGGGATAGGATGCTCTCCACCTCCTGTGGGAGGGTGTCTTCTAGCAGCTGGCCATAGAGCAAGTGGATATGCAGTTTGCTCACTTTATCAGCCTCAAAGGAGTGCAGGAATTGCAGCTGCTGCCAGAGGGTAGAGAGCATAGGATTGTATTGGAAGACAAATGCAGTCTGGGTGGATAGGGTGAGTGGGAGCCTTCGGATTCCTCCTCCTTACAATTCTATTTGTGTCTGTCACTGTGCCTTCCTGTGGGTCGCATTTACCTTTCCCAGTTAGTATGCACAGATGTCTGTATATGTCGTAAGAAAAATCACCATCCTCAGCTGACAAGTTATGTGAGGCACACATCCAACCTCTGCTCACCAGCTCTGTGTACATGGACCTTGCACTTCCACTCTGTTGCTGTCAAGTTTTAAAGCTGAATTACCTGCATTGGACAGAATTACTGGCATGATGAGAGAAATGCAGACTTGCGTTTTCAATAACCCAGCCTCAAAAGCTGCATGAGTCAAAGGCATGGGGATTCACTTTTCTAGTGAACAGGGATCGACTCTTCTCCAAAGGCCATAAAACGACAGCCTGTTTTTCTGGACATACTGCCCAGAACTGGTGCAGTGAGGCATGCATGGTGCATCACTCAACTGGAATCACTGCCTTTAACAAATGAGGGGCAACAGATTTTTACTGACTTTAGTAAGGTTTGTTAATCCACCAATATGAGAAAAAATCCTTCTGTAGAACTGTATGTTGTGTTTCACACGTGAGCAGGACAGTGTATAAAAGAGTTCTATCAGACTGTTTTCCGTCTTAATGTAGAGTAAAATACTGGGGTTAAAATCCTTCTTATGCTGCGGTGAGTAGAAATTTTAGCACTTACAGTAGTGTGACTAGGCTTTGTTCAAAAACTGTTTAGTAAAGGTCAATGAAACAGGATATGAGCACAGAAAATATACAGTTGAGTGGTCAGAAAAATAGTCTGTTTTCTCCACTTGACTTTAGTAGATTTTTCTTCATTGGTGTTTGACAAAGAAATAAGCATAATAATGTAAGAGAATAATATATTCAAACCCATAAAGTTTAATTCATAGGTTTTGGATAAAAGCTTCAGCTGCTTTAGTACAGATCTAGTAAATGGGAATTTGTTCTTTCCTCAATTATTCCAACCAAATAAAATTTTTACTGAAATGTATGGTCTACTTATGGTCATACTAAAGCATTTAAGTTTTTAAAGATGAAAATCTGGTGGTTGAAACAGATTGGGCTAATACTTGTCTAAGTATTCAGAGATACATAGACAGATAGATTTTACAGAGAATTTTTTTTAAACAGACAAAGAAACACTTTTAGTGATGTCAAGAACTCATTACTGGCTTTCCATTTTCATAGATGAAGAAAGAGGCACAACAGTTGCATGTAGTTAAGATGAACAGTAAAATCACAAATATAATTTAGGTATGCTAGATATTAGTGTCTAGATCACTTGCCAGACCACATAAAATACTAGCAGAAATAACCACTATCTATTTTTATGTGTTGTTGTAATGATGAATTATCAGTCATTACACTTAATTTTATTTTAAAAAAATATTAGAATGACCATATAGAAATCAGATTCTGGTGTCAGAAACACAGCATCTATTCAGGCCTTATGGGATTGACATTTAAAAAGTCTATCAATCAGGTTTGGTATTTGTGAAAGGATCTCCTCTAGATGTCTTAGTAAAGGTATCTGTGCAGGTGAGACCATGCAGGTAAACATGATTACCCTTGGTCAGCACAAATATCAGTGTCAGATTCTTGGAGGAAGTCATTACTTGGTAGCTGAGTTGCATATGGAGGACATCTAATTGCGTGCTTGCTTGAGACAGCTGGACTCGAGCTGGGTCTGGATGACACACAGCTGGTTTAGTGTTGAGTTCTGCCAGAAGTGATCAGCCACACTAGTGACTGAACTTCCATAATAGTCTGGATCCCTTGTAGAAGTGTGTGTAGATCTTTCTTCAAACATACCAACCGTCAAGCCATGTGAACATCAGGAAGTAATTTTTTTCCAGAGATTTCCAAATGACTCTCAATGGTCAACCATATTTGGAAGGCATGAATCTCCAAAGATTGAAAACGAAACTCAACAGGAGTAAAACCCATTAACTGCTTAGATGAAATCAAATCTTATTCAACAATCTTACTTACTGACACAATTATTAGTTCTGTGAAGTAAAATATGCACATGAGGAAAAAAACCTTTATTATCTACAGATTAGGTAGCATCTAAACATTTTGTGTGAATACCTGTAGACTTACTAAATGTTCATAGTATGCAATGCAATATATTCATTCAGCTCCAGTTGTGACTTGCCACAAGGAAAGTGGGGAAAATGATTCTCTGCTCCCTCTTCTTCCACCTCTCTCAAAGAGCCACCATCTGCATCTCCACTGAGCCCAGAACCTCTTCTGGTCCCATGGAATTTGGTGCTTATGCTCCTTGAAGCAGAGAAATTACTTAGCAAAAAATAAGCCAAGACCGTCAAACTGTACTTTAACAAAGACCTAAAGATGTAAAATGTTAATTTATGGTCAATTCCACTTGGCATTTTCCAATGCCATGACACTGTTCCAGGAGCCAAGACTGGCTTCACTTTATTGGGACTGTCCACAGGAAACATCTGCAAAGATTAATTCTGAAGACAGTTGGAGCCTGCTGGAGATAGGGCATTTGTTTCATACTGTTTCTTTTTAAGGACAGAGATGATAGCTTTCCCTCACTGCTGACAATAATAGGAATGGGGACAGTACCAAAGTGATTTTAGCCAGGGATGAGGGTTTTTAGCATTTTTAGGGCCTGTTGAGATGGACGTAGTAGGAGAGAGGTGGGGCAAGAGTCCTTCAGTAGGCAGAGTCTTGTGCTATTCAGTCTCTTGGAACATATGTGAAAAGAAAAAGACACATTTCTGTTATTTCAGATTTAATAGCCTTTTCTTGCTTTAGATTGGATTCTGTTTTATTTTTAAACTGGGAAAATCTGAAGTGTCTGCATCAAAGCAAAATAAAGAACAGACACGTAAAATAGAGGTGACTTTAGAAGCAGGCCAGTATGTTAAGAGGAACCAAGATTAAAAAGCGTAGTTCAAGAAAATAAAACAGCAAAGTAGCAATCACTGGCCCTGACCACTTCAAGAGGAAGTAAACCAAGTATTTCACAATGTTTTGCACAATGGTGGTGTTGAAGTACAACTTTCAGAGAAAGATGTTTTTAAATCCTTTCAAAATGCTTAAAAAGCCAATGCTTATAAAACTGTCCCCTTCACCTTGTCCTAAAGCTTTTAGTGGATTCTACTCTCAGATGGAGTGCTGATCTTCCTCTACTCTTGCAGCCAATCTGGGAGTGTTACCTTATAGCAACTACAACATGAAGAGGTTGACTTGTAGGTCTTTGAACATCTGGAAGACCTTTGCCATCCAAATAAAGCAGATGTTCTCCAAAGTCATTCCTTTTTTAAGATGAATACCAGGATCTGGTACCAGTACAAATACGTACTATCAGCTGGTCTGGCAAAGAAGTATTGCCTGATTTACTCATAAGGGATGTTCCTTGTTTGGTTCCTTGGATTCAGGAACTAAGTATCTGGAAGACCTTAAAGCCAGAGCTTTACAGAGCAAATGTGCAACTTGGAAAAAGTCAGGTTAAATAACAGGTATAGAGACAAATGTCACCAGGATTACTGTATTGCTTAAAATGAGTTCACAGTTCACACTTTGCACCAAGGACTCAGCCTAAATGCGTTATTTAGCCACCTATGTATGGAAAACTGTTCAGATAAAATTGATCCTGACTGTGTTCTTCTGTGTCTTGGTTTGGAAAGACAGGGGTGTCTGCTAGGAACAAAAAAAAAAGAAACTTCCCTTGGGGTTTGTTATAATTCCAAAATTGAAGGGGAGGTCTCAGACAACGATAAGGAGGGTAGGAATAACACTTCTTTACTAGTTAGTCGAACAAGGTAAATTAACAATAATAACTACAATATTGACAACAAACAGAACTAGAGAAGAAAAAAAAAAAGGAAAAAAAAAAAAACCCAAAACAACAAATCAGTCACAGTTTTTCCTCTGGTAACCCCCCACCCCCCTCAGTACCGTCACAAGCTAATAGGGCTAGCAGCAGCTCCAGCAGGGTGAGATGATTTCAAGGGTTCACAGTGGCTGGAGCTGTTGGAAAAGTGTCCCGGCTGGCAGGGGCTGTAGAAACACCGCGTGGGGAGACCTCGAGCAGAACTGAAGAAACCGTGGGTGCAGGGCAGGGAGGAAACGGGTTCCCAAAATCCCGGGGGACACACGAAGAGACGGTGGTCCGACGGAGTCCCAGGTGAAGGAATGGTGAGAGCTCTCTGCCTCGCCGAGACGAGCAGCCCTGGCAGTTCCCCCAGAGCAGAAAACTGCCCCAAGCAAAGTGAAGTCAATGTCTCTGGGTGGCTACTTCTTTTGTTTGTTCCCAAGCACCCATGAGTACCGAAAAGCACCCAGCCATTAGCTTCTTAGCAACTTCTGGGAAAAAAATTCTATAAGAAATCAACCCAACCCCAACATTCTGTTACTGAACAGTAGCAGTGTTTGAGAGTTACCATTCTGGAGTCTCCACAGCAGAACAGGAGTTTTATCTGCAGCTTTTGATGCTTTAGAAAGAAGTTCAAGAATATGGTGTATCCAGGGCCACCCTCAAAAGACAGAAAAAACACTAGATTACTTTAGTCATTGAAAATACTATTTGTTGAAAGACATAACTAAGGATATTTATCATGCTTGATTGTCTCCTACTTTTTGTAATAGAACCTTAATACATAAATGATCTCAATAAACAGGAAACTTAAGTGCAACACTTCCATAATTCATGACTTTAAAAGGAAAAGGAAGTAATTTTTCAAGACTATGAAAAAATATACTATAGCATTTATATAGCAATAGAAGATCTTTAGATATAAGAGGGAAGTGGAGATAGGATTAGCCAACAATAATATTTTGATTAATGAAACAGTAACTGGGAAAATGAATTTTCTTCCCCTCCCACTCTCCATATTGAGTTTGCAGCCTATGTAATTTTTCCATGCATTTCCGTTCTTCCTAATACAGTTGTTACCTAACTCATTTTAGAGAGGAGCTGGTGAAGGGCTGGAAAGCTTGGGACACTGAAATATCTCACATTCAATCTTTTAAATATTACTTGAATATTATTTTTATATGTAACATATGTTTAATTCTAATTTAATGAATACTCTTTTAAAATGCGTAGAACTTTCTCTATAGTGTTGTACATTCAAGAATTAAAGCTAGGCTACACTGAGAGTATCACTTGATTTTTTTAATATTTCTTCTTCTTGACTGTTAACAGATGGATCTGTGTATAACTAACTCTTTCTTTTCCCCAGTTGTTATCTATAGGAGCTTACAATGCCCCACAGATTGGGAATTCCTACAATTTGATCAATCCTGCTTTAGGAGACAAAGCTTAGTGAATAAACCTAGCATGCACCTTTTACACTCATTTATCTGGGTAAAATCTGGAAAAAAAACCCCAAAAATTCTACAGAATAGGAATAGTAGTACTTTGAACTTTATTTCTATGACTGAATAAAATTTTCTGATGTGAAATGCATTGCAAAAATACATTCTTAGCATCCAGTATAAAAATTGTTGTGATATTATAATTTCATGGGGTCTAATCTCCTAGTCACACATATAACAATACCTGCACAATACCTAGATTTGTGTCAATACTTTGCCTGCTAGTTTACACACATTAAAGTCCTTGAACTTAAACTAATGAGAAATGTAAAGTATAGGATCTAAGTAATCTGCAATAAATATCACACCTTTTCTAATTATGCTATTTTTAGTTGCATTTCTTGCAGGTAGGTGAGGAACAATGTTCAGATGGATTCCTGTAGAGCCCTAAATGACTCCTGCATCCTCCCTAAAACCTCAGACTCTGTGGTCTCAAGAAAACAAGTTTTGGCAGAATACGATGGTTATTAACCTGGAGAAACTGGACGACTTGAAAGCCACTCACCCCTCTTTGGGTAGATGTGCAAGGGGAACAAAACACCCATTGGAAAAGTTATCCAAATAATCTCAAAATGGGACAAGTGCGGCATGTGCTCTGGGAGAGAAACCTCAGTCACTCTGCTGGGTGATCCAGACCTTTTTGGCTATTTCTCCCTGGCCCCCTGAATCACCTTTCAATGGCCAGTGAAACTGCTCCACAGCACAGCATGAGAAGCACATTTTTCCCTCCTACCACAAATTTACTATAATTTGACAGTTCAGCAACCCTCATGAGAGATATGGGTTGGAAACCTTGGAGGCCAAGAAATTAATTGAATCTATGTCTCCCATATGTTGAGTGAGGGCTCGAATCACAGAGCTATTGTGTGATTGAGAGCCTACCACCTCCTCTGTTATTTGTATTTCTCAAGCAATTAGCCACTCTTCTCTTGTGGGTTTTTTGGTTATTGCTGGGGGTTTTGTTTGTCTGTCTGTCTGTTTGCTTGTTTGTTTGTTTGTTTGTTTTAAGAAAAGACAAAATGATATGTCTTCTGGAAAAGTTTTTGGGTGGCAACAAAAGAAATAATTAACAGTTAGCTCTGATAAAGGCTTCTAAGTCCCAAGAAAGAATGCTTTGGAGGATGTCCCTCTGTTTTTTCACTTCTTTCCTACCCTTAATCTCTCCTCTCACTTTTCAACCTTTTCTACCTGTTGGATGTACCAAACAAGGAGCTACCACCTTACTCAGACAGGAGGATTCTGGTGCAGGTGCTCAAGAATTAGGCAAAAGACTTAAGCCAAAGTGGTTGTTTGTCTAGGCAGGGTACATAGTTTCTTTGGATGGTGATTTTGATATATGTATCAAAATATATATCAAATATATACCATATATACATAACTGGGCTTGCAGTGAATGAGCTGTTTCATGCCAGATTTGAAGAAACCCTGTGAACAGGTATGTCACAAAGGCATATGAATTATTAGTTATTCTGCTTCAGCATCAGGAGACAGATTCTTGCTTGGGACAGATAAGGATTAGCCAAATATTCATGTATGAATGGGAATGCTGTTGGCTTGAGGGTCCTAGTCTCCTCCCTCGCCAAAAGATTTTTATATTTTCTGTTTAAATGATATCTCTATACTTGAATCGTGACATTGGGCATTTTGTAAGGAGTTTTGTTCTCTGACATCTTGTTTACTGCAAAACTTGACAATATTCTACCTGAATACAGAATAGGAACTGTTGACATCTGCTTGCTTTGCTTTCAAACATGTAGATTTTTTCATCTTCTGAACAAAACCAAAGGAACTCTTTAGTAAGTTTCTATCTATTTTCTTTGGACACTGATAGCTAAGCTGAGACTGCCTGAAAAACTTCCAACTATGCGACATGAGTAAATTCAAGAGGTTATACTTGTCTAGACTGTTTATAAATAAACACAGCTAAACAAGTATTACAATTTCTTAGTATTTTTAGTGTCTTTGTTATTCCCTTCACTAATGAACACCAAAATATTTTAAAATTTCTTAATTGACTATGGGTTTGAAAGGAAGATTTTCTTTTCCAGGTTGTAGTATTGGGAAAATTTTTATGGCTGACCTAGAATGAAAGAGTTGCATGTGTAATGGAAATAACCACATGCTTGAATCAAAAAAGTCCAACCAATTTTTCTGAATATATGGTATTACATGCATATTATAGACTTCAAAATGAAAGTTTAAGGCACTTAGAAACTGAGGAAGATCAATCAGACACTTACCCAGATTTGAGTAAGACCTATCAGACTCTAAGTCTCAAGTCTGCTTTTCTGTCTAAATGTACTCTGAATGGAATTAATGCATTTAGAGAAAATCTGCAAATTATCTGACTCAACATGACTTTTTAGTATGTATTTTGAAGAGACAAAAAATATTTAACTAGTATTTTTAATACTAATATCTTTGGGGCAGCTCTCTTGGTCCTCCCTGTAGGGCCTAACATTCTTTTCTACCACAAGGACCATTAAGTATTCCAAGAAAATCCATTTTAGAAAATCTTCAATAAACTTTGATGAAATTTTGAGACCAGCCTGGTCTAAGAAAAAAACCCAAAACAACATTATGCTGGCAACTGGTAGGCCAAATTCTGCTCCCAGCCTTTCTACTAATCTGCTGGGATGCTTGGACAAGTTATCTATCACTTTCTTTACTTACCCTTTGCAAGGCTTTTTGCTATTCAGTGTTAATCCAGGCATTTCAGAATATTTTATATTCTGCGAGTCCTAAAAAAATGGTTTTACTTTTAACTGGACCTGCCATGTGCTCCTTTAATACTAAAATATTAATAACTATCATTAATGGTTAATTAGGCTTTTGAACAATAGCATATTTTAAATAAATCTGCTAATAGGACTTTACACATTTTTCCATTCCTATATGCTTGGGAAGAGACAGATTTTTCCAGTTTTAGCAATATTTTGTGTGAGAAGATCTATGTCCATGCGTCTCAGTTTAGAGACAATTTTAAGAGAAAATGCTTTGTAATGAGTGTTTCCTCTAAAGAAAAAGGGCTTCAGAAATCCCTTTTCTGTCAATGAGAAAAATTACTACCAGGGAGGAAAAGTGAAATAAAACTTGTTTATTGACAAACAAAGTGCTCACATGGCATGGGAGAAAAATGAAAAAATATTAGATATTGAACTTTCGGAACCTTACCCCACGCCCCCCCCACAGCAGAACAAAAAACCCCAATATTCCAGGGGGAGAAACAAATGGGCATGGCAAAGGGGGAACAACATGGCAGCTGGCTTTTGTCGCAGGGAAGGAAGGAAAAAGAAGTTCACGCAGAAGCTCAGGCAAAACAGATGGGAACCTGTTGAACTTCTGGTGTTGGTCTCCTCAAAGCAGTAGAAGCAGATGGATTTTTGTGTCCTTTCTCCTGGTGCTTCAGCTTTTCTTGAGGTCTCATACTGGCTAGAGTGGCTGGTGGCTCCTGCAGGTCTCACTGATTGTCTGATCTCAGACCGAAACCTAGCTGGACAGGTGCCAAAAGACTGCTGCCTCTCCAGGCCAGGGAAAGGGAAAAAAAGCTTTTTGCTTAAGCTAACAAAATCCCCAGTTAGCTAAGCAACAAAGTCATGTCCCATCTGCACTGCACCACCCACTGCTGGGAGTCAGTCTTTGAACAAAGCCCACACAGGAACCTCCAAGTGCCCCTCCTCTGCACCCACCTCAAAATTACAGCAATGACTTCTGGGCTTAGGGCAGATGATTAGGGAAGGGAGTATCACCGTAAAATCACCACAAGACACCAGGTTTGAAAATCGGGCATTGAGAGCTCATCTTCCTTTGTATATGCTTATATCTGATGGGGTTTTGGTGAATTATAAAATCTTGGTCATTAATTTGAATATGTAGCATATCTCTGGAGATTTGTGGGAGTTTTGAGTATCAGTTATGTCCAATATTTCTATTTTCTGACTGTTCTTTCCAAATGAATTTTAAATCAAGACTGAAAGATAAAAAGCACCAGACTACTAATTTTTTGTGTATGTTTGCATCTTCATGTTTTAACCAAAATATAGACTGACATCAAAAAGTTGTAAGGAGTAGATGTCTTTCAAAACCCTTTACTGAATTAGAGGTACAAAATGTTTGACTCTGAAATATGATTTACAAATTGGGTAATATTTCTTACACGAATAAGAATCATTAAAAGCTTTGAAGATGGACTTATTCAAGGGAGAATTTACGACATGATAAACCAGAATGAAGCACCAGATGATTACTGAAAGCATGGGATACAGCAGAAGAGTAAAACACAAGATTTTCATAAACTGGAAGAGATCTCTTTTGCAATGAAATATTATTTCTTTTGTCCACCAGATCAACTAAGACCACTTCAGACTATTTTTCTGGATAATTTTTAAATTTTTTTTTTTGTTCCTCTACAATCTAGGAAATGTTATCATAGCAGCTGTGGATAAACAACAGGTCAAGTTACATGTAAGAATATTTATTTGTGCAAATAAACTTAGTAGTATCTTGAAATCAGTAACATTAGCCTTAAGTATACACAAAAATGTGCTACAGAGACAAGAAAATGGCACTTAGAGTATTTTGCTAATAATTTGACAAAATATTGTTTTTAATTGATTTCAAACTTCTATCCACTCTTCTTAAATATGGAGGCATGAACACAAGGTATTTTCTCCTTGTGTTTCTCCTTTCTTTTGTAGGTTTCACTCTACAGCAAGATGACTGTTGGAAGAGACAACTTGCATATAAGGAAAGAAAAAGAAGGAAATTTGAGAGCCACCATAGTAAAATTCTAACATTACAGTAATTGAATATTTTGATATGGTTTCATGCTAATTGTGATGAAAAAAAGTAAAGAAGTTCAAAGTCTTCACCAAAATTTTTCTCGAGTTATAGTCAGAATCAAGTTTTTGGATGGCCAGTATATTTTGTAATCAACCTAGGCTGTGAGATGCAGATTTAAAAAATGTTAAGTACAATATTTGACTAATTTCTTTTGCTCAGCTGACACAGTTCCTCCTTGAATCAAGCTGGAACACGTTGCTTCAGCAACAGGTGCACACTATTCCTAATCTTGATACAGTTCTGCTCCCATCCTTTCAAAAATTACCAGTAGCCCACAGGGCAAAAAACCTCCTTCTCTTGTCAGGCTTTCCCCCTGCTTTCTCCTTGCCTCAACAATTTATTGTAGATTTTGTTATACTACAAAGTATGACTTCAATGCAATTTTTAATGTGATCCTTTTACAGTTACAAAGCTTAGCATAGGCATGAGACATTAAACTCTCAGCAGCTTTATGCATTGCCTTTTACACAAGACAAATATAAAATGATGTGATCCAATAACAAGCGAAGAACTGATACCAGTTGCTGGAGTACAGTCATGGCTTTCCTTTCCATAATGAGTGCAAGAAGCCTTTTAATACTTTGGCAGCAGTGATTTACAGGCATAGCTGGTGCTTCTAGAAATGAAAAAATTCCTAATGAATCTGTGGACATTGCATTTAGCACAATAGCAGGTTTCCTCACATGCATGTGATAGACCTACAGATTAAGGTTTTTATTGAACATCTATAAACCCACCAGTAGAACAGGATCATCAGACAGTAAGAGAGCACTCTGAAATGTAACCTTAGAAAGGGATATTTTTGTTTAGGGGACTGTTCTTCCACTTTCCAAACATAATTTTGATAAAGGACTCAAGGAGTGCAAGAATGTCATCTCTAATGACATGGCCATATGTTTGCTACCTTCCAAAACTAACAGTACCTGCAGAGAATCCTAATTTTCTCCTGGGTCTTTGCTTTCCGATAATGAAAATATACCATTCAAATGGGAAGGTGGTTTTTGTTTGTTTTTTTTGTTTTTTTTTTTTTCACTGTTCATTTACCATTTTAATAATCTTTTTGTGGATTAACACTAAGTCTAGCATGCAAAAGTATCTTTCCACAGGATGCAATCTGCTTAAACACTAAATAGTTTTTGCCTATGGCAAGGTTTGAAAAGATAGTACAGCCTTCCTCAGACTCTCACATCTGGCTTGAGCTCATGGAAAAAAAATATAAACCAGAAGAAAAACAATTCCAGAAGACTGGATGCCTTATTTTATTATTAAATATCATACACAGAGGCCCCAACTCATCTAAGAACTTTACAGATATATAAGACTGCCTCTGAGAGCTACACATTTAAGCAATTCATGCCAAGAATTAAAATACGAGTTTCACACTAACTACTTCAAATGACACTTCATTTTATAAATCATGATTATATTCTGATTCTGCGAGTAATGGATAAATGCCCATAATGCAGCTGTATTAAATTTTATTTGTAGATAAATCAAGTGAGCATCTGACAATATGTTTCTAGCACCCATCACCTACATTATAAAAATAATCGTTGTTATTGAAAGCCTTCACTGGAGTATTAGCAGTTCAATAAGCAGAGTTTCAGACCTGATAACAACAACTTTGCCTTCCTCACTAACTCCTTGCAGCAGAGGCAAACGTGTCAGCCCTGGAGCTGTTCATCTCTAAGACAGAGATAGCAGGAGAAACCCCAGTTCCTTCAGCTTGGGCAGATCACCACAGAGGTCACCACAGTCCTCTTGACTTGGCACCTCTCTCATGCAGAGTTACACAATGGCACCAGGATGGACCTGCAGTCCTGAATCTGCCCCCAAACAGCCACACTGAAACTGTCCTTCAATAACTAAATTATACAAAGGTAATGAATACACACTTGTCACTTCAATCCTCCTGTGGTGCTACTGAGTCAGCTGGAGACCACAAAGTACAAAGCCCTGTTTTAATGACAAATACCAGACATAAAATTTAGGCTCCTCTGGCTGCCTGTGGTTCCTGTTCTGGCTGCTGAATAAATGGCTCTATCTTCAAAAGATCTGGTCGACCTGCTCATTTGAAACCACTTCCCAGCAGCAGTTAACAGTGGACCCCTAGACAAGATCAAAGATGGTTCCTGTCTGCATGCAAAAAGGCCTTTTGAGGAGGCAGAAACTTAGGCAACTCTCCTGGGAAAGTACATCTGGAAAGCATCCACACTGCCCATCTCTGGCACTAAATAATTAGGGCCTGATCCTACACCCTTCAAAACCCCAGAGTGAGCAATTCCACAGTATGCTGCCCTGGTTCTGTGGTATCACTGCCTTCAAAGTTTTGTTGAAAACAAGAAGCAGAAATCACTTTCTCCTATCTCTATTAATTTACTAGGCTCTTTTCAACAGAGCTAATATCTTCATTTTTTTTCTTTTTTTTAATTTTCCCTAAGTGCTGTACATTCCAGATCTTCTCCAACACCTTCCTATTCTACTATCTTTTGTAGATCAAATCCCCTCTCTGAACTTGTATCTTGGGAAAACGTCATGGCTGTGGCAGATATGAATACAGGATTTCAGCAGCATTAATGTGACTAAAGTCTTCCTAAAAAAAAATTATTTTAACTGATATGCAATTTTCCCCAGTGTGCATCAATATAACTCTGCTTCGTTGGGACGAACCTTCAGTTAGTTATGTTAATTCAGAGTAGAGTAGAGGAGGAATAGGAATTAAATGTCTTTTCTTTTTCTTGAAAATTTTTCCTAAATACATTGTGCTAAATTTTGCACTTTTAACAACTATCTGAAAAATACAGAAAATAACCTCAAAATAGTAGGAAATTTGAAAAAAATCTAACAACTTTAACTGAAAAGTAACCCACAGTAAAAAAAAGACTGTTTTCCCTCTGCATTGGTCAGAAGTCACAGGCAATGAGAATGTCTGTGATATCAACATGAGTTTTCCATTTATCTAAAAAAGAGAAAACACAAAACCCTAAATAGCTGTATGTGCATATGAGAAATCTTTTATCTTTTTGTGGCAATTTTGTCTGTTTCCTTAATGGTGTCTTTGAATATTGGAATGAATACCCAAAACATTTACATTTATGTAGATTCTAAACCAAATGTTTACCATGACAGGCTTTGTAACAGTGCCCCAGCAAACCTCATGCCTGAATATTTGGTGAAACTGACCTCTGAAGAAATATTTTACAGCCTACCTCCAGGCCAATGGTGTCAAAGCATAAATAAACATCACCGCATACACTATGACCACTACCCACTTCTAAAGTTGTCATCAAACCACTGACCTGTTTTAATTTCAAGTGCTGTATTTATTTTTATTTAATGGTATTTTTATTTATGGAATGCTATAAATATCATAGCTCTGACATTAATTAAAAAAAATAAATTACACAAGGAATGATTTTTTTCCCCCCAAAGTTTCTGAATTGTTTCTTGTAGATATAAAGGTACCTATAGTCTCTGCTCAACTTCAGACTTAAGGTGGACCATGAAAGCAAGGTCTTACAAATGTGCATGCAGTACAGGAGGTCACTAATAAGCTGCTGTGATTGCCTCCTCTGATCATGGGAGTGTTGGACTACTGCTGACATGAGAATTGTGAAAGAGGGACAGTGTCATTTTTTTAAAGACCTGGGGACACTAAACCTTTCAGAATATACAGATATACAGCTGGTTTAGTCTGGCACTAAGAGACTTCCTCCAATAAAAGAATGATGTCAGACTGGAAAGAAAGTCAAAGTGGATTTGGAGGTTTGTTCCCATCCTCTTGCTGTAGCCCTCCTTTCTAACAACTGGAAAGATTTTCCATCAACACTTGTTTCTGTACCCTTTTTTTCTGTACTCTTTGGAACATGGATCCATTTCTCACAAACTGTAGATCTTTCTGTCCAATGTACTGGATAGAAGATTATGATCCACCTATACAGAGTGGAAAGTTATGCGGGCAGAAAATCACAGACTACTCTGAGTTGGAAGGGACCAACAAGGATCATTGAGTCCAACTCTCAAGTAAATGGCCCCTACAGGAATCAAACCAGCATCCCTGGTATTACTAGCAATATTGTCTAACCATTGTCTCAACTATCTCAATATCAATAATCTCATGGTCAAACGATAAACATATTGAAAACAGAGGGGAAACAAGAAAACAGCGCTGCCTCTAGGTTTCTTTTCTGTATTTAATGTTTCTTGTGTAGTCTCATCATCATATCACTGAATCATGCAATCATAGAATGGCTTTTGTTGGAAGGGATCTAAAAGATCATCTAGTTTCAAACCCCGGATCATGGACAGGGATGCCACCCATTAGATCAGGTTGCTGAGAGTCCCAGATTTTTAAACTAGTTTCCACAGAATTTATTTTTAATTAATTTGCATCCTGAACCAGAGGACAGTACTTGTGGATAAGAACCTGACTGGCGTAGTGATTTCTTTGGCATTGTGGTTACAAAAGTAGAAGGAAGAACCACATTTTCCTGCTTCATGTTCTTGAGGTATATCACCCCTATCAATAAAGGCCTTAAAATGTAAGAAAAAAAAAAGTTATTAACTGTAGCTGAAAAATATGAACAGGATCCTTGACACATCAAAACCATTTGGTATTTTACCATCACAAGACAGTAGTACAGAAATGAAAATATATAGATGAATATGGTAAAATTTTAAGAATCGTCAGCCAAATAGTGAGCTGAAATCTAACGGAAAGTATTAGGAAACATTTCTTGTATGAGCCACTGTCAGCTCCTCTAAGAATCCAAGAATAATTTAACCTATAAAGTCTATTCTTTTTTCTTAGGAAGACTTTACCTGGCAATTCTGGCCCTGAGAGTTAGGATGCTTGAGCTCTGTTGGACTAACAATAAAATTACTTCCATAGCTGAGCATACTCCACTGAAAATTCCCCTCCTTGTTCCTACCAAATAGGTAACAGTCACTAGACATCCCTTACCAAAAAGCACTACATTTTGGTGGGATAGGTAGAGAGTATTTTTGGAAGGGCAGCCAAAATCTCAAGTTATCTAGTAGATAGACAATTGAGTGGAGTACCTCCCAGTGTTCCTCTTAAGATATTTTGCTGGTAGTTTCTCAGTATTGCCATCAGTCTAATTTTTATACGTGCACCCCTCCACTGAAGCAAATAAGCAAACTTCCTGAGTGCTGCATTTCAGCTTGTCACTGTTTCCTAAAGAAAGTCAGGCCATGAAGCAAAGAGGTGAGGAGCACGTCAGAAGTATTTTTTCTGGGGAGTCCATGGAGTAAGTGAAAGCTGGCAGCACCTAGAACTATTGGGCTTTCTGAATGTTTTTGAGCTTGGGTTTGGCTGGGTCAGCCAAAAGTCAACCTGACTAGTGTGAAAGTTTCAACAGCATGGTTTGATTTTTTTTAAAATATATTTAATTCTATTTCCTTGACAATCTCAAAATGTACAGACAATCCAGATACCTAAAATTTCTGACACTTGGACAAACTACAGTAGTGTGATGGACAATGAAGCTGATAATCACAGAGACATTTTCTCTAGTCTTTCATCTCAGACATGAATGAAACTGCTTATGGAATTTCTTCTTTAGCTTAATTTATATTTCTGAGAGTCAAAGTTTGTGTGAGAGAACCACAACCCATTGAATATTAGGTAAAAACTTGATCCTTTACTGCAATAGAGAAATCAAGGGGGTGTCTGGGAAACTGTTCGGATATTATTTCTGCAGATCCAACCTTTGATTGATTACCACCTTGTCAATTAGAACATTAGAATGTCAGGAAGTGATATGAGCAGTCCTTTACTGAACACCAGTGGGGATGGTGATTCAACCACCTCCCTGGGCAGCCCATTCCAATGCTTAACAATCCTTTCAATGAAGAAATTCTTCCTGATGTCCAAACTGAACCTCCTCTGGCACAGCTTGAGGCCATGTCCGACAAAGATCATCAAGTCCAACTCCTGCACAGGATACCCAAGAATCCCCCCACAGGTCTGAGAGTACTGTCTATATGCTTCTTGAGCTATTTTAGGCGTGGGGTTGTGACCACTTTCTTGGCCACCCTCTGAAGAACCTTTTACTGATATCCAACCTAAGCCTCCCCTGACTCAATTTCACGCCATTTACTTCAGTCCTGTCTCAGGTCATCAAAAAGAGAAGATCAGGGTCTGCCACTCCTCTTCCCCTCACAGGAAAGTTGCAGACTGCCATGAAGTCTCTCCTCCATATCTTCCAGTGTCCTTGTGGACACTCTCTAATAGCTTTATATCTGTTGCATTGTGGCTCCCAGACCTGTCCCCAGCAGTGGAGCTGAGGCTGCCCCAGTGCAGAGCAGAGCAGGACAATCCCCTCCCTTGCCCAGCTGCCCATGCTGGGCCTGATACACCCCAGGACACACTCGGCCCTCCTGGTTGCCAGGGCACTGCTGGATTATGTTCAACTTTCTGTAAAAATAAATTTCCCAGGTCCCTTTCCATAGTGTTGGTCTCCAGAATCTCATTCCCCAGTCTGTTTGTCCATACATCCGGGATTGCACTGTTCCTGGTGCAGAATCAGACACTTTCTGTTGCTGAACTTCATATGGTTGGTGATTGTCCAGTTCTCTGACTTGTCGATACCCTGAGTGACAAATTCAATCACAGACTGTGATCAAATATTTTAGAAACCATGCAGAAGCTTTATCCAATGAAATGGAAGCAAGAATGCCCATTGCCAAGGCAGTTTCACTCATTCACCTAAACAATCTGAATCACTTCATGGCAAACAAATCCTAGTTTTGTGTATTTGCAGCTGAGTTAGACTTTTTAACTTATGAATTTCTGTCAGCATACGCTGCACAAGTGCAAGAGAAAGCATGGTAAAATATAACATGATGATGATATGATCTTTTTGTATCAAAAAAGTTTACAGCTCTAATTTTGGATGAGCTACTATGTATTTCTGCGTCTAATATTAACAATAATCTCCTTGAAGATGCCCAACTGGAACTTTGGACTGTGAGCAAAGCCACCAAGATAAGATAAAGGGACACAATTGTTCAGTCCTCTCAGGTCTAGGGAGAAACAAACAAGGCTAAGGGAGAGGAATACATCCACAAGAAAGGCAAATGCAGAAGAGAATCCTCCCTGGCTGGGTTTGGGGTGGGGGAGAGCAGCACAGCCCACAGGGGCCAGGTTTACACAAGTTTTCACCCCCAAAACCAGGTGGGGAGGAGGTTTTGGGTGCCTGGTGTAACCTTGGGTCAGAGGCACTGAAGACACATCCTCCACAAACACCAGCCCTGCAGTGAACCCCCAACCCAGGAAGGCCACATCCATGGGCTATCCATGTGGGTGGCAGTTGAGGGGGTGTCAGAATCCATCAGAGACCCCCAAGTGCTCCCCAGACTCATTCCTGAGGCCTTGCACCACAGCACAGGTGAGGAAAGTGATGCAACAGACCCAGAGTCTGCTGCAGGACACTGTGTCAAACTGCACCAGCCCTGTCCCCCTCCAGGGGAGGCACCTGGGCATTCCCAACTGGCCTGGGCATGTGTCAATCCATTAGATTCTATGTCTTTTGGGGGTCCTCATCACCAAGAAGACCACCTGGAGAGGATCATTGGGAAGACAGTGGGATCCATGGAGTGATGATATTTTCTTTATTCTCTCCCTCTGCCACTCTCTTTCTGTCCCCCCACCTTTTTTCTTTCTCCTCTCTCTCTCTCTCTCACACACTTACTATTAAATAAACCCTGTACTATTGACATTGGCATATGGTCTTGTTTGCACTTTAATTTGGGCAGAAGCATTTCTAATAACTTTAAAAACCAGACAGTAACACAGATTGATGATCAAATTTTATGAGTTATTGGTGATGGCTTTCTGAAAACACTGAATTCTTGTCTTAGGAAAAGTCACCTAACATATTTCAGGATTTAAAACACATAAAGTTGCTGCTGATAGAGTATTTTTTCAGGTATATGAGCAAGAGTTTAATGAAAATGCTGGATGGCTTAAGGTAAAGTTTACTGCAATGTTTTTAGTAATGCAGTACGGCATTTACTAATAAAATGTGGCTTTATCAGAAAAGAGCTAACTTCGTTAATCCTCCTTTGTAAATGGAGGTTGCATGATGACTTCATAAGATCAAAAAAAAAAAAAAAAAAAAAAAAAAGTATTTAGAACCAAGAATGGAATGACCTTTTCCAATCAGCCTGAAACGCAGAGGTTCCTCTTTGATCAGCATCATTAGGCATCTGAAAACAGTCAAGAAGCTGGGCTGAAATTGTTCATCTGTAACTTCTTCCAGTTCTTGTATCAATTTCCATATACCTAGTAGAACACATTGCCAGTTGTATCCCTTTCTTCAGGTAAGCCTAGACCTTCAACTCCTCCATGATAAAGGTTGTTGGAATTTTTTCCTTTTCACAAGCTCTAAGATCTAACAGCAAACTTCTAGACTGTTTATTTCTAAAAAGCTTTTTTCTTGAATGTGATACTGACCACAAAATGCAATCAACTAAGTAAATTCTTTTATTATTAATTTTTAACTGGATTTTGCCTATTTAATTTAATTGCCTATCTATTCCTCTGACATAGGAAAAGAGAAAACAAAATACAATGAAGTCCTGACTCAACACTTAAAATCTAACATCTGTAAATTTTCATTCCTAATGAGCAAATTTTCATTCTGATTTATTCAAAGATTCACAACACCCAGGGTTTCCAAACTAAATAAATAAAAAAACAACCAACCAAACAAACCCAAAATGTTCTTATGCTGAGAGAGTGAGGAAAACAGTATTAACAAGATGTTAAATATACATGGTCAGAACTGATGTAATTTCAAAAGGGGAAGCCATACCTTCCTCTTCTCATGTCTGCCAATGACAAGGAGAGCTTTCCAAGGGAGGAAACTCCTGTTCAGTTTTGAGGGTCACTTTAGTGTTTTTCTCTCCAAAATGATACCTGGCAATACTGGAGGACAGATGCAAATTTGTTCTCTTCAGGGCTCAGAAATTAGTCTCCCTTTTTTTTTCTCATAAATCCATTTGCAAGCTGAGTAATGGCATGACTACATTGAACAAGTTACAAGAAAGTATGCAAATATGGCATTTCAGGTGCTTTCAGAGTGTGTATTATTTTATTCTGGCCAAGATCCTTTGCTGAATTGCTGAGCATAATAAACTGCTTTTTAAAGAAGATTTTCAGTTAAATAACACAGAGTGAGATGAAGCTTATGAAAGCATTTGGAAGAGGATTAGAATGACATGAAAAGGTTTGAGGCAGATCAGTACTGACATTTTCTAGACAGCACTTGTTGTTTAATGAAGCACTCTTGGAACATGCACAACTCAATAAGCATTTCTAATCAATAAGTAAAATAAATACAGGGATTAGAAATATATATTGGTGTGGTGAATGTCCTAAATTCTATGTACCTCTGACATTACACCTTTATTTTAAGCATAACTGCATATTTAAAGCAACGAGCCGGGTGAAAACTTTTTATAGCAACACACTGCACAGTGGGTTTCTTCTAAATTTGCTGCTATTTTTCTGACATTTATTACATCTTATGTTTTACATATTCTGCCTATATATGGACAAAACTATTAAACTGCTCACTTTAGCATTTTTCCAGGTACCCAGATTCTATGAAATTTTAGCAGAAAACCTCATACTAGAAAAAGGTCCAGCAGAAGATTTCAATTTTGTCAAACTAAAGACTGCTCAGTCTTTTCCTACACAACTCTCACAAGTGTGAATGTCTTTCAAGTATTGTAGATGTGATGACTCTGGGAACTTCACTGGTTGAGCACAACTCATTGAAGGCTCTCTTAATTAAAAGTTTCCTCTGAACCTTTTGTATTGCGATACAAAAGTGTATTATCTGAGAAGTTAAGATGAAAGAGGCAGGAGTTACCCTACACAAAAGAAAACCTTTTTGAAAGAGAAGTTTAGATTGGAAGGTTTATGATGCTTCAGATTTCCTCAATTTCGTTCTTACACCAAGAGAAAATTAAGAAAAAGCTAATGATTACAACAAAATGAATGCGACTCCAAGACTGCACCACTAAAAAGCAAACAGCAAGAAGGAAGAATTTTCTAATGTTTAATCTCTGCCACATACAAATAATTACACTGAAATACCCAGCCAAGATCAGAAGAGAGATAGAATTAAGAAACCAAGGATTGTTGTTTCTACCTGCATTGTGCTGAGATATTCTCATACATCTGAAAATATCTCTTACCACTGAGGAGAGTCACAAGGAGCACACACAGTTTTAGGCAGTCATTTCCTCATCTGGAATGATTTTCTGATTTCATTACTCAAGAAACATTAAAATGCTTCCCTTTTTTTCCTGTCTATTCAATAAATATTCATTGTGGAAAATAATAATGTATTTATAAATTTATTCAGAAATCACAGCCTTAATGGCCTGTCTCTTTTAGGGCTGTTCTAAAGAACCTGATATTCTTCAGAAATCACCATAGGCCAGCTGCAAAATGGTGAGTTAAATATGATTAAGGACTGTGAACATCCAGCCCAAGTATCTTGCATGTCCATCTTTTGTAGCTGTGGCAATTGTTGTACTATGCGAATTGTTAAAGACTGTTAACAAAAATGTTACGAGTGGGGAAAAAAACCCAACCATATTTTAATCACGTTGTGTCCACACACATGGAATGGGTGAAGGTCATGTAATGACTTATCTTTTTGGCACTTCTTGGCTCTGCCTTACCACTTTGCACACCTTCAACAAGTTTTTAAAGCACTTTTACATCTATCTATGGTTCCCTATCTTATCTATCTATCTATCTTATCTATCTATCTATCTATCTATCTATCTATCTATCTATCTATCTATCTATCTATCTATCTATCTATCTATCTATCTATCCCTGGGTGTGGGTGTGGATGTGGGTGTGTGTAAGCCTGCTCGCTGAAGCAACACGCAGCAGCATCAGAACTCTTGTGGTTTATAAAGGTGTGGACAGAGACTACCACTATGAATACATCAGAGGTAGTTTGGTACTCAGCTGAGGAATCAGCTCACATGTGGTACACAGTGGTTAGTTGACCCAGTTCACACAGCTACCAAGCAGCTCCTCATTGACTGATGCACCTCCTGAGAAATAATTTGGAAATCTTTTAGAGTGTTTATATACAGTTTCTGGGAGCATATTTTCTAATGTCTCTCTGTAAAATTAATGCTCTTGCCTGAGAATACAACTTTATAGTCCTTAAGTTACAAAAAAAGGAGTATGAGTAATAAATGTCAGAACTATTTACAAGTGGCCTAAATCAGCATTTCCTCATGAATACTGGTGGTACTTCAAACTCCTTTGTTTTTCACTGAGCTGCAGAAACAGACATTTAAAGACAGGCCCTCTTCAAGAAACCCGTTATTGGCACACAGTAATAAGAAACACAATTATAGCAGCTTTACCAAGAGGTCAACTGCACACAAGCTGCATGGTAACCTACCTGTATATTCAAAAAATCACTTTGTTACTGGTGCCCACTCTCTATTGTACTGCTGTGTTCTATGTTTTAAGTACTCCCAAACTTGAAATGACAGCTTTTTATGGTTTAAAGTGGTGAATTTATTATTTAATGTCCTTAAAGGCCATCTTAAAGCTAGCCAGCTTTACTGAAGCATTTCAATTACCACTGCTTATGATAATTTGCAGTAATTACAGTTAGTTTGTTTAATGAAATGGTCCTTAATTGCAGACACCACTGAAAGATCAATCCAGCAAAAAATAAAATTTCTGCAGTCATTCTTTTTAAGCTAAAGGAAAGAAAGTTGTGGGGAGGAAATTAGTTTAGGTAACTTACTCTGGAGCATTTTCAGAACAGCTGACAAAAAAGAAGCCCTGATCTTCTATCTTCCTGATATAAGCCAGGAGCAACCCCAACATCAATGGTTACACAGACATAAAACCAGTGTACATGAGAATAGAAGTAAGAGTCACTGTTTCTAAATTAGGAGACCATTAACCAGGTTTTCTACAGGATGTGTTGTGTAGCTCTACTTACACTGCAGTAAAAGTGCCTAGCCTCAGTGTCAGTCACAAAAAAGATAGCCGTGGTTTTTCAGAGACTGTTTTTTCAGCAACGTAATTATCTGTGGCCAAATTAAATGAGAAACTCCACCACTCAGGTTAGACAGAAGTACTGGAAATCCTCAACTGCTGTAAAATTTCACCCATTTTGAACCCATTCTGAGTACCTGCTGGGGCATAAGCAAGCTACATATGAATGTTTCCATCTCTTGTGGTAAAAATTACATGGAAGGCCCAAGTCATCTCTTCAATATATGACAGAAAATGCCACTTAATTAGAAAAGGGTAAACCAGATTTGTTTTTTAAAAAAATTACTTCAGGCATCAGCATGTTACTTCAGCTTGAGAGCAATGGGAGTCCAGGAAAGTGGAAAAGTCCAAAATGGAAAATGGAAGTTCACAAGCCAAGGAATCTGAAAGCTCAGCTGGTTTGTGAAACTGGTGCTTTATATGAATTAAGCAGACAACATGACTTTCAGTAGAAAGTCAGCCCTTTCTAGTAGAGGTATTCCTTGCTGCAGTTTACAGCTGGAAATCCAGGATGTATATCCTACCTCATCACTCAGATGAGGTCAGACAGCCAGACTAAGTTTTACTACCTGCCCCACTTTAAAACACTTCAAGAGCTTTATTATATGATGTGAAATACCAGTATGATATACTTCATCAAGACCATCACATCTTCCTGTGGGAACTTTAGCCCTTGGATAAACATTTGTGTCTCTGTCAGAAACGGCTCTGGAGAGAACAGCAACACAAATTTTAAATTCTTTGTCCCTGTCTGTTGAATTTTTTGTGTGCAGTTTCTAGCAATCAGTGAAAAACAAGGCTGAGGTGAAAATAGGAAAAAAATAAGAAAAAAGAAATGTTGTTTTTGTTGTGTAGGTGGTCTTGATTAGAGCTGGCAGCCATTTTAAATGAGATTCATCTTTCAGAAGAAAAGAAAGTTTTACTCAGGGAATATACCTGTGATATAAGGATAAGACCTTTGACTTGTGATGGGCAAATCTACTGAAAACCAGAAGTGCTTATTACATGAATTTTCAAACCTTTCAAGATCTCGCTCAACTTCTCTCCTCCTTTCAGAGACAGTATGAGCATTTTTAGGTAGAGTTTCCTTTCTGTTCTTCATATACCACAGCATCCCTGATTACAGCTGATTATTTTTGCCAGAGTGCATAAAACAATCAAAAGTATACTGATATTATTCAAGAAACCCAAAAATTTGCCCCATATAATATACCAACTGGGAATGGAGACTATCTAGACTATTTCTCAGCTTCCTGCTCTGAGGGCTTTGTGGAACCTGGACTGTTCACTGCGCTCTTCCTCCTACTCTAAAAGCAACCCAAATTCTTATTCAAATGACCCAATTTATTCTGCTGGATTCTGAATATTTTGGAAAATTGATCTCTTTCCCACAGTGATATCACAAGTTATAGGTAGAATTTTCAAATTATTTTAAAGCACTGATCATGTGCTTTACACAACATGTACAAAACAAAGGATCAGGCTTGTGTCTGGTGGGATTGGTGTCAATCCTGGTCTCCAACAGTGGAGGAGATCTCAGTTTGTCTGCAGTCTGGGCAACCTTGAGCACATGCTAACTGGACCACTACCTAAGTGGAGGCCATATAGCTGCCCTAGCACAGTGTGGAGCCTGAGAAAATATATCCTGCCTTCTCAGCAAGACTCTAGCCTGCCTTCTCAGCAAGACTCCAGAGCCTGCTAGCTACAGCTACGTGGCTCTGGCTTTGAGGCCAGTTTGCATTTAGCTAGCTCAGAGCACAGGAAGAACAAACTTGAGCCTGCTTGCAAAATACCTCATGGATGTTGTATCTGTCAGTTCATCAAGGGAGAAGCAGAGCATCACAGTAGCCTCCTTGAAAACTGCAGATCTGATCCAAAGAACATACACAATAATTTAAAATAAGAAAAAGGAAAGGAAAAATGCAGGCATCTTGAGGAAATTTTTCTTTCAGTGGATCTTATGCAGTTAACCCTTCCATTATCTGATTTCTTCACTACTCCCCTTCCATTTCCTTATTCCACATTTGTGAGTATAAATTGCACTCCTACTAAATGCCAAGTTGCTGCAAGTCGAACAGCTCTGACACTTACACCCACATACACCTGTTTCCTGACCAACAAATACATGACGTGTAACTTACACCACTGCTAACTTATGATTGAATTTGGCAGGTTTTTATTCATTTATTAAATTTTTTATGTACCCTAGGGTCAATATATTCACATTTTCTCACTCGCTCTGGTCTCACTCCTTTTAAGCCTCCTGCACTGAAATATTAAACGGCTGGATTTGCAGAATGCCCAGGTATGACAGGACAGATGCTGCTGGTCTAACGATAGGAGATTCATCATTCATGATGTTCTCCAGTCACAGGGCTGGAGAACAACATTGGTATTTTCATACATCTGTTTGCAAGTGGACACCTAGTCTGGTCAATTCAGACACATTCCAACAAAAGCTGGTGGGGTTAAAAAATGTGGGAATGGGGTTTTGCAACAACACAGAGTGAAAAAAAATGTAGTCCAAGGAACATCTCCTGGACTGGGCCTGAAACTGGGCAGAGTACGGGGAAAAACTTGGTAAAAATACAAGCTGCAGAGAAAAGATGGAGAAAAAACTGGACTTCTGCAGCAACATACTCCTGGAAAAGCTGGCAGCCCATGGCTTGGACAGGAGCACTCTCTGCTGGGTTCAGAACTGGCTGGGTGGCTGGGCTTGGAGAATGGTGGTGAACTGTGCTGCATCCAGCTGGCAGCCAGTCACCAGTGGGGTCCCCCAGGGGTCTGTGCTGGGCCCAGAACTGTTTAATGTCTTTACTGACAGTCTGGATGAGGGGATTTGAGTCCTCCATCAGTAAATTTGCAGATGACACGAAGCTGGGAGCACGTGTAAATCTACTTGAGCACAGGAGGGCTCTGCAAACTGACCTGGACAGGCTGGATAGATGGGCTGAGACCAACATGATGAAGTTTAGCAAAGTCCAGCTGCTGAGTTCTGCACTTTGGCTGCAACAACTCCCTGCAGTGTTACAGGCGGGGATCAGTGTGGCTGGACAGTGCTCAGGCAGAAAGGGATCTGGGGGTGCTGGTGACAGTCGGCTCAACATCAGCCAGCAGAGTGTCCTGGTGGCCAAGAAGGCCAAGGGCAGCCTGGCCTAGATGAGGAATGGTGTGGCCAGCAGGAGCAGGGAGGTCATTCTTACCCTGTACTGGGCACTGGTGAGGCCACACCTTGAGTGCTGTGTCCAGTTCTGGGCCCTCACTTTGGGAAGGACATTGAGACACTGGGACACATCCAGAGGAGGCAATGAGGCTGGTGAGGGGTTGGGAACACAATGAAGTATGGGTGATGGGGCCTGGACTGTTTATCCTGGAAAAATGGAGGCTCAGAGGAGACTTTTTCACACTGTACAACTGACTGAAAGGAGAATGTAACCAGATGGGGGTCAGTCTGTTCTCCCAGGCAACCTCTGACAGAACGAGAGGACACAGTTTTAAGCTGCAGCATGGAAAGTTTAGGCTAGACATTAGGAAAAAAAAAAAATTCTTCACTGAAAAAGTGATTGGGCACTGGAATTGTCTGCCCAGGAAGGTGGGAGAGTCACTGTTCCTGGAGATGTTTAAAAAAAGACTGGATGCAGCACTCAGTGCCATGGTTTAGTTGATGAGGTGGTGTTAGGTCATAGGTAGGACTTGATGATCTCAAAGGGCTTCTCAAACCTAGCTGATTCTGTGGTTCTGTGATTCTGTGATGAATGTTAAAATGTCAAATCCAAACCTCAAAAAATAAAATCAAACGAAGTATTTGGTTTTCATAGCGTATAAATAGAAAACCACCTTACTGTTTTCTTTCTTTCTTCCGTGTGTTATCGTGCTTACAATTTTCCATTCATATGAGCATAATGTTTCTGGAATGTATCGGTGCAATCTATTTAAAACAATTTTCCAATCAAGCTATATCCTAGAGATGGAAGTTAAATCTATATTTAAAGAAAAGAATTTAATATTCATCAGTGCATAAAATATAGTAGTTCCTGAAATATATTTTAAACTCAATTGATCAACTTCACCATTAAATCCTTGTCAAACAACCATGAAAATGGATATTTAGCTTTAATTCTTTTCTCATAACTCCATGTTAACTTTGTATATAGCAATAGTTCATGCACAAAAGTAATACACATTTATTTGTGGGGGCATAAACTTAATGCAGGACACCAGTGATCATATTCCATAGTGGCTTCTACTGTTCTATTTTATTTTATTTTATACTCTGATATTGTACTGATGGTTTCAGCTGTTGTATTTCTGAAAAATATTTAATTGCTTCTTACATTTCTTCTGAGTTAAGAGGAGTTGTCATGGTCAATGACGTGATTGTAGTTCATCTAATCTGTGAAATATCACATTTCAGACATGGCTTCTTTCCTGAAGGTGTGTTCATCATATCTCATTCTTAATCCATTCTGAAGTAGGAGGGATGGAGTTGTATAAACCAGCCTCACACCTAAATGATCTTTCACAAACTTGTAACTCTCCTCAATTTTATTGCATCCACTCCTGGTCCACTCTTTTCGGGGCCTAAACCTCAAAATTGTGTCTTTATGATTGATGCCAACTAAAGCAATGCACAAAAGATAGCCCAGAAAGACTTTCCAGGTTTCTTTTACAGTCAGTGATTCTTTGCTGGGGCACTAGGTAGCCAACACAACCCTCCTTGAGAGACCTTCTCTGTCTTTCCTGACTGGAGAGAAATGGGCCTCCTTCAAGATACAGCTATCCTTTGTGAGTAATCCTTTGAAAATGTCAATGGCAATCAGGAAAATGCAAGTGGTACCTTGAGCAGTTATGCTTGCTTCCAGGAAAGCAGTATTGCAACTAGAAAGCTGTTATATTCTTTTTCATACATTTCAACTATGAAGAAAATAGTGACTCAGCTCCTCAGCCCTTGAGAAGAGATTACTGGTGGACTGAAATTAAAACACATAAAAATAAATACATAGATTAGAAAGGGGAATTTTTTTTTTTTTTAATAATTCTGTAAAAATAATGACTTGGTTAATTAAAAAGATGTTAAGTCATACTGATTGCATAGGCTCATGTGATGAGCAATGTCTTATATATGGTTATAATAGAGCTACACACTGTCATTCTACTATGTCATGCTCTGATTCAATAAAAAAGGGACATGAATGTTGTCATGGTCCTGAGCTAGGAAGACTTGCTTAGGCACAGACTGAATTTTGTCACATGTAAGCTATGGGAGTATGTTAGACCCGCTCTTCACCCACACGAAGACAGTCACTGAAGATGTACTTTTGAAGTTCATGAGTTTCCTTGCTCTCCCTGCACCTGAGCATTAAAGTAGTGGAAGGTGATAAGCAATAGCAGTGGAAGTGATTCACAGATCTGGGGATGTCATGAAATATATTTATGGCCAGATCCTTAGGCTGGGATTGTCTGCTTGTACTTCACGTTAGTGTGTAGAGACTCTTCTTGCCCAGGATGTAGGACGAAGGCAAAAAACAACAGGGTGCAGAAAAAAGTGCAAGAGGCAGACACAGAACCCTTCAGTATTGTCCATTTAGAGGCTGAAAAAATTATAATTTTAATGACTTAGAAGTGACAAAGATTTTAAACGGATTAAAAATTGCCTCTTCTGCTTCTGGTCTTGATCCTACAAATTCAGTTGTGTTTGGTTTAATTATACTTGGCATGACAAACTTTACAGGTGTTTTCAATGTGTGAAAACACATGGACTCTTCAGATACCTTTAAGGAAGAGGTTTCCAATGACGACAGGACAATGTGATTTGTTTGGAGTTTGGTGCTTACAGAATATTAATATTGCCTTGCTCCAGGTCAAATACTCACCATTACTTCCACACTGGAAATGAATTTAGCCCTGACATTCTACATTAATCCTCTTCTATCCTGTGATCAAATCCATCATAATCTAAGTTCTATCCTATTATGAAAAAGAGAAAGAGACAGAATTTTTTCAAATTCTTGGCAATTCCTACTCTCTCTGGCTACAAATTTGGCATCTGTCAGAGATCAAATAACAATATCAGGAGCTCCAATACACCAAGCAAACTTTCCAGAGAAGAAATACAGGAAAACTCAGTATTTTCTAAATAATATTTTCTACCGTAATTTTTGTAATCCGTATTTTTACATAGTCTTAAGATTTGCTCTGATATTTCTGTTTAGGACATGTTCCCCTGTGACACAGCCCACTGGAGCCTGGGCTAGCTGGAAGAACACCAGCGCTGTGTCAGGTGTGGGGAACAACTGCAGGTTTGTGCCAACAGCTGAACCTTTAGTGCCACTTGCTCTACAGTGGAAGGGCTCTCACCAGTCAGGGGTTGGGTAAAGGAGAAGGAGGAGGCTCTCCAGTGCTGAGGCTCCAAGAGGAGATTTATTCAGGTTGAAGGGGTCATGAACCACAGAGCCCACAGCACTGCTGTGCTCAGGATTTTATCCAGCAACAGAGCAAGGGGTGGGTACCAAACACAAGCCAAGGAGGGATCACCAGGGGTAGAGTGAAGGGGTTACAGCATTGCTTTGGGGCCAGATGGGGCAAGTGGGAGGGCAGGGCACGTGGTCCAGTGGGGTGTTGAGGTTTAGGAAACACCCAGGAATGCCCAGGGGGAGGAACGCTCAAAGGATTGGTTCAGGTTGGAGTGACATGGAATGTGCCAGAACAAGGGGCAGGGTAACAGTGATTGGTAGGGAAGGAGCTGGAACAGGGGGTGGGGAAATGCCATACAAGGTAACTTAGGGGAGGATACAACTTCAGGAATAAACCAGCTTGGGGAGATCATTGGGGAATGTAAGAACAAACCATCAACATTAAAACGTTAACAATAAGCCAGTTAAATGAAACAAATACAGGCTGTGGCAGTCCTGTATTGTTTTTTACATACTTAGGCATCTCTCTTTTTTTTAACATTTTGGTATAATGTGTTTGTTCACTTCTCCCTGTTACTCCAATACTAAGATTTTCAGTAAGCCTTTCACTTTAACTCACTTAGAAGAACAGATCCAAAGAGTTTATTTCTGAAGTAAATTTTGATTCGGAGTCCTTTCCATATAGGAGTAGACAATATCCAAAACATAGCCCTGCTATTGTGGAATAGAATTTCAGAGAAAACAGAATGGATCAGGGAGAAAAAATTTCCCTGCTGCTGGTAAATATAGTTAGTGACTGCAACCTGCTTTCAGTCTCAGATGTTACAGAATCTACAGAGTTAATGCCATGCTGTAATGAAGTGAGAAGAAACAGCAGCTAAGACATGTAACAGATTAAGGAAAAAAAAAAAAAAAAGGAGGTAAAAGATTTCTGAGATGATATCAAAACAAATTCATCACACCTCTGCAAATATCACTAGACATTTTTGTTGTTAGGCTATAACACACAATATTGTCGTGTAAATTTGGGATTCTTTATTTATGTATTCATTTGAGGCAGCAAGAGGAGAATGACTAAGAATTATTCAGGGAAAAATGGTGTTGCTGTTTATCCTGTAGAACAGGAAGAAGACTGTAATATTCTCTGAACTAATATGCAGTGTTAAATCAGAGCATATCAGACTAACTTCTAGAATTTAATTCTTAGTGAAATAATTATATCATCCTTTTCCCAAACAGGAAACCTAGACAGAAGTTGATTAAACTGCTCTCTAGTCAGACAATGAATCAGTGGCACAGCAGGAACATAGCTCTGTAGTCTTGAGATCCATGTACACACTATTGTAATTGGATCAAACTCCAGGAAAAACACCCAGAAAATGAAACTGAAATAAGTTAAGTCTTAACTCCTTGTATGTACGTCAGCTATATAAATTTCAAGTGCACTTCTTAAAATTAACTTGCTAATTTTGTTGTTAATTGCAGCATTTTTATTCTTCCCTTACGCTCTCTCAATGTCTCTGCTTTGCTCACAGCACACTCGTCAAACACAACTTTAGGCAAAACAAAATGAGAACAATCCTATAAACCATTTAAGCCAGTCAAAATAAGGAGTGAACAACAGAAAAGATTTCAAGATTTATACTAGGCCCTTCCTTTTTTTCCTATCTGGAATCGTACTACCCAGGCAGCCTTGCAGCCATTCTAGTTCACTTTCTCTGCACCTCAAAACTGTTGCTAGGGCTCCCCTATAACCCAGTATGTCCTTGCAGTCCACAGACATTTCTGAGACCTTACAGAAAGGATATCCTTCTGAATGAAAAAAAAGCCAAAACCACAAAATAGGTCTCCTTTGGGGTACCATTTCAAATTTATTTTTCTCCCTCTTTTTTTTCCATTTTTTTTTTTCAAACAAGAAAATGCTTTTGCCAACTAAAGAATTTCCCTCACTTCCACAACTGCGACACAACCTGGCAAACCTCTCATTCTCATATTTCATATTAAGATTCTTTTGAATCTGAAGTGATGGAAAAGCACGTTTACACAAGAGCTTTGACACTCCATGAAATTGGAACCCAGCAGCAGGACATTCATTCACTGTGTAAAACCAGCCTTTATGGGGTGTGCTGCTGAATCCTCTGCTTTCAAATGGCCTTACAGATCACTATGGCTTCGCCAGCTCTGGAAGGGCTGTCCAAAAACACGATATACTTAAGGAAAAATTACGCTTTGAAAAACATTGTCTTCAATCTCCCCCTTTCCCCTCCTTCCCCTCTGCCTCTTCCAGCTCTTCAGAGAAAATGTTTTGCTTTTCGAAATAGAGAGGAAGCTTTTTTGCCACTCTGTCTAGACATAGACCAGATTGAATATAATAGATAATCATTTAAGAGTTGACACAGTCATAACAATTTGGTGGCCTTAGAAGGGTGTGTGCGTTTGCACTATCACTGAGGAAAAGCCTTGTAAATTTTGCTGACTCCCTACTATCAATTCTTTATTTAAGGATGATAAAGCACAAATTCAATACATATGTTAACAAGTACAGGGCAGTAAAAGCAGAATGAAAGTAACTGATCCCCATTCAGGAGGCACTTCACAAATTACAAGTTTTTGGCTCTGGGAAAGGCAGTTTGATGACCTACCCCTTGACCTAATTGCATGGATCCTTGAAAAAATACAAAAGGTGGGGGCTTTGTTACAAAACAAGGTGAAGGACCAAATCTTTGAAGGCAAGTAGCACACTGCTGAGCACTGAAGGACCCTTCTGCATTGATCTAGCCACTTTGTGGAAATTGTAATCTCCAAATTAAAAGCCAAAGTTGAAAAGTCTTGTTTTGGTGTTGGTTTTCTGGTGGTTTTTGATTTTATTTTGGTTTTTAATTGGTTTGGATTTGGTGTTTTTGTAGATTTTTTTGAGGTTTTTTTTGTTCATAGTGACAGCAAAAGCAGAAGGTCATTCTGTCTTTGTTGGCCAGTGGACTTAGGATGTGGAAGATCTCATTTCAGTTTCCTGCACTGTCTAAATCAGAACTCCTCTTCAAATACCTCCCTTGCCACCAACATGTTTTTATAAACAGTGTGAGACTGACTAAGCAGTTAGAGGTACTCTCTCATCCTCTGATTGTTAATGTGGAACTCAGGCTGGGAGATAAAATTTGAGAGTGAATAAATACAAGTCTTTTTAGAAAAGAGAGAGATGCAGAAATCATGAACAGCGAGGTCCTTGCCCCTTTTATCTCCATTGTGCCTGAACACACAAGGAAGTTCTCTTGTTCTGATGGGACAGACAAAAAACTGTGAGGAGGTGTTGATTCCTTTGAAGGCAAGGAGGCCCTGCAGAAAAACCTGAACAGATTACAGGAATGGATGGTCACCAACCACATGCACTTAATGAGGGAAATCACCAGATTCTGCACCTGAGATGGGGCAGCCCTGGGTGGATGGACAGGCTGGAGAATGAGATGCTGGAGAGCAGCACCATGGAAAGGGACCTGGGGGTTCTGGTCAGTGGCAAACTGAACATGATCCAGCAGTGCCCTGGCAGCCAGGAGGGCCGAGTGTGTCCTGGGGGGCATCAGGGCCAGCATGAGCAGCCGGGCAAGGGAGGGGATTGTCCTGCTCTGCTCTGCACTGGGGCAGCCTCAGCTCCACTGCTGGGGACAGGTCTGGGCACTGCAATATGAGAAAGACATCAAACAATTAGAGAATGTCCATGTGGATGATGAAGGGCCTGGAGGTGGGAGCTGTATGAGGGCTGAGATCACTTGGTCTGTTCAGTCTGGAGAAGAAACTAAGGGAAGACCTCATCATGGGCTTCAAGTTCCTTGGGAGGGGAAGAGGAGTGGCAGACACTGATCTCTTCTTTGTGGTGACCAGTGACAGACTTCAGTAAATGGCATGAGGTTGAGACAGGGGAGGTTCTGGTTGGATATCAGGAAAAGGCTCTTCACCCAGAGGGTCTTTGAGCACTGGAACAGGGTTCCAGGGAAATGGTCACAGCACCAAGCCTGAAAGAGTTCAAGAAGTGTTTGGACAACACTTTGGACACCTGTGATTCTTAGGGGTGGTGCTGTGCAGAGCCAAGAGTTGGACTCAATGATCCTTGTGGGTCTGTTCCAATCCAGCTTACTCTGTGACTCTGTGTGTGAGACTTTAGATGCTCCAAAACCTGCTGAGTTGGATCTCTTAGTATTTTGAATTTGGAAGAAAATTGGAAAAATAAGTACTGTGCTCATCTCTGGGATACCCAATATAGGGAGGACATAGACCTGAAGGCTGGAGCACCTCACTTATGAAGATAGGATGAGAAAGTTGGAGTTGTTCAGTCTGGGGAAGAGAATTCTACAAGGAAACCTTAGAGCCTTTTCCAATACCAATAACATGGTAATTATGTGAAAAATAAAAATTGTCCTGCTTTTGTCAAAGTTTTACCCCTTGACAATGAAGAAAATATTTAAGCTTCTTTTGTCATTATAAAATTTTCCATGAAACTCTGATAGTGGTAGGCTTCACAGCAATTGTATGCTCTGTGTTTCATTGCAGACACATTGCTTCAGCCTGTAAAATTCACTGATGTCCCAAAAAGGGTGTATTGCATAAAAGGCAGGAGTTCAAACTACATTGGGTAACTGATCAATAGTTTCTCAGACTAAATGTAGAAAACCTCTTCCTTCAAGGTGTAAAATAATGGCTAAAAAAGGTCATCAGAAAAATTTTCACTCCTATTGTCTCTGAACTTCATGTTGTCAGATTGGTGTGATGTGGAAGGCTTTTCTTTCCTTTAGCCATTTCCACAGGTAGGACATGACAGGCTCATAGCCTGATATTTAAGGGAAATGCTGTACTTCTTGTTTTGGAAAACCTTTGTCTCATAGCAGAACACAAATCTCTTGTTCCAGTTGACAAAATCTAATAAGGAATGGACTTGACCTCTTTATTTGACACCATATTTCAGGGATTTGTATCCCAGTCCAACATTAAAAACATTAAATGCATTCCTTTTTGATGCAATGTGACCAACAATAACAATTTACTAGCATCTTATCTCTTTGTTCTGTGTCTGCACAGACAACCATAGCTCATTTGTATCTTACAAAATAAATTTTTAAAATTCTAGAGCAGCTTTGTATTTCAATGTCATGAACAACATGGAGTTTTCACAAGTAAGACCTGCTAAATGAAGTCAGAAAATTGCCACAGATACTGCAAAATCATTAATCAAAATTATTTTGAGATATGAGCTACTTAATCACCTACCTTCTCCAAAACTGGTTCTTTTTTTTTTTTTTTCCTATCAATAAATTAATCTTTCATTTTGCCAATAAAAGCAAATACCAAAACATCAAATCCCTGATCAGTTTGAATTTGGTGACCTTGGCCTAAACAATAATATAGATTAATTTAGCTAAAGAGAAAGGAACTGACTAGGCAGTTGTAAAACGCCAGATCTTTCATGCTTTTGCAAAGAAAATCTAGGACTTCTGCTACCTATCGACTAAAGACACCACCTATTTAGAGCTGGCTGATCAAATCTCATTGATCACTGAAATGCCATTGATACTTTGCCACTGTATCCACCATCAGTTCCACTGATGTGTACCAATCCCAAGCAGTCCTTTGATGAAGCCAGAGTTCTGGAATGTCTCTGCTAGCATGGTTAGGCTGTAGTGGTAGTTGGTGGATGAGAGCTTCTTTGTGCACAGGGTAAAGGTACACTGCCATTTCTGAACTGTCAGTCTCTTGGTGTGCTCCTGTGCCTCCCACCATGAGGGGAGGATGCTGTTGGCTCTACCTTAGCCTTCACTCACTCCAGGCAGTCGTATTCCAGTCAAACTTGCTTCCAGAAGAAGTTGTTTGCTGACCTCTTGAATTGTCTCTTGTTTTCAAAAAACAGAGGGGATTTTTTCACTTGTAAGATGCTAGCCAGTGAGTCACACTACAAGCATGAGAATACCTATCTGACAGTTTTCTACTATGGAGTGACTAGTGTGGAGAAAGTAGGGAGAACAGAGAATATTGTTGAGCTTCGGTCCCATTCTGACAAAAGAGAGTGAGAAAATTCAAGCCAGCGGTGTTACATGGTGCAAAATTGGAACTAAATGGGATTTTAATTAAAATAAGTATGCTGAAGAGGAATGCCTGTTTTGTCAGGGCTGGTGTAGGGAACTTGGGTTATGGGTCTCCAGCGCTTATAAAACCTGTACTGAGGTGCTTCCTTTCTGCACAAATGTGGTAAGCTTGCACCGGAAAATAGCAAATTTTCTGAGGCTTTTTCACAGATGATTAATCACTGTTGATCACAGGGGCACCTCCAGCTGTATATCCTATTGTTTTCCTTCCCTTAATGTTTATCAGAAGCAGAAATGTCTGATATCAATGTGAACTTAAAAAGTTTGGACCCTTTCAGGCTCTTGGTACCAACTGTCTGCTTTTTGTATAAAATGAAAGTGTATTTTAAAAGTAGAATTAAATAAAGGCTTTGCTAACACCATCTTGATTCTGTATGCTTCCTATTCATGCAGAGACAAAAGGAAGTGGTTGCTTTAGTAAGTATTTTTCTGGTTTTGCACCGTGTTCATTCATTCTGTGCTCTACCAGATGTGCTGTGTTTCATTTCCAACCAGGTTCCCATCTGTCCAGAAGGCTGGAGATCGAAGGATCTCATTACTGTGAGGATGGACTGCTACTTATTCTGTTCATTTTGACTAAAAGGTAGGAAAGTGTGAAAGTGGAAAATTAAGTAGAAATTAAAAAAACCAAAAACAACAAAACTGCCGAAAACCCAAAACAAACCAACATTAAAAAAACCCTCAAAAAACAACCACCCCCCCTCCCCCCAAAAAAAACCCCAAACAAAAAAACCCTACAATCTCTTCAAAAGATTTAAAAAGTGAATGTAGAGGATTGTGTGCAATATTATAGGGAGACCTTGAACAATATATGAAATTAGGTGTTTGGTCTGAATTCAATGAAAGATAATGAAGGGTTTTGATATGATAATCCCACTTAAATGGTTATAGAGTGGGGGGTGTATGTGTGTGTGATCTGTGAGGGAAGGAGGGTGTTACAATATGCTAGCCAGCCAGTTCTGTTCTCAGTAAAGTGTCAGATCGGCTGTTTTGCTAAAGATAAATTTTTCACGTTCCAAATATTCTGAGAGAAAATAAATTATACTAATAGCAAGATGTGTGGTGATTTGCACATTATCCAAGCCATTGAGTTATTCCTGACTGTCCCTATTCTAGTTCTTGATTTGTAGGCCAGCTATGCTCTGCAGCTGGAGCAAATTATATCAACAGAAGTGCTGATGTGACCACAAGTTGACAAAAGGACATGATTTCTAGTAGCAGAAAAGCAACTAGATTTTATGAAATTGTATCTAATAATGTTGTTTAACTCATGGATCTTGCATCTGACGTCTACTTTTTATCCAGTCCTTTCAGCAGCCCTTTGTTAGCAGTCACTCAGAAGAGGAAATAAAATGTAGCCATTGAAATAAAAATTGCTCTACGCTTTTTAATAGCTCAGCTGCAAGCTCTATTGTTTTCTTTAATGGATTGTATAACTGAAGTCTTTCCTCATGACTATACTCATTTGGCTTCCGTGTTTCCAAAGTAAACTACAGTATCTTGGAGTTCCAAAGCAAAGGATTGAAAGGGAGCGATGAAAGGATGAAAGGTTTTTTTATGCACACAGATTGCAAACTGCTGGAAATAATATGGCTCAGGAGTCAGAAAAGTGACTGAGAGTCAAGAATTTCTGTAGTATTTCCATGTCTGACATTGACTTTCTCTGTGCCTTTTCTTATTAAACTCAACCTTTCCAGCTCTCAATTTCGTAGCCTGAAAAGGGGTTTAACGATATCCACCCAATCCAAAGACAAGAAATGAGTGTGAGTATTTGTACTTCAAGAGTGGTGTCAATTCAAAGAGAAGTGAACTATTCCTCCATTAAATTTCTACATCATATAGAAAAAGTTCTCTCATCAGCTAGCATCTGTCCAAATATGCAAACAGTATCACACAATTAAAGAAACAGGATCTAGAAGTAAAATAATGGGTATAGAAATCATTATATTACTGTTCTCTAGCCACTTAACCATAAGTACAGGAAACTTAAATTACTCTTAAAATTTTATCACTTTCTCATTGTGTAACTTTTTCTCACACCTTTTTTTTCCTATGATTATTTCCTAGGAGACTCTCTTTGGGAATTTTGTACAGAGCCTGACACCATGGTTTTCAGCTCTAAACAAGGCACCAATCTGATACAAGAATAAAGAATAATGTTGTATGAGGGTTAAAATATGATAAAAAGCATAATTTTCTGCAGTTGCATTAGAAGTAATCTGTATAAAAATTTGGAGAGCTCTTGTAAGATGAAAGGAATCTGTAAAACATCTAAGAATTAAATCACTGTGTTACTACTAAAAAATGCAATTTATTTTGAGAGAGAACTGAAAGTGGTAAAGATTCATCCAAGATTTGTAAAGTCATTTTTTGTCAAGTAACCCAATGCAGCTTAAAAATTAATTGACAGGTCATATGAACATTCAGTGGTAATGAAGTAATAAAACCAGAGAGAATCAATCATTGCTTCCAATATCTTCTGAATTGTCTTCTCATATCTTAAACTTGAAAGAATCTTGTGTTATCTCTGTGACCTTTGGAGACTGTTTTTGTAGTGTGACTTGCATATCTCATTTAAAGAATTTGGGAAAAGTTTTCTTTTTACCATTGTCCCAAATGTACTTGTGCCTTGTAGGCATGTTCAGCAAAATGAAAAAAAAAAAACCCTTATTAAATCATCAAGTGCTAAGAATTCTTTCAGCTGTGGAAGACACACAATGTACATTGCAGCTGAAACAAATCATACAGTATAACCTGTTAAGGATGTAATTGAGATACATGTAATCATTAACCTTGGAACAGACTGGGAATCAGTTAATGAATCAAATCAATACCCTCTCAACTGATCCATAATAATTTGAAAGAAATGAAAAATTTAACAGTTGCTGTATGTGAGGTTATCATGGGCTGCAATTAACCAGCCTCCGGGAGATTATGTTACCTAGTTACCAGAGGGTAAGTGTAATTTCCGTAGATCTTTTGGAAAGATTGTTATAATGACAGGTGCCAGACAATAAAATGGGTCAGAAAGAGACTTTAGGCACTGGCTATAGCTAGGTCAGCTTTCTGTCTCTCCAAGAAGCGCTTCTCCTCCTGACATTTTGCACTCTCAGAGCTGCTGATTGATGAAGACATTTCAATAGCCTCTCTGCTGAATGTATCAGTTACGAAAACTACTGAAATGTTATCTTTATTTTAAATACTGCTATCTATATAGAGCTCACTTGTCTGTGCTTCTTGCAAGGTGTAAATGAAAGCTACAATATATGCTGAAAGCTATGCAGCTCTCACAAAGAGAGGGAATTTCTTTGAAATATCCACTGGCCAAAGGAATAAATACAAATGAGAAATAAGATTCAAAAATACATGGGGAATATATGTGCCTAGGTGGCAAAAGTTAACGAGCCTATTTTCTAACACGAAATAGTGTAGAAGGAGGAAAAAAAACCTGTTGTTTGCTTCCACAGCATGTACTCAGTGATACCCGTGCACAGTAGGATAGTTAGTTAGCTACCACATGCAAAGCAGAAAGCAGATGGTATGGTTAGTATAGATCACAGGAACGTGAGTATCTGTGAGTGTGCATGTCTTTGTATGTTCGTGTGTAAATCAGCAAGGAGTTTGACATTGACATACTCCATCAAGTCTAGTTTATAAGGAACAAGTAGTGCAACATTCTGTGCATCTGGCAACTTAACTAGCTCTGTCAATCTGTGGATACTGCTGACATCGTACTATTAGCATCACTTCCATCTGTTTTGTTTATATAGGGCTTGATTTACTTTCACCATGTGAATCGGTAGTGGGTAGAAATGTCCAAAAGTCTCTGGTTCCAATTAAACTTGCAGTGTATTGTGTTTCACAGTATTATGAAAAAGGGGAGCATCGTGGCAAAGATTGTTACCTGTTTCTTCAATGGGAAATATCAATGTACATTGTGGAATGCAGAGCCATGTTAGTAAATTGCAAAAAGCTATTTCTCTGTGACATATTTAGCTCTTGTACATTTTCCAGTCTTCAGAGATAAGGAAATTATTTTTGAGACAGGAGTCTGTTCTGTTAATTCATAGTCAGGCTAGTCAACCCCGTGCAGATGCTTTTTCCTCTTTGGTACCTCCTTGGTGCCACTTGATGCTTTAAATTAAACCATGTCAGTGATAGATATTGCTGCCCAGAACACAAAATTTCAATCTACTTTTCCCTGACTCCTCCATTACTATTAGTTGAAGCAATTACTAGGAGTGTTCTGGTTTAGGTAAAGCATCTAATTTACCCTAGTTTTCTGCACTCATCACTGACTTCCACCACCTCTACACGAATAAGGAAAGTCAAACATATTGTTTAGTTTTTGTAAATTGTGACAGAACATGAAAATGTGTTATTCAGCTGAAATCATAAGGCATACTAGATGAGTATGCTATATTAATTAACCTGGAATTTAAGCAGGTTAGATAACCTTCACTACATGTAATGGAGTCTTTTCTGTCCCTGCATAGTCAAGTCTACACTTTCATATATCATATAAAGAAACAGTCACAATTCTATTTAGGAGAACTAATTAATTACTTGGAGGGCAGACTAACATCTGTCTAAAAAACCTGTTTTAAATGATACATGACTTTTCCTTAACAGAATCCTGTACAACCCTATTTTCAAAATATACAGAATATACTTCATTAGAAATTTAGCCATGCAACAACTGTTTACTGGAAACCTATCCAAGATGGATTTGAAAGTGGCTGTTACAGAAATACAATGTTGCCCCATGATATTCAGTACAATCACTAGCTTTTGTTCTCACAGGGGACTTTAACTTACCAGATGTCTGCTGGCAATACAGTACTGCAGTGACAGAACAGTCCAGGAGGTTCCTATAATATGTGGAAGAAAAACCCCTGACATAACTGTTGAGTGACCCAAGTAGGGAAGGTCCTTGCAGGTGACTGTGGACAGAGAAGGGCTTGTGGGTGATGTGGTGATCCAAAGCCATCTTGGGCACAGCAATTTAATAAGATTGGATTGTTTTCAGATTCAGACAAGTAGGGTGAGAGGTTAGCAGAACTGCAGCCTTGAACTTCTGGAGGGCAGACAGAGTACCTCAGAAGGAGGAAGTCCTGGAGGGTAAAAGAGTCCAGGAAGGCCCAGCATGTGTTAAAAAGGAACAGATGCAGGAGCAGGCTGTCTCCATGTGCCAAATGATGAGCCAGTAGGAAAGACTAACCTATCTGAACTGAGAATTTTGGCTCGAACTTAGGGAGAAAAGGAGAGTTTACAACCTTTGGAAGGAAGAACAGGCAGCTTGGGAGAGCAACAAGGATGTTGTAAGGTTCCTCACAGGGATTACTCAGGGAGGGAATTAGAAAGGCCCAATCTCATCTAGAAGTTAATCTGGGTACTGCCATAAAAGACAATTAAATGTATTTCTATATATACATTAGCAGCAAAAGGATGGCTAAGTGGAATATTCAGTCTTTATTGTGTGTGAGGAAAATATAGTGACAAAGGATGAGGAAAAGGCTGATTACTTAAAGTCTTCTTTGCCTCAGTCTTCACTAGGAAGCCCATTTGTTATGGGAACACCCAGCTTTCTGAGCTAAAAGACAGAGTCAGGAAGAGAAATGAAACCTCCATAGTCCGAGGGAAAATGGTCAGCAGCCTGCTATGCCACCGAGATCCACAGAAGTCTATGTGGCTAGATGGAATGCTCCCTAGAGTGAGTACTGAGGGCCACGTGGTGAATAGAGCCAAATCCAGTTGTCAGAGGGTCTCAAATGATATTCCTCAGGGCTCAGTGTTGGAGCCAGTTGTGGTTTTTTTTATTAATGATCAGTATGAGGGGATCAAGGGCATCCTCCTTCAATTTGTGGATGGGCCCACAGTGGGTGGGCATGTTGATCTGTTGGAGGGTAGGAAGGTTTTGCTGAGGAATCCAGAGAGACCAGTGGTATGGGATCCCACAAGGCCAAGTGATGGTTTCTGCCCTTGGTTCACAACAACCCCTGCAGTGCTACAGGCTGGGGCACTGGCTGGAAAGCTGCTCAGCAGAAGGGACCTGAGCTGTTGCTCAGCAGTGTCTGAACTTGAGCCACTGTGGGCCCAGGGGACCAAGAAGGCCAAAGGCATCCTGGCTTAGATCAGCAATGGTGTGGCCAGCAGGACCAGGGCAGTGACTGTCCCCCTGTACTGGGCACTGGTGAGGACACACCTTGACTTCCAGGTCCAGTTCTGGGCTCTCACAGCAAGAAAGATATTGAGGTGCTGTAGTGAGTCCAGAGAAGGGAAACAGAGCTGGAGAAGGGTCTGGAAAACAAGTCTGGTGAGAGCAACTGAAGGAATTAGAGTGGTTTAGCCTGGAGAAAAGAAGGTTCTGTGGGGACCTCCACTATCAACTGCTTGAAAGGAGGTTGTAGACAGATGAGGGTTGGTCTGTTCTGCACAGTAAGAAGTTGACAGTATTTTCAGCTTAAATAGCTTCAAGTTGTGATAGGTGTGGTTTAGATTGGCTGTTATGAAAAATTTCTTAACCAAGAGGTTTATTGAGCATTGGAACAGGCTGGCCAGGGTAGGAGAAGAGTCACTGTTCCTGGAGGGATTTAAAAAACATGATGTGGTGTTTTGGAATGTGGTTTTATGGTGGACTTGATGGGTTAATGGTTGGACTCAATTATTTTTGAGGACTTTCCCAAACTAAATATTTCTATGGTAACAGGTAGTGGTTTGGTAATAGCTCTGAATATTCAGACTATATTTTCTGCATCTTCCAGGTTTAGTAAATGCAAGTTAGCTGTACAATGTTCTTCAATAAATGAATAGGAAAAATGTAATGGTAATTTAGAAAAGCCAGAACACTGTATATACTGACAAAATGGGACTGCCTTGAGTCCCAGCTATTTGCCTGATCTCTAGAGTTACTCAGGAAAATTAAAGTTTTTTCAACCACAGTAATTAACCCCTTATTCACTGGTTTGGTGAACTTAATAGAGTAACCTTCTGTCAGAATATTCTGCTGTCTTTTCTCCCACAGACAAATGTCTTTTCTCTCACAGACAAACTATTATGTTATCCAGACTAATTAGTTCAACTAAATGTGTACAGGATATCTCTTTAGCCCAGCAGTTGATACTCAAGATATTCTTGATGCTCTGCTATCATAGTTCAACAAAATCACCTATAGGCAAGGATCATGGATCCCTCTCTGTCCTTGGAGGCAAGAAACAAAAACACCTTTTTTTTTTTTTTTTTTTCTGTGCTAAGTAGTTTCTTAATCTTCAAACCTTAGCTTCAAACACAGCTCTCCCAGAATAATAGTATCATATTTGTTGCTAATAAGTCAGAGTGAGCTATCATTCTTTGTCCAGTGTTTAAAAATGATACTGTGAAAATTATTGCAGTGGAAAAAAGTAGAAGATCCACCCTAAGCCAGTAGTGTAAACTCGATAGATCTGCTGAAGGCAGGTGAGTGGCGATGTCATGGCTATGATAAATTTGAGATTTGATACTCAAATGCAATATATACTGACCTAAACTGGGAATGATAGGTGAAGTACAGGAAGCATGAATTGCATGCATTTAGATAATTTAAACAAGATTTTGATTTCCAAAGCAGTTTTTTAAAAAATGTCTATGTTTGAAGGCACACATTCCTCCTCCTGTCTCAATTTCAGGCAGTGCATTTTGGTGTGACAAGACCAGGACATATTCTTCTGGTTGTCAGGTATCACTCCAGGCAAGATCCAAATTTCCTAGGGTTTCTTCATTTAGTCATTATTTCACTTTAGCTATTTACAGAAACCTTTCAGCAGGAAAGACAGTCTCTGCTCTGTCTGTCAGAGCATTACACAGGTGTTTAATACTCTCTCTCCATCTCACCACCTTTGATAGTACTGGGGTGGAGAGACAATGCAAATACTCATTGGTCTTTACTTCATAAGCTTGTTATTGATGCCTTAAGGAATGGAGGCAAAAGCTACCTTCTGCTATTTGAGAATGAATCCTGCACCCTATCTCAATAGTCATCAAGGGAATACAGAAGGGAAAAATGTGTAGCATGTTTATAGGGCCTCTCTCCATTGGCATTAATCCTTTGCTTTTTCCCTTTTCCTGAAACATGTAATTGCAAAACAGGAGTCTTACTGCAACATTCAGGATCCTTATTTTCGCGTGTACCTATGCAGCTTGTTCAGAATCAAGGTAGGATTGTGTAAATATCTTTCTATACATATTTTCTATGCAGCTGCCATAGTGCATAAGCTTTTGAAAAGATGAATAGTTGGTTGTATTTTTTTTTTCTCCAATGTGATACATGAAGAGTGTATTTAAAATATGTGTTTCAATATGAATGAGAAAAAGGAAGCTCATACTCCTTATATGGTCCTTAGATACAGCACATAGGCAACTCCAAGACATCCTTGTAGCTGGATTCAGTCTGTGCAATGAAATATCAGGCATTTAACACAGTCAAGGTAGAGTTTAAGTCAGTTGTCCTGGGATGAAGGTCACAGGCTGGGACTTTGTCTCAGGACATTCTGTTCATTGTTTTCTGTGTCTGGAAACATACAGCAATTCTCATGCACTGTTTTCCACTGGCTGATCTGAACCTACTCAATCAAAATCTTCATATGATGGGACTCTGTTAATTTTTTGAATGCATCACCATAACCACTTCAGAGCTGTATTTTTTCCAAAGAGCACAATTATCAGCAGATAATTTACTGAAACTCAACTGAAATACAATTTTCACTAAACTTATTAAGAAATAAATGGGAATATGATTCCCTGAAATGGAGACAGTAGTTTAGTTGGGACACATAGGACTGCAGACACTTTATGTTTATGGAAACATGAATAAGTTTTGCCTTTGCAATTCCATGCTTTCCATATTTAAGAAGGAAAAAAAAAAAAAAAACTAGTCATCCTTCATCTCTGAGTAGTAAATAACTAGAAAATTGTTTGAGGCTCATAAGTAAAAGGCAACATAGAATCCCAACAAAATACTCGTATTGTGCCATTATTGTTTTATAATGTGTTATAGACAAAATAGGCACTTGTAACCTTTAGCTAGCAGAGTTATTATTTTTCATAATTCAATAATGAATACATGGCCAAAAAAGGAAAGTAAACCAGTTTTTGTGAAAACAAAGATCTGCAGATGTGCAGAATAAAGTTAGTTGTAAAAAGAAATGTGGTTTCTAAAGCACAAACCCCAGGATTCTATTTATTCATCTGTTCAGCTGTTATTTACTCCTACTACATTAACCTGCTTTCACTCCTGTGTAAGGGTATACCATTGCTGCTGTGTCCTCTGCACGGACACTTAGCATACAGAAATTCTGCAGATGAGACATTTGGCAAATATTTGTGTTTGGTCCTGAAAATGAAGTAAAAAGAAACCTGATTCCCCCTGCAATATACAAATATAGGAAGAGTGCAGCTCAGAACTGAGATCTCAAATGTGACTACCCTATACTACATCAGGCAGTGCTAGCTCAATGGCACATCATCATGACAAGTAGTGCAACATGTCTTTCCAAAGAGTGAAAACCTCACCATGAATAATGTGTGGCATGATGATCATGGTTATCCTTAAGGAAACAGCAGATGAGATCCTTCATCACCTGATTCTGGCCTCCAAGGTCAAGGGGGTCTTTCCAATCTACTTTCTCTTACTACTATATATGGAAAGAAAGTGGCAGCAGCTGTACAATTCTGTGGATTCTTGCTGTGTTTGGAAAGTCCTAGTATGTTTTAGCCCTTAGAAGGATACATTTTTCTTGTTGTACAGGCTTGATACAGGCAGGCAGCTACTTACACCAGAAAGATGGGAAGGACACCTTCTAAGAAAGACTTAATTACATGGAGGAAAATGGTATCTCCATGGACTTTATATTTTGATATTTACAGGGATTGCAGTAGCAGCTCCTTGCAGGCTTTTATTAGGTGTTTTGATCTTGCTGAAGCCTCTATAAGAGTCTGTCATTTGGGAAGGTTACAGACAGATTTTTTCCAATGTGAAACGGCACATTTGAAATTGTTCCATGTGTGCATGATTCTTTCAAAGGAGAAAAAAATAATTAGTCTGTAAGTGGAGATGCCTTTGGAAAAGCTTTTAAAGATATGAAAAGATAACAGGTAAATGAAAGTGACAAAACATGTACCAATTCCAGATGTAAACTAATCACTTTCAAGGAGTGGAATTTACAGTAATCACATTGTAGAAAACAGTTGCAGCTAATATTCTGGTGCCCATCAATGAGTGAGAGGAATGTTTCACTACCTGAGTAGTCTGAGCCTCAAGACCTGTGGGACCTGATGGCATTCAGCCTTTCTAGGGAGCTGTAGAACAGTTAGCATGGAATCTAATTTAGCTGTAAATGAGTGTTTAAGCTATAAAAGCTGCTAACGTTTAGTCTCATGAGCAGGTTTGTGAGTTTTGAAATTTAAAAGAATAAATAGTTGAAAGATCCACTTAAACTGCATCTGTAGACATCTGATGTCGTCATGATGGATATTAAGGGAGCCTGATGCCATGGGCCCAGGAGAATTCTGTGTGTTTCTAAAACATGACATTTTTTTGAGGAATGGATAGAGAGTTCTAGATACATGGGAGTGTACTGTGTTTATACTTTTTTTTTTTTTTGACAGGTTTGAAACCAATATAATATGTCTGTGGAGATATAATTTGAGTTTTTTAGTTCATTGCCGCAGAAAAGAGAAATAAAGATGAAGAGAAGAAAAAAGAAGAAGATCCCCTCTCCAGGCTGTTCTTTTTGTCTTTCTATTTTCTTTTGAATGTCTAGATTTACTTGGGTATAAGGGAAGACTTTTTATTTGAAGGAATAATTCATAAATTTACATAGCCTATGTTAGCAACAGCAGTCAAACTCTTCCATTTTTTAAAAAGACTTTCAATGCACAATAATGGACGCTCTTTTCTGAATATCTTCTACTTTGAAAAGTTTAATTTATGTATCTCTGAAACTAAATGCATCACTTTCAAATCTGGCAAAATTGCTTCTTCTGTGAAAAGGAAGCAGTATTTCTCAATTTCTTTCACTTTTCTATATATTTATATATCTGTATTTATCTAGCTTAATTTTATCAAAAATTTATAAAAATTTTAAACTTTGCTGCACATGTTACCGCATTTGGACTAACTTCCTGGATGTCTGCAGTATTTGACTACAGGAACTCTCCGTTTGAAAATTCCTCTGATAGAAAATGTGTGGGTATGTGTAAGGGAAAGAAGGGAGGAGTTCTTTTTAATTGTATAAATGTGCTGGTTGATTAAAGCCAGGAGGGTGCCTTGGTAATTTTAAAGCATATTTTTCATTTAAAAAAAAATCAAAGAAAAATGTTGAATAACTCAACATTTTAACTATTTACTGAAACATTAGTTTCTTTATGTCTACCACCTGTCTGTCATCTCTCTCTCTCATATCTATCTGTCTATCTATCTATCTATCTGTCTATCTATCTAATCTATCTAGTGTGTCTCTGACTTTCTTATGCCTTACGTTTGCTATAATGTAAATGATATATGATAACTGTCCCTTATTTGAGCAAAACAATGGTGATTTTGATTATTTCTAATGTACCTGATACGGCAGCTTGACTAGTTACCTCTTATTCTTTTGATTCATGTCATGAAATTGGATCTTAATTTGGAGCTGATTCTCATTTTTGTCTTTTTAAGTTATATAGAGCAAATTGCCACAACCATAGATCTCAGTCTCTGGCATAATAACCAAGATAATATTTTATTCTTAACATCTACAATTTAAAATGTTACTTCCCCTTTTAATAATTTCTGTGGATTTTTACTGAGGTTTGGGTTTTGAAAAGCTACACTAGAAATTGCCCTGCAAATATACTAAGACACCATAAAATTCTCATATTGAATTAAAATTTTCTGACTTCAAAGTTTGGTTAAAACATTCAACATTTATGGTAGTTAGCTGAGGTTCCATTGGATTTACTGATGAGCTTCTAAGCTTCTTGTCAGTTTCTTGATCTACCTTGATTAAAGATCTAAGGTATGATCGACAATGAGATCTGGCTGGATGTTCCTGATGGCCTCTTCAATCAAAACCTCCCTTATTCTGAGAGTGTCTCTGATGTTCTTAATATTCTATATCATAAAACTTACAAAGATTCAAAGTGAGACACACGGCTCATTAGAAGAGTGATGACTCTCAAGTGAGGTACCAGCCACTTAGCAAAGACCATGGTTTCTCCAGAGGGATTGTGCTCTGTCAGCTCAGATGGCAAATGCTTGAAATCTTTGACTACAGGCAAGTGAGGTGAATAAACAGCACCCTCTATTATATATCACTAAACTGACAGTCCCACCCTTTGCTTTTGAACAAGACTTCAACTTACGAGCAATGTGTGTGTCATATGAATGGGAGTTACTTCTCATCTACACCCACTCATACTTCCTTCCTAATAGCAAGTTGTTCCAAAATATCTTCTCAGCAGCCCCTTTCCTGCTGCTTCAAGGGAGAAAAAAAAAAAATCAAATCCCTTGTCCATTGGTTCATTTTATCCAGTGAACTAAACGTGTGTATTTTGCCCTTACAAGGCTAGATCTTCTTCTTGTTTGTGAATGAAACACTCACCAGTACAATGGGATGTGACTTCATTCAGTAGCAGCAGCTGCAGAAGCAGTCAAGAATACAGTTTTGGACAATCAGAGAAGGACTGTACAAATATTTGGCTTTTGAGGTTTAGGAAGGGGAATTTAAATTTTTATCTTTTTCTGGGAAGGTTTTAATTTTGGCATGATTTCATTTCCGTTCAGCTTTCTGTATCAAATTAAATTAAAAAAAAATTAAAATATTTTGTCTAGATTGAACAAAACACATTGTTTGACCAACAGGCTGCATCATCTATTTTTAAATGTAAAGTCACTTAAAATGTAATTTAACTACTTTTTGTTGAAGTTCAAAGCAAAACCCTGATATATTTAATTTTGAAAATATGCAGGTGTCCCCAAATTCTGTTTTTTTTCTGTTTCAGTCTATGAAATAAAAATTGCTTGTGCTTCAATACCACACCAGTATTTCCACATACCACAGCATGATGCTAAATGATATTAATTACTGTGAACTTTGAAACAAAACTATGTCACTCCTTTTTAACTTGCATAATCATACTTTTCAAATAATGCACTGAAAAATATCTTTTACCACTCCAATATTTTTATCTCAAGGCTTCTTCACTTCAAACTCGTCTGTAACTAACTTTGTAATCTTTTCCTCTGTTTACTTTGGTCTTCTAGTATCTTTACTCCAAGCATCTTTCTTTCTAATTACTACTACCATTTCTAACTTAAATAACAATATTTTTTCTGTATCAACAAGTTAAATGACACATTCATGTTTTTATGTTGCATCATGTCAGTATATCTGCTTTGTCTGCCTATTAATTAAACATACATATGTGTTTAATCCTATGGTTAATCCTATGACTTTAGTGGGACTTAAATGCCTACACATTTTTCAGATCTTGTCTCTCAGGTTTTTGGATAAGGGCAATTTGAATGCCTTTAAAATTTCTTGCAGGAGAATTGCTTTTACTGGTCCAATGTAGACAACGTATACTGAAATCTTTTATTGAAAAACATTAGCCTTTCTTATAATCAGTAACATTGCACTGTCATTCCTATTCAGACAACCTTGCCATCATATTGCTTATGCCTGAATAAAACAAGCTTTATATTGTTCAAATAATAAAGTGAAACTAATATGCCAGGGGAAAAATTAATGTCATATTTATACCTTTTTGACACCCTTACAGATTTTGCATGCTGACCCTTTTTCTGTATTTTTGCCATCCCACAGTAAGAGCTTTGAAATTCCTGTATTTGTGGTACAAAAAATAGCTCAATAAGTCACTGAAAAAGATCCCATTTCTAAAATTAAATCTCATGTAACTGAGCTCTTTTGTACTCTAGATATTTATTAAAAATCTATTACAACCAACGTGGTGAACAAGCATCGGCACAAAATTCAAGACCATTTTCTTAAAATTAGGTTTATAATAAGGTAAAAAGTGTCTATAAATCCACCTTGAATAAAAGATCACAGTGTGGTCATATTCAGATATCCATGACTCTCTCATGACCAGTGCAATACAGCATCTGAGCTTCTGAGACACAGGGTCTCATTTTTGGTTGCACTACATTTTCTCTCCTGGTGAAACTGTGAGTTTTTAGCAGGCTGAGAAGCATCTACTCTGATTGACTTTTTCCTCAGATGTATTCATCACATAATTGTAATCAGGAGAAACCAATTTGTGTTGTTCTTACTGAAGTAGAGCATTTGCAGCATTGTAATTAAGAAGGCTTCATTGCTAATACACTGGGCATTTGTCTTTTCTGCAGATTTAATGACATTTTGCAGTGTGATTGAGTTCAAGAAGATTGTGGAACTGCTCTCCAAAAACTTTAATATTTTTCTTCTTTTTATATAAGGGATTGGACATGCTTTTTCCTGGTAAAATTTCATGTCAGTTCTCTAATACAACCCTTTTCTTAAGCCACACTATTTTGATAGGTTTTTACAGTCATTATGTCAAAAGCAAAATGCCTCATTCTCCTGTGTCACCTACTTTCAAAGCACAAACATAGTTTTCCCAGCTAAATGTAAAAGTCCCAGTTCTACAAATATCACTGACATTTCAAAAACTCCTTGCATCATAATTAATTATATTAAAGAGTAGGAAACCCTGGCAAGTATAGAATCAGGGGAAGGAGGGGGAAAATGAATTGTGAACAATGAAGTAATTAATCTTGAATTTATTTTGCACATTATTTTTCTACAGTAACTTGTATTTCTAAAAAAGTTGCTCTAATTACTAAGAAAGTAATACTTGCTTTTAAAAAAATAGTCTCTGAATATTTTTGTCACGTTTGTAATGGTTTTCCAATAGCATTTTAAAGGAAACATTGCTTCCTTGAAAACTGATTTATTTCAACAAGTTGTCAAGTTCCTTCCTCCCTAAAATGGTTAATTTTGAATGATGTTGTAAATGCCCATAGTTGTGCAATGTCATTACATAAACAGGGAGAAACTTCAGGTTTCCTTACATTGAAAGGGAATCCAGAGGTAGCTGGATGCTGGAGCTCTTGGTTGCACTGAAAAATGCTGCCAAGAGATTTAGTTTGCTGGCAGGATCACATGCCAAGCATCCAAAGGGTGACAAAAGTGTCAATCAGATTAGTCAGATCCTGCTTAGAACTCTCAATTTCTTCATGCTCTGTAGGGACATGTATGCATACAGCCGCAATAAATCTTTCTCTGTATGCTTTTCCTTCATCATTATGGTGTCCCCAGAGAAGCACACCCATCTGAACACAGGCTATTCAGGCATATTGACTGCTTGATATTTGTCACTCCCACATAACTGCATCATTTCTTGGTGCTAAACTCATTTGTGAAGATAGAGGTATGGTGGGAGATGACACCCACTAGTAGCAGCAAGTGGTAAAATCGAAAGAGCTTTCATTTACTCATTTTACTGTGTGATGTATTGGGGTTATGTTGAGTTATTGATTGTCTCTTCTATTTTTAGAGTTATGGTTTTTTTATTCTGCTTCTATGTAGCTCCTTAGCCACCCTCCAGATGATCTTTGTTCCTGTGACAAGCAAGTCATAGTAAAAAAAGGCAGTTGGCACGAGTGCTGATTTCCTCCCACCTCCCTCAGCCTGAAGTTAAGTTCACTATGGGTCACCAAGGGAGTTCCAAGGAAAGGTTTTTGAGCAAAGAACAGCAGGCCTTGTGTGGCACTGGCTCATATTGTCATGTTTCCCTCCAGAGTTATAAGTGGTCTTCAATTTAGCAAGAAAAATGGTGTGTCCCTCCTTGCAAAAATGAGACACAGAATTTATTGCACCTGTTCCTTCCTTTCAGCTTTCAAAGCTACATCCAAAGCAGAGAAAGCCAAAGGAAAAATATGTAGGCAATCTGATATTTTTGTACTATAATTTATTTTTTTAAAATTATGTAGCTGTTCTTTTACTGATACATTCTTGTCCAGGGTATCATGGATGTTTACTACTGATTGGTTGAGTTAAGCAGTAATTGCAGATAATTATTGTATCTGCAATAAGTAGACCAGGGATTGAAGAAATTAGGAGTATTATATACAGAGGGCTAGATTTAAGAAAAAATAATTTTGAAGATTGATACAGCCAGAAGCACAGAGGGAAGTAGTGATGAAAACTAAGTTGTGCTTTTGTAACAGCAGTGATTATGAATTCACTACAGTTCCTAACTCTGCAATCATCTGATGTGATATTCCTCTGCATTGTGTTCCCAAAACTCCTTGTTATAAGACCTTCTGCCACTCAAGAATCGTTATGATTCCCTAGAGTGTGGGAACTTCTCGTGGGTTGTTTTTTTAGAAAAGGAATTCTGATCAAAGCTTGGACTCAATCAATCTTACAGGTATTTGCTAACCTAAATGATTCTGTGATTCTATGACTCCTGAAGCACTGAGTACCTAAAAGAAGCAAATGCACAAAAGGCAGCCAAAATGGTATCATATTTCTTAAAATGACACATAGTTCTTAGCATCACAACTTAGATTCACAGACCTCCCACTCATCTTCGGGCAGCTCTCAGGGAATATAATCTTTTGTGCCAGTAAAGTCTGGACATATTCACAACTGCCCAATTCATAGTATTTAGCAACTGAAGATCCAACATATGCCTCAACAAGAAATCTGTTTGTATTTCTTCTGGGTTTTTTTCATGGTTCTATCAAATTAAAATTGGACCATTTAAAATGATTCAGTCATTTAAAATAATTTTTTCTCAGTACGTTAGTGGTAAGAGCATTCACCTATCTGAACTGGGGAGAAAAATAATAAAAATTATAAATTAAAAAAAATTATATAACAGATACTTCTCTGGACATATTTGAGGAGAAGGATCAGAACCAAAATTTTAATGAAAGACCACCACCTACTTATATTTCAAGAAGAACTAGTCTGTCCTTCCAAAGTTTCTCTACTTGATATGCTCATTTTGGTAGAACTCATTCCTAGGTACTCATCCTGCCAAAAGTGTCTGATTCACTATGGTAGTTTCCACATTTCATCTAGACCAACTTCAATTTACAAGTTTTTTCTTGCCCAAGGTTATGGAAGCTGGCTATGATGGAGCTGTATATGATATATATGTATATGATATATATGATATATATGATGAAATGAATGCATCTCTTCCAAGTACAGACTAGCCTGAATATCATCACTGTCTCTTTCTTCATGGGGTTGGAGCTGTGGTTACTCTGATTGCTCCAGGAAAAACTTCATGATGATTCTGTCTTGGACTTTTCAGTGTAAAGAAATCCCTTTTAAAAAGGCACAGACAGGGCTTTAAGTATAGGCAGCAATTTTGAAATTTCACCTGGAAAATGACACAGAAACATATATTTTCACTGGGAAAGGACCCCGCCACTAAAATTTCGCAATAAAACAGGAGAAAAAGCTAAGAAAAATTCCCGTGCAACAAAAAGCATTAGAGCACAATAACTAGCAAGTCAGTGGGTTTAATGATGTCAGTGCTATTACTCTTCAAAATGTTGGTTATTTTCAGAAAACAGAACCCATCAGATCTTAAAAGACAAGAAAAAATTTTCATTCACAGTCACTCCTGTTTTGGACAAACACTGATGATCATGTACATGTGTATTATACAACATGGGGGTTAACAATAAAACAGTAGCTACAACTTTGAACGATCCAAAAAACAAAGGTAAAAATGGCAAAGCATGTTGCAGATTACCCTTGCGTGCATGTTTCTGGATGTATCTTGAAGCAGTTTTACAACAGAACTAACAAAAGACCAGATTCAAACCCCAAAACACTTAGGGGTGTTAACAAAAGAGCTGAGATTCATATATTTATATGACTTGTTTTGTGCACAAATATGGTATTTTCATTATAATTCATATACACTTCAGCTTAATAATATTTTGACTACTTTGAAGGGTTACAAGCTATTTCATTTGATTGTTCTCTACTTCCCCATGTTTGTAAACTGGCAAAAGTAATGTAAAATCTTTGAGTCAACACTTAAACAGAATAAAGAATTAGCCTTTGAGCACTTCTGTCAAATGATAGAAATTCAGTTAAAGGTACCAAAACTGATGTGCCACTCGCCATGATGACGAATGAAGGCTTTAAAAAACAAGAAGGCTGTTTTCCAGGCTTCTCTCTCTCTCTCTCCCCCTCTCTTTTTTTTTTTTTTTTTTTTTCCCCTATGAAAATAAGAGAGGTCATATCTTTCTAGCCTACATGGATAGAATTATGCCTATGAATGGGCATTCGTTCCATTTATGATCTTGGCCATGAAAAGGTTCTGGGGAAGTATTTGCAGGCAAGAATGCCCACTCCTTTGCCAGGGGAATGAGAATAGTTAAGCTTATAGTTGATCTTAATATTTTTCCCCTGTCATGCCACATCCCACCAATGTGTGATAGAATAAGCATTTCCATATGATAGAATAAACTGTCTATCACTTTCACCCTGCTGTTGCAGTGCCTTTGTACTTCCCCCACCTGGTCACTGGAAAAGACTCTCTAGAGGTACCATTTAAGCAGGAATTTTTTTCAGACTGCTGTTTGTGATGCTACTTATAGAGCAAATTGTTACAAAAATAGCTCTGGAGCTGAAACATGTTTTTCTTCTCTAGGGTAGGAGATGACCTATCCCTGCCTGCATTGCTCCCTATGATGATTCCCAAACTATTTCCATGTAGAGAATTACCTGGGTACTATTCCATGCCTTACTGTCACAAACATAAAAAATTTACAATTTACCCTCAATTATTGTTTCCAGGGCTTTTTCTCACAATAGGTCTCTGCTCTTAAACGAGGCAGAACAGAACAGTATGAAAGAAGAAATAGGATGTTTGCGACCCTAGCCTGTGACTTTCCCTATTTATATCTGTACCAAATTAAAAAAATTCCTAACTTCTTTCTACAGTCAAAACATCTTTATGAAATCCATTTCTGAATGGGTATGAAATAGTTATGAAAGAAAGAATTAGAGGGGAAAAAAAACTTGCCTCAAGAAATAGACCTGAATAACTGCACTGCTGGGGAAGGACATGCTGGAAGGGAGCAAGTCCTACTTTACTTTTTGCTTAATGCACTTGTATGGGCCTTGCTGAGTGACTGTCTGAAGCAAAACATGGCATATTGTGCTGCACTCCATGCTTGAGATCACATAGAAGATAAGTAACCTCTTCTTCCTAATATTTTAACAAGGTTTATGAAAACCAGTAAAATAATTGATAGCAAAACATTTCTGAATCCAGAACATAATTTCTTCTGATGAGTAGAAATCACTAACTACAGCTTCAGATCATACTGGTTTGTTTACCTCTTAACTAGCAAGGGACTATTCAATGCTCTGATACAGTACATTAAATTAGTCTGATCTATTATATGATTAATTGGGGTGTTTTTATTACTTTCTTAGACGAGGAGAGTGATAGAAATGTTAGTTGTATGAAACTTCTCAAAGTCACCCAGCCTCCCATTTGAAAGGGGAATACTGCTAACAAGATCAGTGATGGATATTCCTAGCTGAGTTATAAAATCCTCTGAAGTCAGGGGTTCCTCAGCCTCTCTGGTTCACATCTAACCTGCTCTAACCTCCTGATGTCCAATATGAAGCCTCTGACTCACCATCTGTGGCCATTACACTCTCTTATATAGCCTTGCAGTACCTAGAAGTTTGTTTGTGCTGTGTCCTTGTTACAGCTCTTCACATATTCACCAGCTGTTGTTATACTGTCCATTTGCCTCTTCCTTTCCAGACCAACCAAACTCAGACTCCCTAGCTTTTCCACATGCACTGGATCACTACAGTTTCTCCACCATCTTCTTGAACTTGGGACACAAAACCAGACAGAGTTCTCTGCAATTAACCTTGCAATCAACCACACTTCTTTTAAGGCAACTCAGTATGAAATCAGTACTGTTCATCACAGAGGCTTCATCATCTCACCTTTGGTTCAGCATCACTGCAATCCTCAAGTTCCCTTCAGCTTACAAGAGGAATCAAGATTTGTCACTTTTGTGACAGAAAAAAACCTCCTGAATTAAATAAGCCAGTGATATCTTCCATAAGAGTTAACATTTATCTCTCTCTCCCTTTAGCTCACTGATTTTCCCTTCCCTCTGTATTGTGCACTAGACTTTTTCCTTTGTTTTGTTTGTTTTTTTTTTTTTTTTTTTTTTTTTTTTAATCCAGCAGCAATAGAGCTGTTACTCTGTATTTCTAGTGTTCTATGAGAACAGCTAAGGCCTGGTCCCAACACATGGAGGGATTATACATAAACTGGACTGGGGTAGAGAGCTATATTCAGTTATATTCAGCTATATTCAGGTCCAGGGGAACTCGAGTAATGCCAGTGAAATTCCAGGAAGGACCAATTTGACATTTGTGACTGCAAGAAGCAAATTTTAGACACCAAGATAAATTAATGTTTTCTAAAAGAGATTAAAGGGAGGACCAAGTCCATTCTAAATAAATTAAGAGTCAAGCATATGTCAGAATATCATGTTCTCTTCATGCTTCAGATAAATGTTACATGCAGAATATAGATGTTCTTGGTATTTTATCATTCCTCTTTCTGTTCTTTCTTCACAACAACACAACAACAATTCACAACAACAAAATTTAGTAAACATAGAAAATGGGGTTTATTATACTGTGTAATACCTTTCATGAATTCTAGCAGAAAGGCTTTCTCTATTTATGGTTCTATCAAAAAATGTGGCTTAAAAAAATAGTTTCCTCTCATCAGGAAGTGAATCTGCCAAATGTTATTGCCATAGGAAATTTAAATCACATTGGATTACCACCTGGCACCATCAAAGCTAAAATACTGTCAACTTTAAAAAGGAAAAAAAAAGATCAAATTGTCATGGGTTTGTGAAATATATTCATAATCAGCTTCAGTTCAGTCCTCTCATAGTGAAAAGAAAAAGTTTTCAGCAGAGAAATTTATTGTCACTCAAAAGAAGTTAAAAATTAAGACAATCAGAAAAGATTGAGATTTACAAATCAAAGATCAATGAAGGAAAATAAAAATGGCAGAAAACGATGCAGTTAACATATATTTCAACTGATAAAGTAAAGTGTTAATGTCATTTTGGGGTATGTTTAGGGACCAGTTTTTAAATTTACAGCTAATTGCAGATGAAGTGAGATGACTAGACAATCTGGAAAAATCTAAGATTCACTAAACATAAAAGATCAACTCTGAATTTTTAAAAGTCTTCTGATGGTCATAAGTTATTTGGTTGAATTTCAGCTTTTTAAAAAATAATATACTTAAAATAGATATCCAAACTGCTGGGAAGTCCTAATGCTGGAAATTGCAATGCAAGTATTTGAGATTACTTCCCTTATAAATTTATGTGTATGTGTGTATGTGTGTGTGTGTGTGTGTGTGTGTGTGCGCGCGTGCGTGTGTGTGTACATGCGCATACACACCAAACTTTGTTATAAAATTTAAATAACTAATTGTGAAAGTAATTCCTCAGAACCAGTCATAAGTTTTTAAGTGCCCACTAAATCACATACATGTGGTCTTCAATTCATTCCTCTAATTTCGCTGAGATGTCTGCATTTGGCTAGAGCTTAGGAGCAGTGTCTGCATTTTCTGAGTGCTGAACATGCCTTTGTTTATGTGGACCCTGTCTTGGCAGATGGAGAGACTGCCTCAACTATTTGGAGAATTTAGCACAGGGAAGCTGGTGTGGGTGTCTCCATGAGCTGTGAGAGGTAGTGCAGCTTGGAAATGTGGGCAAGATTCCTTCAGGACTTGTAGATCTCACCATCCAACTGACTACATCTACAACTGAAATTTACAGGATTTTCAGGAGCAAGCATGAGTGACCAGGCAGCATCCTGGCCAGCTAACCATGGCTACCTATTTGACTTTGAGAATGGCAGCACATTTTGTCCAGCCTAGTATTCCACAGAGCAGTACTATTAAATGTTCTAATCACTGACTGCTGATGCCATTTAAAAATAATTAAAAATTATTTTTTGCAATTTTTACTCCTATACATGTTTCTAATCATTTGATTTGTGGCATGGTGTATCCCGACCAAAAAAAAAAAACCTGAAAAAAGTATGTAAAAATGATTAATGTAGTCAAGTTCTCTACAAATCAAGAGATGTATTCTGTCACTGGTGATGGTAAGGTAATTCTTTTCTCTACTACGACCCTCCATCTTTCCAAGAAAAGTTAATCATTCCAATTATAGTTAAAAATACAGCGGTCTAATGTTAAGTTTCGTTAACAGTATTTCCCTCCATTTTAATTTTTTTTTAGGTCATTAAGGGCAATATGGTTTTGACTTTGTTCAAAAAAGAATGAAGACTAGTACTTAAAATGCTATTAAGACACAGTGAAAAGTCAATAGTTCTATATTTTCAATAATGATTCTATTTAATCAATAATGGCAGCCTTGATTTGTATTAGTTTAGCTGCTGAAAAAAAATCAGTGGAGACAAAGTATTTACTGTAGGTGGGTTCTGTTGTGCTTAAGTGATATGTGTAGGATCCCAGTCTATTTCTAACTTTAATATTATTTTGGGACCAGTGCTGTGTATAAGCCAAAATTGTTACATATGTGTAGCAATTTTATATTAGAAAATACAGACTCACACAGAAATAATGATCTTAACTGAGTCCATGCCTCATACAATTTTAAATTTCTCTGGTCTTTCTCCTCTTGCTGATGGAGTGCTCCCACTGTTAAAAGCAAAACCCCTATTGATGCTGCTAAGAACAAGAGAGAAGATATTTTGTTTTATGGGCAAGCATGGGGGTAGCTGATTGATTTCTATGGCCCTGACAAGTGAATTAATATAGAAAGTGGGGAAATTTTGACTGCTATGCTCTGCAACAAGCATCTGTCCTACATATTGATGAAAAAAGGGTAGCTGGATGCTACGCAGGTAATAATTTTTCTCCTTTGTAGATCAGTCTTCCTTTCTCAGTGAAGTCTGACATGAATAAAGTGTGACACACTGAAGCCAAGCAAAATACTGGCAAGCATAAAACACCTTGCTTTTAAGTACAGACCCTTTTTCCTTCAGGTAATTATTCTGATGAAATCAGTGTGCCTCATTTTCCACAAGCAAGAATACATAACATCTCTAAATTTTCCAAAGAGCAAATTGTATATCCAAGGAGTATTTGCCAGAGGGCTCAAAACTCCTTCAGGTTTACTCATCCTGAAGATGTCATGGTAAACCTAGCGGAACCATGTTCGCTAACCAATCATAATTTGCTTTAAATTTCTAGCTATTTGCTACAGACAACTGCTAGTAATGTTTACTTTGTAAATGAAACATTCTAAAGTCAGTCCTGTGAGCTAAGGCTCTCAGATTCTGTCCTTTTGTTGTTGGTCTAGTGCTGTATGGACTTATGCAGAACACTCGAGGAAATTTTATTTTATAAGCTCTGATGCAATATATTTGGCAGAAACTGCTATCTTTGTTATGATAATATATTTTGAAAATGTCAATCGCTACATTTCTTCTTTATTTTTTTCTCTAAAAACTGTTTATTTAGGTACCTGTGTAATAGCATATTTAAATTCTTTTTTTCAGATTTTCTACACTGAAATATGTTACCTTGTAGCTGAAGATGTGGAAGTAGTTTTTCTGTATCAGAAGCTTGTCCAGGAAAATATGACCAAGGGAAATTTTTCAATTTACAGTATTAAGATGAGGTCTTCTTACTACATTGGGACAAAATAATGTTGTGATGGAAGCTCGCTTTCCTGCTTATGGCTTCAAATTCTTGTCTGGTCAGATTGGACAGGAATTTTAACCTTATCCTTGAGATACCTGTGAGGAAAATCCTACTAAACATTATAACACTACAGGGGTAGGATTGGTGAGTTTTCTTTCAAGTACAAACCCAGAGAGAAAACTGTCTTTTAAGATGATTCTAGCTCTGTGGTATGAGTTAAACATCAACATAATTTTACACAAGTCAAAGTGTATCTGGAATAAGCAAAAGGTGACATTTTTGGCTCCTGCCTGCACACTCTCTTTTACTGAGTGGGAGAAGAGCATTTTCCAGGCAATCCCACAAGACTTTTTTTCCATTTTTGCATAGTTTTTGTTGCCTGGGGAGGCGAGGGAGAAGCCTGCAACCTGCAGAACAACTAGCACAGGCCTGTGAGTTAATATATATACCCATACAAAGCTACTGACAATGTAATTTTTAAATTATATCATTTGAGCCCTGTTTACATGCTTATGCTTTACCAAATGATCCTCTTGAATCAGAGGAGGCCTGTCTTTCATTGCCTAGCATACCCCAGTGGAATGCTGCTCACCAATTTTAGCATTACGCTTTTTAATTTTGTTTTTAGCATCAGACTGGATATGATCAAATACCCTCCAGCTCACAAGTGCTTTTCTAGCTGCTTGCTGTGTTTTCCTGCTGGAGCCACAGCCTGATGCACATTCTCAGACTTGCTGATGAGTCACCCGACACAAGAGGACTCCAGAATGGAGCCCAAGCCTGCCACTGGCCCGCACAGCTGAAAACCAATACTTGTTGCTATTTAGATCAACAGCATAAATGCCAGTGTATTTGCAGCATTTTAAAGCATGGTTCAGAAAGCTAGAAGTCAAAAAAAAAAAAAAAATTTCCTTTCCTCTGCCCTGGTGCAAGATTCACAGTGTTTATAAACAGCTGTTGCAACAGGCCCAAGCTCCAAAGAAATATGCAACACATCTGAGAATCTGACAATCAAAGGATTTGTTTGAGGGCATCCCATGTATGGCTTGGAGTAACAGGAGATGTGGTCCTCCTGGTATTTGTCGCTGTGGCAGCTGTGTGCATGGCAGTGGCAGCAGCTCTGCAGTTATTTGCTCCTTTATTTACTGCAGCAAGTAGAAAGTGATCCCACCAACAGGGGAATTCAGACAGCAGAGAGAAGGCAGCAAAGCCCACTGAAAAAAAAGAAAAAAAACCCCAAAAACCCCCACTTATAAATAAAGGGGGATCCAGCAGGGGTCCATGGAACAACTTGGGTGCTAAAGGTGACAACACAACACTTGAATACAAGTTGCACTGTTTTCTTGAAAACTTGTTGCACTGCCCCATTTATCACTTCAGGGAGGTTTTAGGAAAACAGCAGTCCCACACGACTCCTACACTGCATTTCTACCTCACTATGGCTGTTCCTACACCCACTTTCCATCTCACTCTGACATCCTTCAGGAAGAACTGGCTTTTCTAATCCCTTCTGGAGCTGAAGGCAAAACAAAGGCTTTAGATCTTTTCCCTAAAGAAGTGGACTACAGTTTTAGGAGCAGAAGAAGTCACAGAAGCAGCATACTACACAGATGATGCAGAGTGAACACAAAACTACATGCAGGTTTTTCATTAAGGAAACACTTCCAGCCAACTGAATTGTGGTTAGGCAAGGATGATTTTCAGTATACACAACATGTTAGGAGAGGAAGTGGCTGTACACAAAAAAAATACCAGACTACCTGTTCCCAGCAGCAACTACTGGGATCCTTGTATTATAAATGTTGTTCCTAAAGGACAAGTATCAATGGCAATGTACTCGTGCAGGTAGTTCTAATTTCTATTGAATTTTGTATTTTGTGCTGGGATCTAAAGATACTATTTTTAGGCTACATTCTTTATATAAGATAAATGGCTTATGTTTGCCCTGCTAACAAAACCCTATAGCTTTTAAAATGTTTGGAAAAAGAAATGCCTGGCATTTTTTACATAAGTAAGGTTTAGAGAAAATAGATGTCAGGACCCAGGGATATTTTCACTTTTATCCCGTTAAACTTTACAAGTTTTAACTGTGCTTCTGAATTCTTCAGAGAAGCTTTGAAATTCACAAGTTCATACAATTCACAGAGCATCTGTTGTGAAAAATAAAGAGATTGTGACTTCCAATTTAAATAACTAAGAAATCCACTATTAAAAATAAAAACCTTCTTATTTAAAATAAAGCCCAGAATAGTCATCATGGCAGCAGCATTAAAAAATCTAACTTAGAAATTTTAGAATAAGATGGGAATTAGCACATCTTTTCAGAGTTTCCCATTTATGTGAGTCTACATATCTTGCCTCACATTGGTAGATTGTTTTGCTCTCAGTAAGAAATTATGAATTGGAGGACTCTGTAGTCCATTGGAATAACCTCTATGTACATCTGCAATGTAAAATTAAGAACTAGGTGTCTAGCTGCTGTTAATATCATTCAGGAACTATGCACCAAGACCTGAATCCCTTAAGTCCAAAACAGATATTAAAGTACCCTTTAAATTTGCTTGATTTGGATAGAAGTGAAACAACTAAAGCCTTTTCAGGAGCTGTGCCTCAACAAACTTTTGGGATTCTGAAAAAATCTTCTGATTGTAAAGCCTTTAACTGGGTAGAAGAAGAAAATCTTTAATAAAGAAGGACTTTGTGGGGGAGGACAGAGGACCTGCTCTTGGCAGAAGAAACTTCCGAAGAGGAGGCTAAGAAGACTGAAGACGTGGGTGACAGTCGGTGACATGAGGATGTTTCAATTGCATTTGAGGGTTCTTTAGCCTCATGAAAACTAAGAATAAAATTTGCATGCATCAAATTCAGTGTTAATTTTACACAACTCCAGTTCAGTAGTCGAAGTTTCTAAAGCTTGCTTTTGTTAACAGCCTTGCATTGTTCTCGAAGCTTTATGAGCAAAGTTCTGTGCGGCCAGCTTCCCTTGACAGATTTCAAATGGGGACATAAAGTTATATATTTTTGACCTTGACTTCCTCCAGATCTTCCAGAGGGCACTGGCACAGTTGGGGCACTATCATTCCACTGACTCACAGTTAAAAAATGCCACACCAATATGGGCCTCAAAAATGCATATCAGGCAATGTGTTTTTATTTACGTATGCAAAAACAAGCCCAAAATAAGATAGTAGTCTTATTAGAGGCAACACATCCTGGGGTGAATCTGTAAGCAGGAAGTCCCTGTTGCTTCCTTATTCTTGGTCAGACAGATTATTTTGCCAGATTTCTTAGGGGTATAAAGAATTAGGCTTTTGTAATGGCCATATCCTTAGCATTTTCATTCTCTTTTATATGCTTTGGTATCACTATTGGCTTTAACTATGCTCAGAGAACATCAATTCAAAATGAGGTGATGGTATGCTCAAGAGAATCACCTAAGCAGGGGAGGGATTGGTTTAATACCATGAAGGAAGTTTTTACAAAAGTGTTTTAAAATATAATTGGACTGAAGAAAGCACGACCCTAGAAGGATGTGGGACAAGAAGCTTGTGATCATATTAAATGCAGCTCTTACTGCAGCCCAAATTTTTTAACAGAACACTTGGAATCATGTGGTGTTAGGGAGAAGTTTCCTATTATTTCAAGAAACAATTCATAAATAAATACACCAGGTTTTACTCCATTTTGCACTTCTGTGTTGTATATAAAATATTTACCTTAGCTATTATGTGAACAGCAAATTAGGTGAAAATTTTGCTCAAGGTTTCAGGGAAATCTTTGTATATGTTCTGAATCTCTGCCAAAATTTCCTGTAGTCAACCTACAGTACTCCTTGCTACTTCAAAACTTTGCTGTCAACATGGGCCTCTACGTCACTATAAATGTCTCATGGCCAAGTGCCTGCAGAAGAGCACTGTCCACTTCAGTTTATGTATTTCTTTTTCAGGTTTGAGAGATAAACCTTAGGTTGTCAGGGCCTGTACTTTTTTCTTCATTGTTGCTCCCTATGTTGTCATGGTTATCATCTGACATCCTCTCTAAATGCTTTTCCTATTTAACAAGTCTTGTACTCTACTTTGTGAACCTGAATAAACAGGCTGCTTGAAGCTGGAGTGGGAGAAGGGGGAAGTGAGCATTTGTGTGCAGAGAATAATGTTCACAAGGGGCTGAAAAACATTTTTGACCCACAAAACCCCCTTCACAGATAAATAGACTGTGTGCTGGGACCAATATGTCACTATTTTTAAGGTGTCTGGCTTCTGGCTCACATAATAGTCACTCCGAAAAGGGTTTTTGCAGTTGGTTGACCACTAAATATGAACCTGATTTTTCGTGGTTAGGCTTTCAAACTTTTACAAAGGAGTTTTAAAAAAAAAAAAAAAAAAAAAAAGAAAAAGATAAAGAAAAAAAAAAAGAGAGAGAGAGGGAAAGAAAAAGAAATAACCCAAAGAGAAGTGGAGAGATAGAAGTGGCAATTTACACACCCAGACACCCACACAGATACACCAAAGACTTAAAAAATAGGATAACAGAGGATTAATAATTAGCTCCTGAAAACACATTCTCCCTTTTCGTTAGGGAAACACACTATCCCTTTGAGTAGCAAGACAGAGTGCCACCATTGCAAGGTGTGCTGGTGTGATGGCTCTCTGAAAACTTGGGTCTGACCCTGCTCAGCTCAGCAATTTCCCCGTGGTCAGCCTGTCTTGCCATAATCACACGCTGGCGCCTCAAGAATGTCCCTAAACTGTACACTGTGCCTTGTAATGAATGCAGGCTAAAATACTCTAAACCACTTTGCTTCAGGATCAGCCATGACCTCAGTCTTGAAAGCTCCACACCGTATTTATTTATATGGAGTACCTGATAGAAAGGATACCAGCTGCAATGAGTACAGCACTTTCTCTCTTTCTCGCACAGTTAATTTTATGATACATGGAATATGAATTACTCCACTCTTTCAGCGGATTTAAACTGGAACCTTCTCTGGGTTACCAATACCTCTGAGAAGGTCTATGTGAAGTGCAGCTGACTAGAAGAGGTAAAGTGCAGAGAGGACACATGTTTTGTGTTGATTCCCCTGTTCCTCCACCCCCCCACCAGCTGCCAGCTCAGATTTAGGGGGAGTATTGGAAGAGGGGAACTACAAAATAGGGTAGAGAGAGTTACAAAAGAGGCCCCCTTACCCCAGGATGTATTCCAAGGCCTTTATTCCTTGAAGGGGATCCAGAGGCGAGAAAGAGATCACATGGGGGAGAGGAGTTTTTATCACCTTTGGGGTCAGGGTCAAGTTACCTGGCTGATGGCCATAGGTCAGGAGGCAAGGGGGCAGGTAACCCAGGCCAGGTTACAGTTTCTGGGGGAGGGGCTTTGGGGGGGAACATTCCCAAAAGGGATACAACAGTTTTGGAAAGCACTTCACTTAGAGGTAGAGGAGAAAAGTCAATATATCTTCTAAAGTTGCACACTTAGTCCTTCTGGCCCTTGTTATACCTCCAAATAGGAATGAGTTGTATTTGTCTTAACATAAAGGATTGATCTCTGTCAGACTTTGTTGTAACTCAGAAATAAATGTATCCCAAGTTTTACAGCACCTCAAAATGGAAATTAAGAATAATTTTCAATTTTATAAGTTTTAAGATCCAGTTATTAAAATTATTCCACCTAATTAAGGTGGAAACGGAATCATATGCCAAAGTCAAAAGTATAGATTTTATTCAACAGAGAAAACAAATTTTACAAGTCTCCATCAAGATCAGCAGGGTGCTTTTTTTCACATTGCTTTCATGCCATCAGGTGCAAGAAATTATAACTTCAGGGCCCCCATGATATGCAATGACTTAATCCCACTACCCTTCCCTCAGAAAAAGCAAGCAAAATCTAAGAAATTATGTGCAGGGTAACTAGGATTTAATTCAAGTAGTTTTCTGCAGGTGTTGCAGGTAGTTTTCTGCTGTTTTGCATGCAGCTTACATAAGGTAACTTTGAATCAAAATTTCAAAGTATTTATCTTTTTTCCTTTTTTTTTTCCTCTTTTCCATCCCAAAAGAGACATAATTCACAAGAGAAGGTTCCTAAAAGCAGCTTACATTTTGGTAATATTAGCTAAAGCATCTACAGTGGTAGTTAGCAATTTGTCATTATTTTTTAAAAAAAAAAGGTTAAAAGGCTTTATAAGCCAGCATTCGTGGTATGTTTTACATGATCATTTTATCTAGCTCAGATGGAATAGTCAAAATGCTATTTGGTTTGTCTTCCTTTTGAAAACAAAAGACGGTTTCCAAGTTCTTTTAGAGGTCTTGAAAGGGACAGCATGTAGCACATCTTTTCAGAGTTTCCCATTTATGTGAGTCTACATCTCTTGCCTCACATTGGTAATTGTTTTGCTCTCAGTAAGAAATTCTTGCCAAGCTTTCTCCATTGCAAATTGCACAGCTAATTTTTCTTTTTCCTTAGTGAGACCTGTGGGTTTACTGCCAGTCTTTTTTGTTGTAGATGCATCTCCAAAGCATGAAGGTGAGATGCCTTCTAATGGGGTGGTCTGACTGCAGCTTTTCAGAGTTGCCACATTTCCTGTTGGGGCTTTTGGGTATCTGACTATGGGAGATGGCTGAAGGTGAGCCACCTCTTGCCTGGAATCAGCCTGGTAGAGCAGGCAGGTAATGTCATAAACACATTTTTCTGTCCACCAGTGCAGAATTACAGCAAGTCTTTTGAGATTACTTTAGAGCTTCTTTGTTTGTGAAGCCAGGTGATGGTACAGAACCATTCTGTCTGCCTTTTTTCATTCATTCAGCCTGCCTAGGTAAGTAGAAAGCCTGTTTTAACAAGCATAACTTAGGGCAGCCTCAGCGTGTAGGCAGTAACAATTGACCTTCCCTGCCTGACTCCTTTGTGAAAGGGAGCTCCTCTGTGTCTCATGAACGATCAGAGCTTTTTTTTTGCTTTCTTATTTAGATACTGAATTTAGGCAGCACAGCAGAGTGAATGACATTTATGCAAAGTGATATTATTTCTCATATTTTTCCCTAAGCTTGAAAATTCTGGCATTGATTCCTTGCTCACTTCCCACTGCACTAAACTGGTACTTCTCAGATACTGACAGCCATGCACATAAGGTGAATGAAGATTGAGACAATTGTCAATCTATCTGGTAAATGTGATGGTGTTTCAAAAGTTTTTTGTGCAGACTCTATTATGAAGCTGGTAAGAATTGCTATTACACTCAATTAAACATTTTCCTGACTGGTTGCTTTCACTTTGATTGCTTTCTATTTTGGGGAGGGGGGAAATAAAGTAAAAATAATTATAAAGTATATTTTTAAATGAACACAAGCAGCTTTATTTGCATGTGAAAATTTATATACTCAGGGGAGAAATAGGCTGAGGTTTGCATTGACAATCTATTTTGGCACAGATCTCGAAAAATCACATGGAAGAAGTTTGTATCTGTAAAAGAAAATTTTATAGACACACTAAACTCAAGAAATTGAGTTAACTATCCACAGGAGAGATGCAGAAAAAAACTCAGTGAAAACACAGGCTAACTGAAGCATTTGCAGGACACTGCAACTTCCACAACTGAAGGAACAGGAGCAACACAAGGATATCATCAAGACCAGCAACACCAGACTTTTGAAATCCTGACTTTGCTCAACATTTCTGAAGTGGTGGGGTCTTGTTCAGCAATCTGGAACGGCTACAGCACCTCTAAAGAGCCTGCAACATGCTATGCAGATGGATCTGCATGAAGTTAATGCTGAATTGAATTAATTTGCATAGCATTAGTTCTCACAGACTAGTAAGTGTTTTTCCATTCCTTTGTACATTGTATTTCTAGCCAGACATTTTTTCTTTTTCTTTTTTTTTCCCGTTTTTCTTTTTTTTCTTTTTTTTTTTCTTCTGTTTAACTGCAACTTCTCTTCAACACAGCCATGGCTGGCCATTGCTCTCTATATTAGTAGAGAGCAATTAGTACATTAGTATTCACAATTTCTATTGAGTCAGAACTCAGAATCAGAGCCCTTGAAAAAATCTGGATTTTCTATGTTATTTCTAATTCCTTTATCATGTCCATCATACTGTATTGAGGATTGCATTATCCTTAATAAATATCCACCTCAACTTCTGGCTAGTGTTCTTTGAATAAGACACAGCTAGGGATCTCTGTGAATCTATTCCAGGGAAGACAGAAGAGAAGGGGAAGTGAGAAAGAATCAAGTGAAACTTTCTGCACTGCCCAGAAGTGAGTTACTTCCCCTCCTGCAAAACACTGGAGAAGAGCTATAGCTGGTTATGCTATACCACCATGAATTAAATGAAAATAGATTAAGAAGCGACCCAAGTCCTGAACAGAACTGCCAGGGTGCTCCTCATGTAAAGGATGGGCATGGGTTGGATAGTTAGGGAAAAGAGACCTCTGAAAATGGAAGCAACCAGTGCCAAATGGAGACATCAAGCTGGCAGGACTTGTTGTCAGAAACACAGATACGTTGAGGAGGTGACAGTGTCAACCAGGTGTCAGAGAAACCTACCTCCTCAACTGCAGAGTCAAAGTGAGAAATCTGCTCTAAAGTAATGAAGATAATAGAAATATTTTTTTTAAAAAACTTGCAAAGGAGAAGATGCTATTTTTCAAGGGAAGTTGCTTTAGTATTTTCAACAATCACACTGAAATGCTATAGCTTTCCTTATATAAGAGGAATAGTTATTTTTCCTGTGTGCAGCCATTGTGTTTGCTAGTAGGAGGAAGAGGTATTGAGTAAATACCCTGAGGTATATGTTGCAGGCTGTGAAATATAGATGACTTAACAGATCAGGAGGGCTTGAATAATACACAGAGAAACTGGATGCTCCTTACCAAAGCTTGACCAACACATACAGGATAACCTGTGTGAGGATCAGCATCTGGGGAAAGACCTACACCCTCTTTGTGCTTCCTGAAGAGATGCTGCAGTCAAGGCTCTATAGCTGCTCATAAAGATGCAAGACAGGTCAGTGAGAAATCCTGGCTAGCAAGGTCTGTTACTCTTGAGAGCTGCAGAGAGTGTCTGACCGACATGGTGGTGCAGCAGATGATGGCCCTTATCTTCAGTAAAGGCCAGTATTTGAGCACCCCACCCCCCCATACCACCTCCATACTTTCCTGGTATGGAAAGTCAGGGAGAGAAAGCCAAACTGAAAAAAAACCCAAAAAACAGAAAAATCCCCAAACAAACAAACAAAAAAACCAAAACAAAACAACAAAACAAAACAAAACGGAAGAGAGAGAGAGAGAGAAACAGAAGGTTATACCAAGTGCAAAAGAGAAGAAAAGACTAAGACTTTAGCTAAGAAGGGGGGAAAGGCCAGGTCTGCATTCACAAAGAAGAGAAAGGAAAAAGGTTTGAGCACAAAATCAACAGAAGGAAAAGGACAAGTTGAAAGCCAGAGGGGAAGAGAGGGCAAAAATAAAGTCAAGAGAAGAAAGAAGTACAGTATGTTAACAGAGAGCCTGTTGAATGGAAAGCAGGATAATTCTCTCCAAATTTAAAAAGCTGTTCTCCTTGTGTCTTCAATGTGCCCAAGTACTTCTGCAGTTAAAAGCTACAGAACTGGGCTAGAATGCATAGAACATGCTATAATCTGTTTATCTTAGTAAACTTGAAAGCAAAGTGGCCATTTGTGTCACTTCCATTACAGTATTGATATCGCAGGGCTTGTATCCAGAATCAAATCTTAGAATGTCTTGGCTCTCACAGCACGGACACAAAGAGAAAGAGACAGACACCCGTAAGAATGCGGAGGTATGTTCCAAGAAAAGTGAATGTTTTTGGGTTAGTGACAATGTGCTTAAAGTAAAATAACAATTTGACATAATGAGTGAAATAATAATACACGACAGTGACAACTGAAATATTTACAGGTGAAACAAGTAATAAAGATGAAGATGTTGTCAGATCCAAAGGTAAACAGTGAACTGACAATTTTAAGTAACTAACAAAAAATTACAAGAGTAAATTCTCTACCTAAGAAGCCTGAAGTCTAAATTAATCTGCTACAAAGCCAGGAATATGCAAGTACTGCTGATGCTGCCTGTGAGGAGAATTTTTATACCTAAGAAGACAATACAATAATGCTCCTAGATGCATGCCTGACAGGGGTAGAAAATAGGAGGACACATTGCTGCCCTGGATGTTTCCTCAGAACATTTCTTTTGAAAAGGGTTGATGAAGATATGCTACCAATTTGGTTTGCTCTCTGCTCTTGAACACAGTGGACAAGATGCAGCATTAGAGAGCAACATACAGTAGCATCACAAGAAATGTGCCTTTATCTTCAAAGTAGCAGATTTATTGACTTTAATAAGCAGAAAATATCTGCACGGACATTAGACAAACACAGACTCAACACAGACTGAGAAAGAGCTGATAATTGTATTAAACTGACTGCGTTTTTGTTACATGTGTTTGGGAAATTTCCAACAACAGAGTGCCAAAAGGCCTGGTTGTGAGTCTGACAAAAATCCCACAGAACTGAAAAAGATAAATATTATATGGGTTTTTTTTCGACACAAATTTTAGTGCTTTGCATAAGTATAAGGATATGTTTCTTTAACCTTGCTTGGGCACTGCAAGCTTTACCTGGATGAGCAGTTCTATTATTACCTGGTCTGATGACAGTACAACTGTCAGTCTACCTGAACACTTGAGAACATACCCCATCTACAGAGCTGGGGAGAATGCTGTAAGGTAGTCCCATGGGAGCAACGGACATGGCTGCAAGGTGTTTCCTTTAGGGTTCTAGCTCTGTGTCTAAAAGCAGACTTGGTAGGATTAGCACATTATAAAGATCTGTAAGGATAGATAATGAGGATTTCTGCTCACATTTCCAGTAAGTAATAAGAGTATAACAAGGTTTATGGAGTGGAATTTTAGAAGCTTTTTCTTTAGTGCATGACCAGATGGTGGTGAGAAGAAGAGTGGTCGGGCTTCCGCAGTGGAAATTGTGACTGACTGGGCGATGAAATAAAAGCATTTGGGAAAGGAGAGTGGGAAGGGACTGGACTGCGATAGCTCAGAGATGGAGGAGTAAGTCTGGGATAGAGTCTGCACCACTACAGCAAATTTCAGGAAACTGCTACGTGTAGGAGCTCTGTTTCACTGGTGGCACAGCTAGAAAGTATGCACTGCAGAAGGCACAATTCTGAATTGTGGGAAGTGAGGGAGGCATAAGGACACATGCAGATTAAAGGAAAAACAAAACATCAAGAGTCTCATCCTTAAATAAGCATCTTTCCTCCAAGTTAGTAAGTGAGGTGGAAGTCACATGAAAAAAAAAGAAAATGTTGCCATGACATTAAGTCAGTTCATAGCATGCCTGTATGTCTCTGCAGGGGGATTCAATTCAATATTCCTAAGGTGCCTAAATTGATCCACTACCTTTTTTCATGATCATTCTGTATTTTAAACATTGTGCTTTTTATGACACTTACATGAAAGCATGTGCATGCATGTGTAATTAAGTGTAAAGTAAGAACTCCTTAAGAACAGAGGTACAGAGAGATTTGTGTCCTGATCCCATGGCTCAATTGATCTAGTTCAAACCTCAAGGCCGATACTCTTCCTGCAGAAATAAAAGGAAGTGCACACATGTACTGGTATGGATGCACACACTTACTGGTATACCTGCACATGCCATTGGATAAGGGTGTTTCAGTCACTGAGAGTGTGGTCTGTACACCAATGACTTTGCTTTTGGGGCAAATCCTGGTATATTTGCCCCAAGATGTTTCAGAGACCTGAAGGTATGGTAGAAACAGAAAAAAAGTTTAAAAAACAGACTCTCAAAGTGGAGGGTGACTCTACTCTTAGTTCCTGGCTTTGATAGATGGAGGAGGCCACAAAGTGATTAAAGGGCAGTTAGTGTCAAGGTCATCTATAATTATCATAATTTTGCATCTCTTGAGCTATTATTTGTATCTCTTGAGCTATTAGTTCTTGTTATAATGTTAATGTTATTTAAAGTACATTAATTTGGTTTTTGTTGTTTTAGAAAAGAGACAAAATTACAAATTTAAGAAATATATCTAAATTCTTGCAACACTGAAGGGACTCAAGATCTGCAGCTATGAATCTGCCTCTGAGGTGGTAGAGTCAGCAATGCAGGCAGACTTTTACCAAATCTTTGCTTTGACTTTATACCTCCTCTTTTCTTGCTTCTCTCACATGAGTGGTGGTTAGGATTTTTTCTCTTCTTTTATTTTTTGAATCAGCTGAGTGGAAAAGCACGAACACTTAAATGCCAACTAGTTGTCTTCCAGGGCTTGCTCTTTCTACACATTCTCTTTTTTTTACCTTAATGCACACTAAAATGTTCAACATTAAACCTGTAAACCTTGACATACGCACAGGCACCTACAACTTGAGAATCTCACATTGCTTGTTATGGAAAATAGGTTTTCAAGCTCTTGTTTGTTAGGCACTGGTAGCCTTTTCCTTCATGATGGCAAGAACTCTGGGCAGTGATCAGTGTCCTTTGTGTGTGCAATCATGCCTGATGCAGTGGTCTTGTCTTTTGCAGGTGTTGAGGGTGTAACAAAATGCTACAGACTGCAATCCACTGGTCTCACTTGGGCCAGGAAACAGGTCTGTGGGTGGAAAGTGGAAATGGTGGTCTTAGCAGTATAAAGGAAGTCTCACTAGAAGACTCTAACTGAAAGGAAGTGCACGTGGAAATATGCCATCACCCACACCCAACTTCAGCAAAACCTCATGCAGCTGAAGGGGGTTTATGGGATCTCTGAAGCATAGCCACCCACAACGGTCATCAGACCAATCTGTGTGGGGTTTTTTTAATAGTGCTCTGGGGGGGGGGGGGGGTGGGGGGTGTTTCTCCTTTTTTTTGCTTTTTGACTTGTAGTCATAAGCTCTCAACTTCGTGTGTGTGTGTATAAATGCATAAAGAGACAGAAGTTATGTACTTTTTTGTCCTTTATCCTCCCCATGTTTTAAAATAAGGCATCCCACAAAACAATTTCATCCACAAGAAAACTGAATGAAAAGCCCTAAAATTATCCCACAAGTGGGACTCCTCTTAGGGTCAAACATCTAGGAGGAGGTGAGTCAGAGTCATGGCTTGGCTAATACAGAAATCATAATCTTGGTCCCTTGAAACTGATCATCTAACCATGGCTCGCATCAGCAGAAATGTAGTCAAGATCAAGTGAGATTTTGCTTTTACAGTCTGGGACCAAATCCTCATTTGTTTTGCTTTTATTTTTTGAGTTTTATTTAAAAGCTTATCCTTGGATATCTGGATATGACACTCAGAGGCTAAACTGCTGTAGCTGGATAATATGTTTTCAGCTAAGGGTGTAACTAGCCTGCTTTAAGTTTCATTTGAAGAACACTGCTCAGGTGCTTTTTTCAGATAACTATAGTACCACCTTTGATGAATTTCTGTGCAATAAGCTGAAAGCATGAGTTGTTGCATTTCTTTGAAAAAAATCCATTTCACTCATTTCACTCAGCGTGTTTTGACCCCTTCCTGTATGATTTTTTTCTGTGTATTTGCATTCAGTGCAGCTTTATTTACATAAGATCCGGCTAAAAAAGGATTTTTAAGTCATTTGCAAAGAAACAGTTCAGTTTGAATGAGCAAGTAAGTGAATGAATGAAGTTCTTAATTCCAAGAGGTTGTTACCTTCAGTGGCTTGTTAAAAGAACCACGGACTCAAAAGCTCAGTTGCAAAGAAGATGCATAGCATGTTTCCATCCACCCAGAGACCAGGAAAGCTGCCATCTGACAGCAATGCCTAACATATGACAGCAACAGCTAACACTAACACAAGCCATCCTCTTCTTCCTATCCTTTCCAAGTCCCTCTGTCTGCCACTGCACATGACCAGACATAACCCAGCTCCTCAGTGCTGGGTGTGCTGCTTCCAAAATCTTGCTCTGCTTGACATGTTATATGGTTTAGAAAATGAGGGAAAGCTAATTCAGTTATCTATTAAGAAATGGAAATGCATCATGTAGGACAGATGTTTACATACAGGCAATGTAAACCAAGGTTGTACCTTAAAGGTGAATGCAGAGATGGGCAGTCACCTCAGACTTCACAAATTGTGAAATCCTCATGCTAGGATGCAGCCCAATTCACTCATTGGAGTGCAAGGGCCAAAATGCACCAAAAAAGAGGGCTCCTCTTCATTTATTTAAGATCAAAACCATCCAGGCCTCCCAACATGTCATGTCACTGAAGTTATCGTAAGACAGAACATGAGCAGAGCAAGGGAATGCAGTGTTCATGCTGAGTCCCCATTCTCCAACCCAGCAGTCACTTTGCACCACAGAATCAAGCCTCGTTCACAGGAATGCATGTGAGCCTGGCCCTCTGCCTTGCTGCTCACTCGCTTCTCCTCCCACAACCCACATGCATCCGTGCCAGGCACAACACTTACAATGGATCTGATGATGCAAACAGAATGGGCAGGTTGATAGTTTGCAGCTGGGGGGATGGGGAAAAAAAAAAAAGAAGACGAGAGAGAAAGGTCTCCCAATTACTTATGATTTGCAGTTTGCCAAGAGGTAAACAAAACCCCCAGAGGCACCATAGCCTTCAAAATTGCCATTTTTGTCTGTGCTGCTCCACCAAGCAGCTTGGAGTGGTACCCACAGTACCCTGACACAAAACCACAGGAGGGTGAGGTTCCTGCTTCTGCTGGGAGCAGAACAGGGAAGCTATTTATTTTGGGTGCATCTCTGTGCAGTGAGTCATGTTTCGACTGGAAAATTGGCCACAGTTTTCTTGCAGATCTTTGTTGCCAGCAGAGCTGGCATGCTACCCAATTCCTCCCAGCTCCCTTTCTGCACCCCCACCCCCTTCTTTAGCTTAGGCTGCCTTTATATTGTTAAAGCCCCCATTTAATAATAGTCATTGTGCCATGTTAACCTTGAGAGTAAGGGAGAAAGGACAGTGAAGGGCGTAGCTATGTGCTATAATGAGCATTTGGTGCTATAGCAGGTGGGAAAGGCTTTGGGGATCTGGGCAGATTAGAAAAAGAGGGGGCTCTAGCAGATGTTGAAGCAGGATGATGTATTGCTGTTCACTCTGGGATTCAGACAATACCAGCACAAAAGTAGAACAGGGAAACGGGGAAAAAAATTGATCCCTTCTGATGCAAACTGGGCTGGAAACCAGACATACTTGAAAGTGAGCATTTAAAAAAGACAAATATGTTTCCAGGCCCAACACCTTCTTCTCTCTGTTACTGCCAGATTTCTCTTTTAAAACACCATTTCAGGTTTGATTTATTTTACATTAACTTAAGCCTTGAAGTGTTACACACAACTTCTCTTTCCTTTACCCTCCTCTCAGATATTAACTGAAAATACATGCATCTAATCTTCATCCGCTCCAACACACCTCACAGGCAGCCCAGGCAGGACAGCAGCTGTAAATAAGGTCTCACCTACACAAGAAGGGCCAGCAACACTTAGAAATTCAACCACTTTTTCTTCTGCTTTTATTACAACACTTGCAAAATATTTAATGGTATGATTCCCTCTCTTGCTTCCCACCTAGCACAGTCAACTTCAAAAGTAACTGACACATAATTGACTATTAGCTATATCATATATATGTATAGATATAAATATATATGTATGCATATATATCTATATATGTCTGTGTGTGTATACGTTATCAAATTTATGTCAAAAGGACTAAAAGGAAGACTTAAGTGATGAAAATTTGTCCTACAGAGGTCTAACACCTCAAGAGGCAATGGTGCAGCTGTTGTAATAAATAGTCTGCAAAAGATGAAAGAAAGTAAGGCTTGGTTTTGACCTTGATTTTCTGGAATGCAAATCAAAGTGAGATGCTGGGTACACAGCAAAATGACAAGTAAATTTTTTTTAAAACAGATACCTACATATTAATATAGGACCTTAGTTTTGGAGTCCCACTAGAGTTGAAAATCTAGGCCTTATTCCTGTTTCTATTTGCAAAAACGTTGCCAAGGAACTCACATCTTTCTGAAGTTTATTAGACAATTAAAATTGTGCTCCGTAAAATAATTTCAGATCAGCAGATCGTCCACTTTTGCATTTTGATATGTGAGTAATGCACAAAATCTGGGTTACTTGTTCGTGAATGGCATAGATCTATACACTAGCTGATGAATGCCTCTGAAACTGCTATTGTAAAGGAGTTTATCTTCAGATAGTCACACAGAGAGTTGTGGGTTGCTACAGTAATTTCTGAGAAGCACTTCAGGGCAAAGCTTTCCAGCATCCTGGAAATTCTTAAACCCACCCAGATTTCTGATTTCGGATGGCTGCCAAAAACCCCAGCAACAAACCTCTTCCCTATCAGAAAAACAAAATGGAATAGCACAGCATATGACTACATCTATTATCTATTATCATATGTATGCATTATTGCACTGGAGCCAGCTGCCCAGAGAAGCTGTGGCTGCCCCATCCCTGGAGGTGTTCAAGATCAGCCAGGATGGAGCTCTGAGTAAGTTAGTCTAGTGAAAGGTACCCCTATACATGGCACAGGGTTGGAGTGAAATGATCCTTAAGGTCCCGTCCAAGCCATCCATTCTATGATCCTATGATTTTATGACCTAGGGATTGTCTGTCAAGACAGGGAAATATTGTGATTCCTAGAAGTACCACTTCAAAATTTAGATGGTCAAAAAATGGCGTTTAACAGGAATAGATAGAAATGAAAGAAAAGTGGAACAGTTGGTGGTAGCTTATAGCAGTCTCAGTCATCTGCCAATCCAAAACTGAGCATGCGTTAGCGAGGACTTTTCTGATAGCCATCAGCCAGTCTTCCACCCCCTGCAGAAGCTGTCTGCTGTCCTCCTTCTCTGTACATGTTGGCTATCAGAGGTTGTGTTGGTGGTCTGCTTGCAGTTTCGGCCCCTGAGGTCTTGGAGGTGATGGCAGGGAATATTCTCTGCTCCCTTATTCCTCTTGTCTGTGGAAAAAGGGTTGTGATGTCACTCTTCAGAGGGAGCAGGGGGTGAATATACGACTGAGGCTTTCTCCCTTGCTATATATATGTAAGTTTAAATAAAATATCTTTTGTGAGTCCCTATAGCAATAGCGTTCTCTTGCCTGAATTAGTGGATTGTAATTAATTAAAAAACCCCAAAACAAAACAGTTCAGAGAACCTCAGCACCACACATACATTGAGTGTCCCTACATTCCGGCAAGTGCTAACACAGGGAAAAATCAAATGTTTTTCTGCCACTCATCTCCTTTCTAGTAAAGAGCCCCTTCACATCCACTTGTATTCTCTGATTTTACATGTGGGGTTTTTTTTGTTCATGTCTGAGAAAAATAACCAAGCATGAAAATGAAGTAAATTAATAAGCTTAATAATGCTTTATTTGTAATCATGTTTTTATGAGCAACTGCATTACATGATGAGCAACACTCAAAAGCACAGTCTCCATAAGGTTCTGGCTTTTCCCTGTGTCCCTGGCTTAAACACACAACCCCCAAAATAACATATGGAATACACATGGGGTACTTTGAAATAGCTGAGTATTTACGACAAATTTTAATTTGTGTCTTCTTTTAGCATCTAGATGCCTCAAGTTTGGGCTGTGGGTTTTGCTAGTATACAGAAAAATAATAAAAATCAGAGTAAAATGGAAATTATGTGGCTTCAGGAACATCACTGCATTTTGGTTTAGGCACCAAAATAGAAATCTACAATTTTGTGTTATCCTATATCCACTGACCATCAGCCTCAAGAGAGGTGTCTGAAGCCAAGTTCCTCCTTCCTTCTGGACCAGATCACCATCATTGCTGGGCTCCAGCAGATAGGACACATCACACACAGGCACTCGGAAAAGGGGTAGGTACCCGTGGAAAGGGATAAGCAAACTAAACTAGGAATTCTGAAAAAATGAATGACAAGAGGCGAATGATGGACTCCATTGCCATGGCAGATTTACATGTACATATTCCTCTGGAGTCAGTGATCCTTGTACATCAGTAGAAGCTATGATTTAAGAAAGCAAAAAGAAAAAGGGAGAGAGTGCTAAGTAATGGTGCTAAGTAACTAGATCCATGGGCACAGCTAAAATAAAAAAAAAAAAAAAAAAATTGAAATATGGTTTGATTTATTAGTATGCAGGATAAGCTTTGAACAAAATAAAAAAAAATCTCAGAAATGAAAGGGAAATATGTTTCACAGTAGAAAAAACCCACAAAACAATCTAGAAGTGCTGACTGGGAATAACAACAAAAGCCAGATGGCATAAAATGGCATCTTTAGGGATTATGTGGCATAAGGAGCTGCGCACAAAAGCATGCTCTGAGTCCTTAAAAATCTAACACCACTTACTGGGCATGCTCAGTGTCCTTAGATAGCCACATTAACTTACTTAATGTGCTCTGGCCTTAAAAGCTGGACAATCATCTCTACCATTTAAGCTCTCTGCCCTTAGTTATCCCCAGCCTTTCATAAAGTCTTGTCTGCTCTGCTGTTATATATCCTCAGCAATCCAGGATATTCTGCATTATCAGAAACTTGAAAGAGCATCCTTTATCACAGTTAACAACACAAGTCACCCCCCACACCCTGCCATAGGCATGAGACTCCTCCCCCTCTATTGTTAATTTATTTGGAATGGTAATGAAACTTTGAGAAGCTCACTTAAGTTTCTTCCAGGCAGATCTGCAATATCACTGAAATATTTGTCCATCATATGAATATAAAGGGACAGGAAACTTATTTTCATCTATCCACCCAAAATTATGCTCTACTGGTTGTGAGTGTGAGACTGACTTATTAAAGAAATGTCAGCTTAAATAATTCATTAACTTAATACCATAACCAGAAATGAACTTCATATTTTTCAAAATATAAGTTCTCTGTACATTTAATTCCATGGAGGCCCTGCCTATTTCTTTTCATCTTCCCACCAACAAGGAAATACTTTAACTGCAATCAAAACTAAGTCCAGTATCATTTACATAACAATCATTAAAAGTGCCATCAGTAGTTCAAACATCTAGACACTGTATTCCATTTTTTATGGAGATTTACAGAAATCTTCTTAACAGCAAAGAAGATTTTTCTCCTTAGACTATCAGCTTCTAACCTCAGCCTTTTCTCCTTTCTTCAGTGATGGATTTATGCATATAAAAAGAAATAAATGAATCAGCTTTTTCTAGTTACACAATAACTGGATGGTTATTTGGATGAAATCTGTAATTGAAATATTGTCCTGTGGGATACCTCTGCAATAAGCCTGTTGTATTTGCAGATCTTTTCCTTAAACATGAGACAATATCTTACTTGTAACAGTGAGTCTGTAATACTGGTTTCAGGACTTAGATTTTTATATCTCGCTCATGAACAAAAGATCTAAATATGATGTTCTGGGTCAATATACAATTTTCTTCCAGATGGTCTGGATCCTATTGGACTGCAAACCCTAATGTTAAGGGATGGATCAGAAGTTCCCAGTATCATTGGAATTCTAGACATCCTGCTGAACCCACTTTTAATTAAAAGTTAAACCATGCTGGCCTTATTTTGAAAAGCTTAGTTCACTGTGAAACATTGCACTACTTTTTATTTTTAAATGGTGTGTGAATTTTGTTACTCATTAAATGTGCCAGATTGACAGTCCTCAACCCTCCTGTACCCACAGAATGGGTGGAACAGTAATATAATCTCCCAAATGTTGTCTGGCATTGATGGGAATAATTTCACTTGGCTTCTAATTTTGATAGAAATAGAGTCACTCCACAGAGCAAGAAATGAACTTTCACAAGATAAAGCCTCCCAAAATACTATTGAAAGATATTTGTTTTATTGACTATGAGACAGGTAGGAAAAGTATCTGGGAGTGAGGGAGGGGGGAAATGAGCAGTCATATTCTCTGTACAAATATGAAAGGTGTAAAATCACTACATATCTGTCTGAGATTTCCAGTGTGAATTTTCTTAGTGTGAGAGAACACCTAATATAACTATTCATGTCTTAGGGGTTTTGGAATGGAGGGTACATTACTAATAAAAAGGATCATAGCTGTTCTCTCCTGCTATCTGTGAGTGGAAGATGACCCTGTAGAGCAATGGTAATTTTGTTCCATTTGCAAACAATCCAGAAATGATCCAGAAACAATCCCTGTATTGCCTTAGAGTGTCAAACAATTGACCTGGAAATCACCACTGTTGGAAAATTAGTTACGACTAAGTCCCTTGCATGTTTTTCTTGAGAATCAAAAGCAACTGAAATGCAAAATATTTAGATGGGGATTTATGGATTCAGAAATGTCCTGATTAAGTTGAATGGAAAAAGAACGAGGAAATTGCGAGGCAGTTAATAAAAATGCCCGTTAAGAAAAATGCAGTTGAACCTAGGCAAAACGTGGTGCTAAGTATTGTCTTTGCTTCAGACAACCTGTCTGACACAGCAGATTTAACAATAGCCACATATGCCACTATTCTCTGAGTCCTTTACCACAAAGATGCCCATTTTAACATTTTGAGGACAAAATAGTTTTAGTGAATATCCATGAGAGCACCATTACCAGAGGGAAATGATTTTAGTGCAAGCTAATGGAAACCACATTACATGAGTAAATTATTTTACTGCAAGCCTCTGAAAACCACATTACAATAGTCAAACAATCTCATTTCAAGTCCACTGAGACCACATTAATAAAGCCATTATCAAAGTAAACCAATTTCAAATGAACTCTGTGGGGATTTAGTTTTAAATGGCAACAAGATTTCAATGCATGTTGAGAAAGGCCCATTGAAGTGCTATTATGGTGTAATGTCAAACATGCAATCAAAGATACAGGGGCCAGATACAGGATTATTAAAAAAATGGTCACAATTAATTTGACTAACAATTTGCTATTAATTACCATTTGTGTTCTATTTATTGCTTTTTCCAATGCGTGACATGAGTTTGTTAGAAAGCAATACACGCAAAATTAATTTTAAAGCATTTCAAGAAGTCATTATGATAACTCAAAAGGCAGCAATATCATTCAGCCACTTGTAACAAGCACACAAACAATATTTTGGGATAGAAAAGCTGCAGTAAGTCCTTATCCCATGTGCCAGGAGCTATAATCATCAGGACTGGGAAGAGCAGAGGGATTGTGACTGAATTAATCTGCAGAGTAGACTATGTACAGAAGAAGGAGGAAAATGTAGCACCTGAATGCTCCCTGTTGAAACTGGGAAAGCTGTACTCATGCCCCACAAGGTGATATTAATGAGTTATACTTACATCTAGAGGCACTCCCTTTCACACATGGAAATTACCTCATGTGATTCTTTCACTTTTGATTTTGATTTCCTTTGATTTTTTCGTCCAACATCTTTTGTTGTACCTACTTCCATAGAAAAATAATCTTTTGTCATCAAAAGCTGAAGAAAACATTTCTTTGTGTGTTTTAGAGAGAGTTCCAGACATTCATCTTTGATGGATGAGTCTAAATCTTTGTGGGTTCTTTTCACTTTGCAGATTGACCAGCCATGAAGCTTAGATTGCAATATGCTTTTCTGTAAGTTTACAATCAAATTTAACAGATTCCAGCTTAGCACCTCAGCTCTGCCTAACTAAATCCAAACTTTCCTAATGCAGAAGACAAAATATTTTGTCATGAGAAGAATTCTGCCATAAATCATAAATACTTGTGGATTTGAAACATCTATAGTTTTTATAGTGAGGGGTGTAATATTTTCTCTGCAATTTTAGAGATACATTCTAATATAATTTCAACGGCCAAAATCCTGGGTTTTTGTGGGTTTTTTTTTTTTTTTTGTAGGTCTGGCTGCAATTTTTATGCCCACTATACAGAGAAATGGTTTACAAATGGTAAATAATTTCAATGTGCACCTGTAGATATCCTTCTTAAAAATTTTTAAGCATACAATAATAATAAGAGTAGTGCTATCTTTGCTGGCATAGAAAAATAAGAGCTCAGGTTCTATGTTGATACTGATGAATTAGTAAAGTGCGAACTATTGAAAAACTTGTTCAAATCAGATGAGAAAATAAATCATGATTGCTAACATATCTTTGATTGTCAAGATGTAGATAAAAATGTCTTGAAAAATGATGATAGTATTTTAATAGAACAATCAGTTTAAAAATACTGAATTCATAGATTGCAGCTGTGGGTCTTTGAGCTGCTCACTAAGTTTGATTAGGAAGGATTCCGTGGATACTCCTGAGTGGCATATTACTAATATCCAGCACAAGAATTAACCAATCAGATTAACTAAAAGAATCAGATAGTGTATATCATGAAAATAACCCATTCTGAGAATCCTACCTCAAAATACCATAGAATTTTGAAACTGTAAATTTTGTTGAAGCCAATTGTGTTCATCTTTAGAAATATGGAAATATTTAAATTATTCCTAAACTTTTCCTGTTCTGCATTATGAATTAGGGATATTAAAAAGGTGAAAAATAATAGTTTTTCAAAATCATAATTTTCCTGCTGATTTGCCAGCTGTTTCCATAACCCCCCCAAACATACCAACTGGTAAGTCAGAGTACAATCAACATCAGTGAAGTTCTGTGTTTAGATTCTGCTCATCTCAAGTACAAAAGTGTCTTTAATAAATTTATAAATTTCTATCAAGTTTAGGCTAGTGGGCTTGTTTGGGGTTTTTTTCAGTATTTCCTAAGTAATCTCAAAGTAAGAACAGACTGTACATTTACTTATGCAAATCCAAACTACTATGACAGAGACCTGACACCTCTGCTTGTATTTCTCCTTTTGATGTCACTGTGACTATTACTGATGAACCAAAAATTAATTATTTGATGTTATTTCATAAAAAAGTGATATTAAGGTCTCAAATTTGAACATGTATTTTCATGGCTTCTTTACAATAATAGACCAAGCTGAGGTGAGGATTTCAAATGGAAACACAAAATAATAATCACAGCAAAAGGAAAACTACCAAAAGAAAGTTGATTTCTCAAAATTCTTCTGTGACAAAGAAAAAATGAAATAAATACAGCCCACTGTCTTGCCCAAAATCCAGATGTATCACAGGACAGTGCTCTAATCCTTTTGCTTTTACATGAAAGTCTTAACCTTGAGTGTGCATATTTTCATTACTTCTAAAAGTTGAAAGAAACAAGAAATCAAGTCCAGTAACAACAGCAAGAACACATCTATATTAGGTTCAGTGAGACATGAATACTTATGAGTTTATATTTAGAACTAGTTACCTCTACCCACAGAAAATTCATCACTGTTGATTTGTTGCAGTAAGAAATTTCTCCAAAACAAAGTTGACTCACCATGTTTCTACAAAAAGAAGAAAAAAATCCCCTTACTAGTACAAATGAAAGAGTGGAATTGTATTTCAGAACCTTGTTCTCTTGTAGTCCATAGTGCAGGTATTTCACTGTACTAAATGAAAGCAGTCACATTAGTGGGTGTCTCTTTGAAAACTTCTGGTATGAATTCTGTCTTTTTTATTCACCATTGATGCCCAAATACTGACTTAACAGCTTTGTGGCAGTATGCAGTAGTTGAGAGAGATGCTGCAACCTAAAAAAGAAATAAAATATTGAACTTCAGCACTGAAAACCATTCTGTCTGAACAGGAGGAGAGACCTTTGAGCTAGAAGCATTAGGTATTGGATTGTCTTACTAATAAATACTCACCCTAAGCTAGTAGTTAAGAATCAGTCTTGAAACAGTCATCTGTGGAAAGCAGTTTGCTAAAGTACTAATATGATCCAGAAGGATTTGTAGGTCACTATTGGTAGCTAAGCTCTGCATTGGAAGTGAATATATACAAACAACTTCTCTGATGTATTCAAAGAAGGAGAAAGAAAGGGACAATTTTAAAATACTGAGAAGATGGAGGAAAAGTTTGGGTTCAGTGCTAATGTAGATATAAACCTCAGTCTGAATCTCACCAAGATCTTTATTACCCTCAGTTGTTAAAGAAATTGGGATGTATTTACTTCTGTTAATTTCAGTGTCTGTACTGATATCCCATTCTTCAGACTAACTTTGAAAGTCAAAACATCTCTACTCAAAGCAAGGGAGTTTTTTTAGCAGCTTTGATACATTTGCATGTTTGCAGGTGCTGTGGTCACTATGTGTGCCACATAACCTAGTTTAGTCATAGGCTGTGGCTCTGACAGTTGTCATTAGCTAAACAAATACAAATTTAAGTGTGGCAGCAGCATAAGTGAATGGAGGTTTGTCAGAATAGGAACAATGTGCAAAATTCCATCTTACCCAAGAACCAGTGTTTAATCATTTACTTGGCCCTCATTTGAAGCGGTTGAATAAAAAAGAAAGGTAAATGAGGTGGAAATGATAAGAACTTGAGAAAACTTGAGCACAGCCGTAACATTTCATGGTAGTCTAAACTGGTAGTGGTGTCACTGGAAATTGCCTTTGCTATGGATGTAGGCAAAGAATCCAGACATAGCTGTTCTTGCATGCAACGTTCCGGTAACAGCTCCTGAAGCCCTGTGTACTTGATATATTCACCTCAGTATAAAAAAAGTGTCAAATGATCCATAAAAGAAATCTGAGAATCAATATTAATTCTAAAAGGTAGGAGTAATTCAGTGTTTGTGGTTTTGACAAGATCTTGTCTGCCTTGACAGATCAAACACATCTCACCTGTTAGAGTTATACAGGTAAATGTCAGTATGGTTGAGGCTTTAGAGGCTTATTAAAGGGCTATTGGTTGCAACATTTTGAGGAAAGATAAATGGAAATTTAGAAGAACATGTTCACCAGATTCTCACTTTTTGGCACGAGGATTAAATATATAAAACAGATTTGGGAATGTCAAATTGTTTTGCAGTATACCACACCTGAATCAGTTTGCTTACAGAGAGATCAAAACCAAGAATAATACCTGGGAAGTGGTGCCAATCTGGTTCTGTTGGTGGGTTCATACCCACTCTTCATTTATTTGTTGGTCTATAAACTTTTCACATGATACTTTAAAGTTTTTGTTCTATGAATAAGATTAATGCAGTGTGTCCATATTTTCAGTGATAGATGAAGTGATTTGATTTCTCAATTTACGAATTTTAGTCTTATGGTTCAGGGGTTTTTTGTCTAATTTTTCATTTTCTTGTATTTTCTGGTGAGTTACATATTCATAAAAACTACCAAATCTGAAACATTTGGTGAGATTCTACAGATTTACTTCTTAAACTCTATACTTGAAATAAATTGCTGCCTGAACCCTTGTTTTTGCTGATATTTCTTCGGATGTACTTTTTCTTCTTATGAATTAAAAAAGATCTGCAAGTGAATGCTCCCTTGAAAAAATTTTCTCTCCTTTCAGAGAGATTGACCTGCTCTCTTCTGAAAGTCTCTTGTTCTGCCTCAGCCAGTTGTTCCACAGACTGGTGTTTGAAATAAAATCCCTTGTCTTCTTCCATGCATCTTTGACACACGGCATGTGATGAACTTTGAACTTGAAAGATTTGCCCAAGCAAAGTGGAGAGGTCCAACTAACAAAAAGAAGAGTGATGGAGAAAAAAAAAAAAAAAAACCAAGAAAAAACCCTTTGTTTTAAACTTTGTTTTAAAATGGAGATCTTGCCGAAACACATAAAAATCAGGTATTCTGGTTCACTAGAGTATCATCTATGTCAATGGTAGTTGTTGGCATCACCCATTGTAAAGCACATCATGAATGTCTATGAACTAAAAATTGAACTTTTCAGGTTGGGCTCCAGAAATTTCCATCAGCTCTGATTTGCTTCTGTAATTAGAATTTTAGAGACATCACATTTGAAAATTTAAAAGAATATATATGAAGCTAATTTAACATTTTAAATGGAGTGTATTGTAAAACGATGTGTTTAATGATAATGAGTAAAACCAACATCATGTACATTAGAAAATTCCTCAAACTTTCTGGGAATCAAGCATTTTAATATTCCTTAGTTGGGAGGACAAAAATTATTAGTTTTGTTAGCAGGGAAAAATGCAGCTTTTTGAGAGACATCAGTTATTTTGAAATAAAACAAAGCAATATATTTTCAGTAAACAGAAGGTATCAAATACTTTTGAGTTATGGAGGTATACATGTCAGCTGTAGCACCTTCCTTCCAAATGTGGGCAGCTTCAGGCAGAGTTGTGATGTAATCTGAAAATGTTTTGAGAATCATTCATTGAAGTCAGAGCATGCAATTCAGGCAACCATAGAATCATCAAGGTTGGAAAAGCCCTGTAAAATCATTGAGTCCAACCAGTAACGCAGCATTCCCACCATGTCAACTGCTAAATCATGCCTCAAGTGTATCCACATTGTTTGAACACTTACTGGGATGGTACCTCCGCTTTTCCCCCTTTTCTTGCCTTTCTAGGGACTGCAATTCACTTCAGTACTTCATGCACCAAAACGGTATGAAAAGATAATGCTCACGTCTGTAAAAAAAAAAAACAAACCAAACTTGTTTTTTGATTTGGGGTCCTTATCTCAGCCTGAGACCTTTAAGAGCAGTAGAATCATGAATTTCATTCACCTGAGCAGAGTCCTCATCACTCACCTATCTATTTTTTTTTGTGTAGCTGCCCAGATAACAGTACATAGATGCAATAATTCTTCTCAAGCTTTATTCCAAACTTAAATGCACCCCACTAGGATTTTCAGTACCCTTGTCCTCCTGATCTGGGATAAATACAGTTAAAACACGCTTTTGGTGTCTCCTCAAATTTGTTTCTTTATTCTGTTAAATGGATAAAAAAGATTGAAGTTGAACCCTTCAACAGATAAATTTCAAATATCAATCTCAGTTTCAGATGAATGAAGCTGCAGAGTACATCTAAAGCAAGATAATTTTACCTATTCAGTAGCAAAAAATAAAAAGTGAAAAGGAAAAATGTGTTTAATACTACTGATGTAGAAAAGCATATTGTATATTTATAAATGGTACCCAAGATCAGATTTAACTGAGAACAAAATCTGACATGCATTTGACTTCAAGGCACTAGGACTACGTGTTACTGTGTTCAGGTTATTTCAACTCCTTGCTTACTATGAATTTTATAAAACACCATATGCTACCAAGCTGCCTCTACACTGAACACAGCAGTAAAAGAAATATGATAAAACAGCTACATGCAATTACTTACCTAGTAAAATCTTAAAACTAATTCTTTGTCAGAGACAGGTAGAAACTTTAGTAATCCAAAGCATGCATTGCCAGTATTCTGCGTATTTAAATATCTGATAATTTAGATGCGTCACCTAATGAATTTGAGAGCATTTCAACAATATGACACAATAGATTCAGGTTAATTGCAAATGGGTCAAATACTGCAGCAAAATGCACAAATTCCACCACTGGAGTCTCTTCCCAGTTTGAATCTGTCAACAATTCACAGTCCCAGTTCACTGAATGTTTTCATTATAAAAGAATATATATGTTTTGATCCAAATATACAAGAGGGAAATATGTTCTTTTATATATGCTAAAATTTGGAATGACAAGATATTGCAATAAATGTACTCACCACTGAGGCATTTGATAAAGTATAAGCACTTCTTGTTCAATATTTGGTTGTGGGTTTTTTTTAGTTGTACACGTATCAGGTAACTGATCTGTAACTACTGCTAGTAGTGTGATATATATGATAAACATGACTGCCTATGATTTGTGCATGAGAGATTACCTAGAATTTTGGCAGGATTCTTATACTATTCCTGAAAATCAAATGGCATTCATAATATGTAAAAAAAATGAGGAAAAGAATAAAAATACAAATATATCTGATCACATCATGTACTGAAATTTATACTCATGTTTAAGCATATACTTAATTTTAAATTATAAATTTCTCAGTGATAAGGACAATAAATCTGAACTATGACTCATGTATAGCCTTAGAGTAAAGGATTGATGCCAACTGCTTTTGTTTCCACTCTCAGATGTAGTCAGAAACCTGCTTAGCCACAGACAGAATTGCTTGATCAGATGAAAAGAAAAAAAAAGAAAAAGGCAGCATGTTTTTTAAATAGTTCATAATCTCCAAAGTTCTGGTTCCAGAGAAGATCTGCAAATGAACACAGGATGAGGTTTGTGAGTTACACCCCAATAAAGATCTTACAAAGTGAGAATTCATCAGTACAATGATAGATTGTTGCCCCTTCACTTCACACAAGCTATGTGTTTATGGAGAATGGATCCTTCTGAAAATGTTTCCTACCTTGCCTGATCCAGTGGGGATAAACAGCTCATTAAGGGACTAAGGCTCCTTCCTAAGAGCCAATATTTTCAGAAAAGGAACCTGTACAGAGACAGCTTGACAAGCATTGGAAGTTGTTTCCTCTTTTGATTGAGTACATTTTCTTCATTATGTGAGGAAGGAATTTGTTCTCAAGCATTTTTATGTGGTGCAGACATTGAGATACTCTGCCACAGATTTCAAGGTTTGGACAGATTGAAACCTTGTTTGAATTGTCTGGTAGAAAAAAGGCACTTACAAACACCCAGCCGTAGAAATGTGTAGCCCATCTGAGGAGTAGTAATTAAAAGACTAATTGCTTTCAAAAAGATGTACCGGTGTGTCTCTTCAGGAAATACCCTGGGGTCATGACTCTAGTTTTCACTTTACGCCAGGAGCATTTTGGTGGGGGGAATTGATCAGAGCAGGTTCTGGACAAGTACAACTACATTCATGGTGGACATCAGTAATCAGGTGAATCTGAAGGTGGGCAAGGAGACGTTTTCAGTTAAGACTTCTGTGACTTCAGAAAGGACATGTTTGAGTAAAATGCTGAGATCTTCAAGGAGGAAACTGCTGTGCTTCTTAGCAGGAGGTAGATGACTTTATTGTGGTACTAGCATGAGGACTTGTAAAAATTACATTTCTATTTGTGACAGTGCCTCCAAGTCTGCCTGTCACCCTCTGGCTAACAAAAGCTACCTCCCAGACCCATTTCTTATCTCAAATTGTCTTAATTAAGATAAGATTGTCTTACCTCCAATACCTTAAGATCAAGTACATATATTTGTAGACTGCAATTTTAAATCCTTTCATAGCTACTTTTAAGTGTTACAGCTATTAATGTAGAGGGTATATGGAGTTAAATTGATACTGCAAGAAGCATGAATTTTATTATGTATTTTAAACTCCATATTTGTGAATTGTTCCCTTCTGAGTGGGTGAATAGTGCTATAAAAAGATACATTATGTTTCAAGGTCTGTCTCCGCTTGGAAAAATATATATTTATTTACTGTATATAAACATAAAAAAATGTCTTGAAAAGATGGAAAGGGGATAATATTACCACAAAAGATATTTCTCTAGAGGACAATATTGAGCATTATTGAAATAAATTGTACAAAAATGTGAAGCTTTGTTTCATAAAAATTTTTTTTTCTGTTACAACATGTTAATGTCAGTCCCACTGTTTTCCTTATGATATCTGTGTTGGGCACAATCTATCCTGTCTGAACTGAAGTGGCTGCTAACCAGGCCACTAGCACTCATGTGCTGAATTTAGATTGGCAAAGTTGTGTAAAAATATTTTTTTACTTTTGTGGACTTATAGAAGAAAATTTTCTTTTCTGGGCTGTGTATTAAACAAAAGTTGTTTTTTCAGTCCAGCAGAAGAAACCTGTATCTCTTTGACCACTACAGTACACCTGCTGTCATATTTTCCATTTAGTGGTTTTTATTTTTGTGTTACTATATTTAGTATTTAGAGTAGCTTTTGTACTGTATTTAGGGTAGTTTTCAAGATATGTTTGGTGAATGTTTTTGTCTCAACTTATATGAATGTATACCATAAAAATTCCACAGTGGTGTATATGTACTGTTATGTTACTTGATAGAACAATTTGGTTGTGTTTTTGCTAAAATCAGAAAATTCTTGAAAAATTTCAACCCTCAAATACAATCCTTTTGCTTTGAAAAGGTTAAAATCTCAAAATTAAAAAGAAAACCAGAACAAAACAAGCTTTATTTAAAAAAACCACAAAAACCCACAAAACCCCCCCCAGCACCCCCCCCCCCCCCCCCAAAATAAAACCCAAAGAAAATAACTAGATTTTAAAATGTGAAATTTTAAGTGTTTCACCATCATAGTTCATTATAATTTATTCTCATATTTTTTATGGGCAGGTTTGAAACTTTACCTGTGCTGAGAAGAGACAATATCCGTTACAAAAGTCAGCCCCCAAAACAAGCCAGTTCCATCCCAGTTCCCCATTCCTACTGCTGCTGCAAGATTTGGCCTCTTCTCACAAGCCTTGCAGAGCACACTCACCTCTGTAAACCAGAATCTCAAATATCTATGCTTCAGAATCAGTGGGTTTGGTTTCCCAGACAAGCTACAGTTGTTGAGTTAGAATATGAAGGAAAAATTTTAGGGAGCAATTTTTACACAATTTGCCTGTTTTGAAAGCTTGGATGGTTTAAGCAAAAGGATAAGGATTTTTTTCTTCCTGGTTTCAGTGGTAGGCACTGGTCCCAGTCATCTTAAATCTGCAAGTGTAAGGAAATCTACATGATTCATCTGACCCCACAGCATGGCCCTTCACTAATATAGTAATTTGACAGAGTAGTTTCAAAAAGACTTACCTGGCTCCTGATGGTGTCACAAAGGGTTTGTATGTATGGGAATCCAGTTTTTTCCACTTCCAGTCTTATTTCCAGTCTGGTGCTTTTACCTCCTGAACAATCTACCTGTTATAACAGGGAAAAAACAAAAACCAAAACAACAAAACAACAAAACCAAAAAACCAAACCTAAAATTACAGTCCCTAAGGAATGAATAACATTTTTCTATGTATGTTCTGACAGCAAAAATAGAAATTTCCCCACCAGTGGTTTAATTTAAAGTGCAATATTTTGCACAATTCTAATGAAAATGGTGTTTCCACTGTACAGATTATATTGTGGAACTTACACAAAATATGTCTTCTAAATTTTTCTTGACAGTCATAAATATTTCACATTCTCCTCTAGAGGGACTGGGTAATACATAAGTTGCGGAGATTGTAACAAAGTGGTGCACTGAACAGGAGATAAAAGCAATCTGTGGAATGGTGTTATTGACATTTGGGATATCAGAAATGGCTGTTTCTTACAATCACCCCTTGGCAAGCTGCTTAGGACTGTCTGCTCCATGGGATATGTGCCTGGGCAAGAAAATGAGTGAAGGATCTGCCGTGCTGTGGATATCAGCTGGGCTACAGGGTTCAGCCTCCAGTGCACAGCAGCATGCCTTGTCCTCTTCCTGGGCAGTGGGAGGACCAGTTCTCTGCCAAGCATTGTGTACGAGGCTACAACATGTTTTAAAATAAGGACCACATGCACAGGAACTGCTTGTGTGATGATCTGCTTCCTATCTGTCTTTCCATGTGATCTCCAGCCAGACTGGGATGCCACTGTAGACTTTCTGCTGAGAAACAGGTCAGGTAATTCTGTCTTCATCTCCCCCAACAGCAAAACAGTGGTATTTAAGTCAAAGGATTTGTGTTTATTTTAACATTGAAGTTTTTTATTAATTCCATTTTTTTTCTTTTAGTTTGTGTTGGAATCACACTTCGTAATAAACATTTAGGAATGCAACTGATAACCAAACCACTAGCACAAAATTTATAAAATCAGCGTGATAAGCTCTGAATATTTTATTGCAAAATAGCCATAGGCTTTCTGGAGAAGTGAACAGTAGTTCAAGACGTAAAACAAACAGTACCATAGTCACAACTGCTCACTTGAGAAAGTAAGATATGGATAATCAAAATGTAATACAGCCAGCACCTAATTCTCTAGTCCTGCAACAACTACCATAAGCTACTATATAGATTGTGCAGCTGATGAACAATTCACAGAATATGTACAGTAACATTTATGGCACAGAACTACTAATGCAAGAAAAAAAATAAGAGGAAGAAGAAGGATATAGGCAGATATGAGAAAAGGCAATTTCTACAAATTAATGAATTTGAATTAAATGAATCTCAGAAGGCCAAGTGAATTATATATTAGTCATCTGAACTCTGACAGCTGGTTTTGAGAAGTTGCAGAGAAAAGGGAAATGACAGAAAAATGGAATAAAAAAGGTATCATTTCATCAATTCCTGAAAATAAAAGTCTAAAGATAGCTGAATAATATTAAAAGGGAAAAATATCTTTCAGCAATTGCTTAATGAAATAAACAAGACAAACACATTTATAAACACCGATGAGGACTGTCCTGAACACATTGCATACTTTATATGTTATGGTTAAGTACTGGCACATTATTCACCTATTTTTTCCTCTATTAATATCAAAATGCAAAAAAAACCCCCATATCAGAGACCTACACCAATGATTCAGTTTTCTATGACTAAATGTCAAATATATCCCAAGCTAATAGGTATGGTCCAAAGTCTGGTATATTACTGGATCCATCCTTATTCTGCTATAGCTGAATTTTCTAATATAAAATGGTGAAGGCAAGAATGGGAATTCTGTCATGATCACACAAAGAGTCCTTGAGAGTTTTTCTCTTCATTTATGCACAAAACCATTAAAGAGCACTATTTACAGGGAAAAAACCCAAACATTGAGAACAACAAGAACCTACCAAACCAAAATATTCTTCTACGGGGCAATTCTCCCAATAAGTCTGAATGTGACTTTTTAATGACTATTTCACAAAATACAAAGAGGAATAAAAATACCAAGCAAACAACCAAAAAATCCCAAGAAATTAATCCTGGGGTTTGACATTTAGATTACATTAGGAAGTTTATATAATAATGCGCTAACAACCTCTCTATAATATTTTATTAAAGTTTTGACAGAAGGTTTTGAATATGAATATTAAGTAAATATTCCTGAGTTACACTATGCATGTTGAAATTTTAATTAAAAAGAAGGAAGTACTAAATTATGTAAAGTTTATGTAGAGATCCCAGAAATACAATGATATGAATTTTATGCAGGTATTATTGGGTGAAAATCTTTGATTTTGCATTAAAAAGGCAGACACTTTGATTTTTCTGACTTGAAAACAATCTGCAGATCTGCTTAAAACTTTATAAATACCCTTATAAGTATAGAATAAAATCAGACTTTCTGTTTTATAAACCATAATGAAGATTATATTGGATTTTCGGTGCTTCTAAATATAATTACCAAGTAGTATGCAGCTGATACAGAGCTGAACATGGATCAGTGTTAAGGAGAAAGAATCAAGTATTTGATAATATAATAATAATATAATAAGTAGTATAATAAATACTAGTGATCAATTTTGTATCTTTATATTCATATATTTTGTCTTATTCATACGGAATAAGAGCCCAAAATACATCTCTTCAATGTTCATTATACTTGTAAAAATCAGTTATCTCACATACACATAGGAATCTTTCAGTTGCAAAGAGGTAGGCACTGACTGTTTGAAATACACTGCTTTTTTGTCTGTGTGGAAAAGGTCTGACATAATAGTTCCTATGTAAGAATACTGTATGGTAGTTCAGTAGCTCTGAGCAATAATTAGGAAAAAATCAGTTTAGGGCCAGGAATAAACTAACAATATTTCTCCTTTCTCATATTGTACAAGAACCTCAGGCTGTGCTGTTTCCTGTATTGCAGATAACTTTTGCAAATGGTGTTAATAATTATGGCAGCATGAGATGGTAATAACTTACATTTGCACTTTCAAGATGGAACATTTTACTGTGATTCTATTCACTCTCAAAATTATAAACCTTTGATTATTGACAGACTTCGCAGAAACAGCATTTCATTTTTATCCTAAACATAGCTTTGAGATTACTATTGCACAGACCCCATGAGATCAAGACTTAGACAACCTTTTTTTATGCAGTATTTAGTAGGTAAATAAGAATAGCAGTTGTGAAAAGTGTTAGGAATAGAGTCCTGGACAGTAAGAGTGTTTAATAATTGAACAGATAGGAAGAAAATAGAAGCTAAAAAACTGCTTATCAGTACATGTCAATCTTAGCAAGGATTGTCTTAACAGACAAGAAAAATCAGGCCTTGAGGTCATGTAATTCATGGCACTAGTATTCTAAGTTAATGTTGCTAACTTTTTAGTGTCTATAAAGAAAGGAGATGAAAGGCCACTATGCATTTAAAGTTTAGTATCTCTTGCCTTTTGCGTAGGACTTTTTATTACTCGATTAAAATCTGAGTTCTCTCAGAATTTCTCCAGTCCCAGTACCTAGATTGTTGCTCATGCTGTCAAAGAAGAGATTATTTCCAGCATGCAGTACACATGGAACTCAATTGCCATGTCTTTAACATCCTCCTTCTGTTCAGTTTCCCAAGTTCAAACTTTTATCACAGTCTATAATAAGAGAAACCACAGAAAAACAGCATAGCCTCAATCTTTCCTTTACTTCCTTTTTATGGGATAGTCTCTTTAGTCTCTGTAGAGAGAGATAAGGTACAGAGTGGAGCTTCAGGCTGTGGGATGTGCCTGCAGAAGGCTGTGGCAGCACAGAGAGGCTTGTCCCTGCCTGGCCTTGGGGAAGGAGATGCTGTGTGGCAGATGCCCTGAGCAGAGAGGAGCCTGCTGGAAGCTGCCACAGCCCTGAACAGCGCGGGGTCACCCACACAGGGACATTGAGACAGCGTGCTGCTGGTGTGGCAATGTCAGATGGGGGAGAATTACCCTGTCAGGAAATGGCTGTGTCCTGAAGAAGTGTGTAAAACCAGCTGGTTTCTCTCAATAAACATCTCAGGGTCCCTGCCGGACTGAGGCTGAGCCTTGGTCCTTGCACTTGGGCTCTGAGGACTGCAAGCATAAAGGATCATGATTTCTGTTCTTTAGCACCTGACTTTGGGAGCATCCAGTCTTGAATCCAAACCCCTAGCATAACTGAAACTGCACCTGGCTTTCATCTCTTTGTCATTTTAAGTTGCTTATGCACTTTTCAATCCAGAAACACAGTCCAGTCTTCTCTGTTCAGCTTGAGATAAGCGAGGATTCTAATTATCTATTCCATCTTCAAGAACAATAATTTTAGAGGTACCTAGTCTAAGTTATGACAATTTTACAGGGACTTTTTTAGATGCTTCTATGAAAGTACAACTTTACACTGTCAGCTTTCTTGTGGTTCTTTTCCCTCCATTCTTCCATCTTATTTATTTTCAAAGCAGAATTTCTTTTCACTTGCCTCATCAATGTAGAGAAAATTCTAAACCCACAGTATTTATGTAATTTATTCCATATTCAAAATTCTTTAAAGTTATTGGCTAACTATTTCATAGAACATTTCTATGCAGTACAGAACTCAGAGAGAAGTAATGGCTATGCAGAAATTTGGTGGCAAGGAAAAGCCTGAATATCGAAGATTAACATCCACAATTCTGCAGTCTTTGCACTGCACTATATCTCTTACTAAGATATAAAGAAAAGTGAAAGATATTACTGAGCTTATGAACATCAAGCTCTGCTAATCTAGACAAGGCTTCTAAAAATTACTGTAACTCAATCTAGTGAGTCTTTTTGCATTTAAGACATTACAGAGAGTAACAGGATACTGTGACACTCAAAACTCTACATTTACAAGTAAGCATCTGCTGAAACAAGCTTTGTAGACTAAGTTTAGAAAGCCTTTGCTTATAGTTGATGGGGAACTTAGAACAAAACCTTGGGTCCCAACCCAAGTAGCTTCTGTAAAGTTCCATTTTTTTCGAAAAGATCATTTTTTTCTGCCTTTGGAAGATCTCATGGACATCCTCATGGCTGAAACAGATCTTGACATGTCCAGCTTTGCTCTAGATGACACCTCACTCTGGTCTTTGGAGGTAAAATATGATGGAGATCAGGATGTAGTTTTTCATGCAGAGAGAGCATGACAAATACCTTGAAACATCTCTCCCCAAGGAAAAAACAAAAAGTAGCAGAAAAGCACAGGTACTCCTGCCATGTTTTCTGTCTGTTATCCCTCAGATAATATCTACTGCTTAGCGTAACCCTTCATCCTCAAAGCAGTCTCTGCAAGAACAGGGAGATCTACTTTGGAATCGCAGCTATTATCTTTGGACAGATATTATGTAATTTTTACAGTGTTCTCACCTCTGTCATTTCCTCAGCAGTATGGATTGCATGTCTCCCAACAACAGGTTTCAGAATCAAACCATTTTTCATCTGTCTGGAGTGGCTGAGAGGGAAATGTGTTCTGGGGACCATGCCCAAAAATATCCCAAACCCTCTTTGTTCTAACCCCAGAATCTTACTGTGGAGTCACTCTCCATGTGGAGTCACTACCTCCAAGCACCTGTTTTTCCCACTCTAAAATGTTTTCTGGACCGCATTACCTTAGAAAGGAAGATTTTTTTTTTTTTTCAGTTTTGAGATCTTTAAATTTAGATAAGCTTCCAAGTTAATCTCCAAACCATTTCTAATCATCACTATTATTAAAACATGTTTTATATTTAAGTGTCAGCTAATGTAATGTAATCCAGTTAATACAAAAAAATTTCATTAATACTACTTTCTGAAGTGTGGGGGTGCAATTAACTGTGAAGAGGGGATGCTGGCTTTCTGAGATGTAGAAACAAGGGCTATCAGGTAAGTTGAAGGAAAAAAAAGAAAAAAGCATATCCTGATCCTGGAAGTACACACCGAAAGCATAGGGTAAAAAGTAACTTTATGTTTTCCTTTTTGCATTGTTTTCTCAATGCATACCTTAGAAAAATATTATTTGTCAGCAACAAAAGTGACTATTTTTTCTGGTAGAGATGCAATTCATTGCAGATTCACATTTATTCATGGTTGTATTGCTAACTTTCCAGCCTAACTTAGTTCCCAGAAGCAAGAAGAAAAAAAAAGCATGCTCAGAATTTACATATTGTGCTTATAAATTAGGGTAGCTGTCTTAGAAATGCTCAAGGGAGCTGGAAGACACATATACACACATAATGTAGTAAGAATTTTAAGCTGATATATCTGTTCTCCACTTTTATAGAGACATATTCTGCTTTCAGTTAAGACCTCTTATTAAAGAATATTCAAATATGTGAAAGCGAAGATAAAGTCTGACAGACCTTCAACAGGTTGTGCTGCATTCATACAGTACTGTCTATATCACTTTTTAATTAGCAGTCCAAATGCAGTGAACAGATTGTACAGTGTACTACATCAGCCTGGCTCCTACATTTTCTATTTACTCATATTCATGTTTAAAGCACCCTCTTCCAAGTAGGGTTTTTCTCCTCTCTCTATTCTCCTCCAAACCCAAGCCATCGAGTAAAAACCATTTCATTCACTGGCAGCTTTACCAGGTAAAGGACACTCAAGTCTACTGTTTAATGTGTTTTATCTATACTTAGGATGAGGAACCAAATTGCTGCTAGCCTTAGTCATTAACCAAAAGTTTCAAAAGCATTCAATTGCACTCCCAGTGAGAAATTTCTGACTTTATTAGCATCTTTTAAATCTGTGTTAGACGTACCTAAGTATTAAAATCCTACTGGACAAAGGACTTGCTTTATTATATAGATTTAACTTGACATTCTTTGTGTTGAAGTGAAAAAGAGGGAAAAGTTTTTAATTTATACCCAAGATACTGAGAGTAAACTTTACTTGGTTCTGAATTCAATATTAAACCAAAAAAGAGTCTGTGCTATTGCAAATTTTGGACTTGCTTAAAAATGAATGAGTTGATGAAACTGCTTTTGCATAGAACACAAGAAGCACAAATATTCTTCAAAAGTATTAGTCAAACTACTTTTTCCTGGTAAGGAGGGTTAATCGTGTGATCCTTTGTTGTTATCCATTAAAAATTTCTATGGAAATTGAACAGCCCATTTTTACCCAAAATATTTACAGTTTGATTTATGTTATAATGGAAAATTTTAGCTGAGAAGTTCAGAATATTTTGAAAATCTCTTCAGAAGACTACTTTTATTATGGCTATGTCTTTTAACTTCCTTTTTTAAAGTGATTTAACCTACTTAAATTTTATAAGAATTTTAAAAGAAAAAGCAAATTAAATATGTTTAGGGTTAGAACAGTCAGATTGAATAATTCCATTTGTCTCCCTAATCCTCAACAGATTTTCAGACTTGCCGCATCTCATTAGGTCTGGAAATTGGCTGACTGGAGTTGGAAAATTAGATTATGACTTAAAGATATATCCCTTCATTACCTTCTATGGAACCACACTCCCCAAGAGGAAGTCATGAACGATTTATGAATTATAGGAGTCGTGGTCCCTCTGTATTTCTGATATAAGGGAGAACATTTAGACTGTTCTGTCTTCTTTAAGGTCTATCAGTTTCAGTGAGAACTGCCTATTCAGAAGTAGATACAAATGTCACCCACTTCTAGGGCTGAGTTTCATCCTCATTTAAAATTGCATCTCTTGGGCTTAGCTGTAACAGAATCTATAAAGTGAATCCAGTTATCCCTAACTAATTAGCTGTTAAACAGCCTTCTCAGTAGGATGGAACTTTGCAAACCCAGTTCCACAAAAGTCCTTCCTAATAATTTTTCATATACTGTATTCCCTTTCCCACTTTGGGGCAAATAGAATCAACAGATACCTTTTATTTGCTGTGAAGGATGTAAACATGTCAAAACACCTGTAAGAGAGCAATATCTCATTCTAGGATCACAAATTCAGTCAAATGTAAGAGTAAAGATACCAGAAACAATTTTTTTTTTTCCCCAAAACAGATATTCTCTTAATTAGAGTCTTTTTAATAAAAGATAAATAAGCCAATATTTCAAAACTTCATATTACCTACTAATGTAACATTTCTATGTTTTACCTCTTGTTTACATGGTGCTTACTTTACAAAGGATGTAGAAATTGTTGTGTGTTTCCAGGAGGGCATGAACTCTGTTCAAGATAGCTGACAGTGGCTATACACATGGCCTACAATGGCAAAAATATCTTTTAAGAACCACAACTACCAACAACTGGCATTGTATACTTCCATTCCATGTGTGCCCACATTTGATCTTTCTAGTGACATTCCATTGAATAAGAAAGGCCCGACTCATATTACATTTGGAGAGTTGGCAAACACATTTCTGGTGCTTTGTCCAGTCAGGTAGGTGGAAATGGGTGAAGACGGTGAGATTTTTTGGCAGAAATGAACTCAAAATGGCCCCCCCAAAAAGTGTCACCCTACCCCTCAAAAGCACACATAAAGTGCTTTGATTCAAAACTGAAAAATAAGTCTCCTGGAGATGAGATACATCTAAAAGATGGGGTCCTCTGAAACCTGAGTTCCAGGAAGCTCCCGAGGATACAAAGATGCAAAACAGATTGCAGTGCTGCTTGCACTCCAGTCCTGTAGCAAAGGAAGATAGAAGCAACTGATAGCAATTCAGAAACTACACCTACGAGCTGTTTAAAAAGACCAAAAATTGCAAAATTCATTAATACAACATTCCTCACCAGATATCTTAAAAAAAACCCCAAACAAATGCTGCTGACTGGCAGAGATGTCTTAGGAGAAAGCAGCACTCCATACTAATATTCATAGAGACAAATATATGAATCCCTATGACTTAAATTAGGATATTTTACAACTGAGTCTAAAGAGAGATTTTAGAAAATAAAATCCAGTGGGATTGCAAAACCAAGATCTTTTTGCTAAACATATGTAAGAGTCTATTCTCATGTCTAAGCAGGAGGGTTCTTTGTTCACTGTTGTAATCAGGGCACTACAGTTACACTGCACTGTATACACTCACAGGTGAAATCTCTGGGAAGTTTACTTCAAAAAGAGAGAAGACATTAAATCTATACACAGAGTAAGGGTTAGAAATTGGTTAACCTTCTCATTTGGTAATATATGTAATTAATAATTTCTGAGTTCTAACAAAAACATTTAGAACTATGCATATCAGAAAGCAAAGCTACTGCAATAGCACTTATTGACATTTTATAAATCAGATGAAACCAAGTAGCGTGTCTCTAAGGCAGGTAAGTCTAAAATCAGAGTGCAGTGTTTTTTAGTATATTGAATGAGCAAATTAAAATTACAGGGAATAGGGAGAATAATTCATTAATTGGGCAATTCCATCTATTGACTTCTGCTATCCTATAAATCCTCTTTGCAAATAGCCATTTCAAAAATGTTATTTAGGCTGAATGTTTTTCACAGCTGTTTGGGGTTGGGTTATTTTCTTATAGAATTTTTTCCCAGAAGTTGCTAAGAAGCTAATGGCTGGGTGCTTTTCGGTACTCATGGGTGCTTGGGAACAAACAAAAGAAGCAGCTACCCAGAAACATTGATCTCACTTTGCTCGGGGCAGTTTTCTGCTCTGGGGGAACTGCCAGGGCTGCTCGTCTCGGCAAGGCAGAAAGCTCTCACCATTCCCTTCACCTGGGACTCCATCGGACCACCGGTCTCTTCGTGTGTCCCCCGGGACTTTTGGGAACCCGTTTCCTCCCTGCCCTGCACCCACGGTTTCTTCAGTTCTGCTCGAAGTCTCCCCACGCTATGTTTCTGCAGGCCCTGCCAGCCGGGACACTTTTCCAACAGCTCCAGCCACTGTGAACCCTCGGAATCATCTCATCCTCCCAGAGCTGCTGCTAGCTCTATTTGCTTGTGACGGTACTGAGGGGGGTGGGGGATTACCAGAGGAAAAACTGTAACTGGGTTGTTGTTTTTTTCCCTTTTCTTCTCTAGTTCTGTTTGTTTTCAATATTATAGTTATTATTGTCAATTTACCTTGTTAGACTAACTAGTAAAGAACTGTTATTCCTACCCTCACACCGTAGCCTGAGACTCCCCTTTAATTTTAGGATAAAAACAAGTCCAAGGGAAGTTTCCATTCTTTTTTTTGGTTCCCTAGCAGACACCCCTGTCTTCCCAAACCAAGACAACAGCTTAATACAGATATTATAAGGTCTTCCTACATACTGTCATTACACTAAAAAGTAGGAATTAAATGTATTGCAACAATTGCAGGAAGCTTCTTTGCTTCAGTCACAGTAAACACATCTTCTTATATCATTCACCATGCTAATGTAAAGTCAAATGTAAATAGAAGGTGCAAGTCTGATATTCTTCCTTACAATTCAACTTCTCAAGCAAGAGCAGATGATGGAAAGGACCAGGAGGGTAACCTTGCTAAAAGAGGGTTCCAAGCCATATAATAAAGCCTGAGTGTGGAGAAGCTATTACAGCTTCCTGGGGTGACAGAGTATTCTTGAAGGGACTATGGGGAAGGACAAGTCCTGGCTGTCCTGCCTCTTGACAGAGGAAATAAATCACCCTGCACACTTGAGGATACCTTTCCAGGCTGCATGCTGGGAACTTCATTACACAAGCTGTGCCACATATTACTATGCATATTGCCACTGATTGGACATAGCCTCGAATCCGTAGCCTATTTCTGTCATAGTCTTAGGGGGAAGGAATCTGTTTTCTGCTTAAACAGATACTGACTTGGAAAGTATAGGGGAAGAAAAAGACATTGAGCAGCCAAGATCTTTTTCTCGGTGGAAAAAGATCCCCTTGACTAATGATATGTCTAATCTACACTAACCCTGCCTCATGGTGCATGAAATACAGTCATATTGTCATGGTTTTCATATCCCCTTTGATCTTAATGCAATTGTTGTCAAAGTGAATAGCTACTTGCAGCAATCCTAGCTTCATTAGGAAGATAGAAAGTGCTCCCTCCAAGAGGGCTTTCTAATTTGGCTTTTTTTTCATACTTCCATAAGTTTATAGAGCTTTTCATGGCTGTCAATAACTACAGTAAAATATTCAAATAAACTTGCCAACAAAGAGTTCATTAGCATTACGTGTGCTTCTAACATATAATCCTGATACTAATATAACTTGAAGGTGTTGAGTTAAATTTCCCAATATACATGGGAGTGAAGTTGAGACAGGAATATATGACTGTGATTTACATGTTGAAGAGAGAGAAAGGCTGCCAACAAACCAGCTGACGCAAGGAGAAAAAGAGATGTTTCTTAGTAATACCTTCCTGTTAATTCATCGATTCACCTGCTGCAACGGACTAAGCTGAAAAATACGAGGAAGTTCTCAATTCCGGCTGCTTTTCGTAAGGGTTACTCCCTTGCCAAAATCAAAGTGTCTCATGTAAAGCAGTGCTGACAGATCAGTATACCTCCCCATCTGATTTTCCTCCTCACTTAAACACTAAATACCAGCCAACACATCTGCTTGCCTCTTTGCCCAACATCCCACCCTCCTGCTTCCCAAATCAAGTCAGAAGTTATTTTACTAATGGGAAATTTTTACCTCTTATTAAGCACCCATCAATTTGGTCTGCTCTGTTAATGAAAAAAATGGTTGTCACTTAGCAATGGACTGGAATCACAGTGGTTGCCACAGTGTCATCTGTATAGCCACAAGATAAAAATAATGAACTAAAGACAAAAAATTAATGCAGCAGGCATCCTGTGGACTGAACACAAGTATATTAGAGGTGCAATTTTACTAATTTGGGATACATTAGGAAGAGAATGGGAAAAAACATAAATGGTAAATAAACCATGACATTTCTTCCATGATAAAATAAATCATGCCTTTTTTCCAATAGTAAGGGTGATTCTACTGCGATTATTATCACAATAAAAGTTGTTCCAGTGTGGCAGGTGTTAAATGTATATGTATATGTATATGTATATGTATATGTATATGTATATGTA